>JAAWXA010000052.1:2636821-2732773 GCA_038090715.1 Florisuga fusca
AAAAAAAAAAAAAAAAAAAAAAAGAAAAATCTTGTTAAATTTTTCTTCCCTCCCCCTCTTCTTTCAGGGAATTTCATTTCAGACATCCTAAACGTTCAGTGTCTTTAAGTATGAGAAAAAGTGGAGCAATGAAAAAAGGTGGCATTTTCTCTGCAGAATTTCTTAAGGTTTTCATTCCATCTCTGTTCATATCTCATGTTTTGGCTTTGGGACTAGGGTAAGTATTAACCTAATTCTCACTTCAGCTTTTGCATCGGGCTTTGTTTTTCCACTTTGCTTGGATGTCAGGTGCTTGATGAAAAGGTCTTTATTTAGAGTAACTGCAGTATTGCTGTACCTTGTTCAAGGTAGACTTGATGCACTTTTTGAAATGCAGGAAAACTTTGAGCAGCCGTTTTTAACCTTTGCGGCCCTTATTATGTTTTTATTTCTAGAACAGATCAATTATTGTACTGAAAATGCATGGATTATCATGTATTTACAAATAACATTTGTAATTATAAGGTGTACTCTTCGATTATCCACATCTTCTACTGAAATGCCTCACATTATGACATAGGGAGAGTCAGAACAGAACAGGTGGAACTGCTGTGACTTTTACTAACCAAAACATAAACACATTGTACAAATAACTATGCAGAAGTTCTGCACCTGTGGCACGTCCTCTGTAATCTTCAATGTCTGATGCTACAGATGTGAGCTCTGGCTGCAGGGCAAGGTTTGAACACGTGGAGAAGGATACATGAAGTCCTGCCCGTGTCCTACAACATCAGCTACAACTCTGCTCAGCAATGCTTTTGTTGCCTGTGTAATCCAGCATAATCTCTGAGCTTGCTTAAAGTCTTTACGTTATGTTTATCCATCTTATCTCCCTCTGTGATGGGGAAAAAGACACGTACCCAAAATATGGTTTTTATTTAGCTTCATTTTTGTTTTCTGGGGGTGTAGTTCAAGTCTCTCTTTAAATTCTTGTAAACTGTCAGGTAAATTAGGTTAGAATATATGAGAATATTGTAAATATTTGTACTCGAGCAAAATCATGTAGTTCTGCAACGAATTAAATCTTGCCTGGATTTGTTTGTTAGAGGTCAGCAATTGCGTAGATGCTCAGTGTTTTAAAGCTCTCCCCCTCCTTTGATAGGCACTACTTTGTGTTTCACTCTTAATAATCTGGGAGTGTTACCCAGCTGTTCAGGAGCTCCTGTGTCTGGTACTCTACAAACAACACAGAAGCTTTTGGGCTGGGGTTTTCAAATGAGCTTGGGATGGAAGAAATAGTTTTCACTGAATGTCAATAGCATTTGTCCTTCTAGGCTCATCTGAAAGTTTCACTCTTTTAAGTAATTTTATAGAAGAGAGATGAAGTCCTTTGAAGAATTTCCTCAGACTTAAGACAGATTAGAATAGGTGAGTGTGTGAGGACTGTTTGGAAAACAGAGTATTCCTGTGAAATGCGATATTCCTTATACTTTTTATTTCAGCATCTACATTGGGAAACGACTGACCACACCTTCAGCCAGCACTTATTGAAAGATGGAGTGCAAAACCTGGAAATCCACGTGACCTGTGAAGGTGTTACTGTCTCATTTAGTACATTTGACTTGAGACCATTTAAAGCATGACCCCGACTTCACCTTTTCCTTACATATCCAGGTTTTTGCTAACTCTGGAATTCAGTATTGTGTTGGAACTCTGTTGAGGTGTTTCGCTATCCACATTCTTTCCCTCTCTCCTCCCATTCCCCTGCCTCTTGGCCTGCAAGACACGTCAGAGTTGCTGAACGGAGTTTACAACTGTCTATCTGTTGCAAGGGCTTCTCTCAATGCAAAATGCCACCAGCAAGTTTTCATTTTATCAGCGATGCTGTTGCCTCCTTAGTGCAACCTGACTTAAATTGCAGTTGTGCATGGTATAACTTGACTGCGTTCTGGTGATAAAATTAAACAGTCTCTTAGGAAGAAAATTATCGATTGGAGTGCAAGTGATTTATTCTTTTGGAAAACAAGCTGGTTGTGAAATAAACTTAAGAAATTGCTGGCAATAAAAAACAGTTTAAATCAGCTTTTGGGGGAATTTACTTGGCCCCTTGTATTGGCTAACACCATTTGATTTGCAGGAGGCAAAGACTGCATAAATTTTGGAGTAGGATAACTAAATCCATCAGCATATTTTAATATTAATTGTTGTAATCTTGTCTTTTCTATGAAGTCAGCTCCTTCTTCCTTGTAGGAAAACCTGTCTGATGCCTAGAAAATATTAGAAAAATTGCATTGTTTGCATGTGAAGAAGCTTTTGTTTTCCTTACCTGTTTTCCTAAGGGAAAATTTTAAATGCTAAATTTTCCTTTTAACAGTAGTTTTAAACTAAGGAAAAACCCAACAGCTGTAGGTGTAGTTAGGCTCTGTATAAAAGGATATGATTCTGTTTGTTGTGGAACCATTTACAATGAGGATGATGAGGCAGTTTCAGAAGGCAAAGCGTTTAGGGGGGACAATCTTGTGGGTGTGTCCAGATTCAGAAGTTGTAAAGCTCTGAAATGTCTTCTGCAAATGAGTTTTCAATGTTCCTATCTCTCATTGTTTACTGTACAATCTCCTTTGGGGATACATGGAATCTGAAAGTCACTTGTGATGTCTCATGTTAGATAGATTTCTCACTAACGTGTTTGAACTTTTATCTTAGGGAACATTAAGCCTCGTCCTCCTTCAGCGATACTTCTTTTCAAAATGTGAAGCTTTAGTACCAAATTGTTACAAAGCATTGGGACACTCATGTCCTTATTTAGATTTTATTGGATTTCAGAACATGTAGCATGACTCTGAAGGATAGAATACTCTTTTTTTATATATATATGAATATATAAAAAAAAAAATATGATATAGACTTTAATACTAAGTATTTAGGGAACCAATGCTACTTTTAAGACTAGCAAAAATATCATTTAAATAAAAACTTTAGTAGGCTGACTTGTAGAAAATGGTAAATATAGAAAATATAGTCAGCCAGTGGAGAGAACAGCTACCTATAATTGTTTGCTTGCATCAGACTTTATAAAATTGATTATTTGATATAGCAGTGATCACTTGAAACAGTTGATGCGTAGAAGCTAAATCCCAATTAAAGTTTGATTTCCAAGAACTTAACTTAGCTCCCAGAAAGAAAAAAAAGTTAAGTATAAATCCACAGCTAAACTATGTATTTTACTCTCTACTTCTGAATGCTGTTAGAGAATTCTTGCAGGGTGAAAGGTCAGTCTACGAAAAAAATCTATTGGAGGCATCTGCTTTTTTTCCTTTTAGTTTGAATACTTAGTGGCACTTGAGTTGCCAGCAACTGCATATTTGTTTCAAGAGTGGGTATTGGGTTTCACCCAAAGGTGGGGGAGGGAAGGGGAAAGTGGTGAAGGGTGTTTTAGATAGTATCAAGTGCATCATTTTACAGTCCTAAAAACTGAGGGGACAGGGGAAAGGCTGAAACACTTTGTTTTAATTACAGCACCTTGTTTTGTATGGAAATTGGAATAGTGGAACAATAGATTTTTACTAAGTAGGGAGTATTTTTTTCAAAAAAGCAAATATAAGTACCCCTTTCTAAATTAAGAGGTAATTCTTCAGAATATCTGATAAATAATTTTGCAAGCTTGTGGCTAGAGTATCAACACAGCTTATAATGTTTGAAGGAGCCATAAGGTAAAAATGGTGAAAACTATAGATGAGGAATGGATACATGATCACTGTAACACTTGCTATGATACAATGCAGTATTTATTGATACCCTACTATAAGCATTGGAGGAAAGTCTACAACTTCTAGTTTTACAATGAACAGAAACAGATTGTTGTATAGTTTGAAAGGGGGTTTCAACTATTGATAGTTGAAGTTTTGTTAAGATAAATGTTGTTTAAAAAGCTTTATACCTGTTTACAGTTTTGGAAAAAAAAAAAATGCAGGCTTCATTTTTCTTACATTCAGTCAAACTGGCCTAGAATATTTGTAAATAGGATCAAGGAAAAACTGCATAAACTCGCACATTAAAAAAAAAAAGCAGCAGGCTAACTTAACTGCAGCAAATGCATATTTACTCACTGGTTTAAAAAGTGAAAGCTGAAGTTTGCTAGAAATTCAAATTTTTTAATTGACATTTGTTGAAATATTGGAGTTAACTGAGCCAAAGTGATTATGCATTCTTCATAAATTAGTTAGCACTTTGTAACATTATATACAGTTTACATTACATGTATAAGTTGTAGCTTATAAACATTTTGTGCCATTAAAGCTCTCACAAAACTGATTGTCTGACATTACTTCCTGTTGCGCCTTTCCTCTTTTTTTTTTCTTTTTTATACAGGATTACTTTGTATAATGTTTTATGAAACTATTGTTTTCTGAGTTCTCTGAACATTCAAGCTGCTGTTTATAGACTGGAATAATTTTTTTAAAGTTTGCTTGGGGTTTGGTGGTGTTTTGGTTTTGTTTTTTGTTTTTTTTTTTTTTTAAGTGATTCGGGATCATCTGCTTCTTTTCCTGAAGCACTTAATAAAAATATTTCTATTGTCATCCATGTAAATCTGTGTCAAGTCCTCCAGCACCTTGTCAAGGAAAACTTTTAAAGCAAAATAATGTAGTGGCATATGAAATGTAAAGTAGAATTGATGAGATTTTGTATAATTGGTCAACTCTATTGTACTTTTATTTCTCTTCTGTTTCCTAATTCTGTTAAATTTGCAGATTAAAGAATAAGGGACATAAACCCAAGCTGTTAATCTGCCTCCATATTCTTGGTTCAAGGAAATTGTTCTTTGTAGTAGTATTGTGTGAAGAGTAGCTTGTTCTGTGTGTGAAATGTCATTATTCTGATACTGTTACTGCCCATTTTAGTTACCTACATGCTTTTCTATGTTTTTAATGTAAAAATCCAGATTTCTGTAAAAATTAGTTTCTGTTTTTTTCTGAGGACTGAGCAAATTGTAAATTCTACTTTCAGAAAGTTGAGATGTCTGGGACATACAGAGAAACTTTGCCTTGAAGTTTTGAATTATTGCCACTTTGAAACTGCTCTGGAGAACAGGGTTGTGGGGATTTTGAGCAGATTGTTTCTCTGCAGCCAAGTGAAATAAAGACATTTAATTGGGAGGCATTGCAGGAAAAAAATTAGTTGAACTTAATATTACATAAAGCATCAGTATGTTTGCTCTAGGATTATTCTGGTATATATCACATTTTAAAGGAATTAAGGGCCTGCCTTCAAGTTTCTTTTCACTCTTCTACAAGAGTAAAGACTGAAGAGAAGGGATTTATTTGCCTGCTTCATTTAGGGCAGCATGTTGATATAACTTACCTGTTCAACTAAATGCAACGTAGCTGGACAAGGGAGCTGCACAGTGTCTGACTTTCCCCTGTAATCAGCACCAAGAAGTGTGTCATGTTACATTTTGGGGAGTTTACCTTCTACTTAACTACAAAGTACCTAGAAATTTAGCTAAGTTATCTGTTCACATGACACCCACATGGCATGGTGTGTCCTACTTAATTAGGCTTTGTTTCCAAGTTTAACTGTAGACATAGAAAATTAGAATTTACTTGAAATTCTGTTTGAAGAAAGTTCTATATAAAAATGCTATTTATGCATTTGTGTGTGAGTGCATCTAGAACTTCTCTCTAAAAATGAAATCTTGACTCTGTTCAAGTGTCTGTAGGATCTTTGCCTTCTACTTGGTTACATATAAAGACTCCTTTGTGTTTTGGGTCCTGAAAACCAGTTAAAATGCCAGGACTCTTGAACCATGCTGTGTAGTTCAATCACCACTTTAAAACTGAAACTGAAACCTCAAGATCCTTCTGGAAAAATCTAGTGCTGCGTACAGCATCCATGTTTGAAAGAAAAATCTAAATTATTTTCTGTTTTGTTAGGTCCCTCTTTGTGTCCTGAACTGGATGTCAGGGTGTTGAAGTGCAGCTGACTCAGCCCAACTTCTGCTGCAGTACTTAAAGCACGATTAGTCTTGACATTAGGGGGAGACCAAGCGGTAGTTTTCCATTAAGGAAAGTAAACATGACTTAACTTTTGGAGTGGCTGCCAGAAAATGGAGAGTATGGAAACTGGCATTTTCCATTTTGAACTGTTTCTTAACGCTTTTCTGATAAGATTGTGGAGTTTGTTTAGAGAAGCTTTTTTTTTTTTTTTTTTTTTCATTGGTACAGTTTGTTGATATAGTCTTTAACTTTGGACCAAAGTTTAAATTTCAGCCACTTGGATCCTGCAATGTCTTGCTCTGTGGTAGGTGGAAGGAGCCTTTGAGTCTTAGGTGAATACTCTTAATAGACTCTCCTAAATAAGTCTGTTAATTAAAATCTCTGTATTTTGAGACAAATCTCCTCTGTGAACTTTCACAGCCTGTTACTGCTGATGTGTAACATGTGTCTACATGCTGGAATAGAATTATTTATCTGTGACCAATAGAAAAATAATGTGTGAAAGATAGTTCTTCCCCTTCTTTTCCTACAATAAATACATTTCCTTATTTACTTTAAAAATGTTACACAAACATTTGACCAAACAAAGCACAAAAGCTGTGTGTGGTATGTCACATGGCAGCTATGCTCCTTGTTCTTCTGGATGGATTTGTGCACAATTTGATCTTTGCAAGCAATTTTATTGTCCTTCAGGTAGTGTAATGAGCTTTTGTTGGACCATTCTGACAGATCTGCAGCTGGAACAATGTGCCTCCTCTGCAGCTTACTACTGGTTGAAAACCTCTTGCTTCTGCTTTTCCTTTGTTCACATAAAGTTCATTGCTTGGGTGCTTCTGGTCTCATCTTGTTGTGCTTCTCTTTCCTATGAGTTGCCCAGTCTTCTCTGAGTGCTCCTTCTATTTGCTTGTGTTTTCACATACCCTCTGATTTCTGCTCAAATAACATGGACAAGCACAATCTCTTTAAATACCCACCTTATTTATGAAGAGTTTCAGTTGCTGAGACAAAAGGTACCCTTGTTTTGTTGTGTATTTCCTGGCTCCATGAGATTTGCAGTTTCTTCAGGTAGGTATGGGGTTACTTAAAGAGCCTCAGATTTTGCTCTCTGTTAAATCTGGGGTTGATCTGTGTAATTGCATCTGGTAAAGCCCAGGAGGGTGTGTCTTCAAGAGTCACTGCTTAGCTTTCACCTCAAAGGAAGTAGGTTATAAATTCTGTCATGTGTAAGAGGTGATGCAGGCTTAATAAGGAAGCTACATTAGGATGCAGCTCCAAACTTGTAATCATCTTCTAGACTTTTCTGTCTGAAGTAATCCTGAAGACCTGGAGGATGCTTTGTGACTAGCCTTCACATCCAGTGGTGCTGGATAAAACATAATTGCTTACAGCTCTGAATTTCATACAGAATGGAGCTCACAGGAGTAAGTCACTATTTCTGCCAGTGTTTTGCTGGTCACTGGAGATGAAGAAGCTGGAGTTGCCTACGTAAAGAGTAGTTAGGTGTTTGTGTGATTCAGGCAGGCACTGACAAAAGTCCTGGGTGTCTGCCTGCTGCTCTGCACTCTGATTCAGGTGGGCTGAGGTCCTTGATAGTCCCTGCCCCTGCCCAGCAGTGTAGGACAACACCTGAGGTGTTAGTGAGCTGCACACAGGGTGGCATGGTGTGGTTTGGTTTGGTGTGGTTGTGTTTCTCAGGGCTGGTAAAGAAAAGCGTTTCTGTTCCTGGAGTTAGTCGGCTCTAATTGCAGGACTCTGCTTTTTTAAAATTGAGAAAATTTTGTGAATACTGGTAAGTTAGAGCAAATGTTCATATGGGAGTCAGGAAGAGGTAGATGGATGCTAGAGTTGGAATTTTCACCTCAATCTTTGCAAACTCCAAGTCAAGGCCTGGTTGTGTGACTGTGCCAGCCAGAGCTGGAGCAGTGCTTAAATGTTTTTGCAGTGAGTGTGACATAAAAACCTCTCTATACTTACAGGCCTCTTAGGTACTGCTGAGTTAGTTGGGTTCCAAGCTGGATGCCTAGAGTACAACCTTCTCAATTCTCACAGGGCCTGTTGTTTTTTTTTTGCCTCTCACATGACTAGGCTGTACCAATAAGCAGACTTGCTTCCTGTATGTACCAGTTACCACTTAATTTCAGAGTGAGAAGCAATTGACAGTTACAGCAGCTTCTTTAAGAGCACTGTCTGACAGGTAGAAGAGATCTCGGGGGTTCCTACCAATTATCTTAATAGCTTGCTTCATCCCATGACAATATGATGTGCCCATTTCCTGTGTCTCCTGGTAGACAGCAGCTGCAGTTCAGCATCTCTGGTGTAAACACAGTAGGCATTTGCAAACCTGTTTGCAGCACTGCAGCTTACCCTGATCCAGTGTTGGGCTTTGCTTCTGTGCACTAAGAATTAGGCCATGTCCCATTAAAATTAACAGCTATCTGGGGAAAGTCAGAACATCCCATTCCCTGCTGTCTTCTCACGGGATTACAGGCACGACTGGGCTATCTGGCTGGAGATTAATTGCTTTTAATATACTGGGGTTAGAAATCCAAAGACTGTTAGCTGCAGAGTGTCATAACAATGAGTTAAATCGATCAGTGACTTACAAGAGGAAGCCTCTAACTCTCACTGAGGTTGCCGGACAAAAATTTCAACCTCCAGAACCAGCAGGAAATTCTTTTTTGTGAATCACTGCCAAAAGCCTAATGCTCGGAAACAGATTTTTGCTCCGTGTGGTTGTTTTGGCTCCGCTGCGTTCTCTGTGTGTGTCTGTGCCTGTGTGTGTGTGTGTGTGCAGGCTGGAGTGGGGAGGGGAAAGCAGGGGGGTGTGGCAAGATAAGCATCGAGAAAAAAAAAGAGTGAGTCCTTTAGCAGGGCTGTAACATTTTCCTATAGGCTCCCCTGCTAGGTGAGAAGTAACGGCTGCATGAGGAACCTCCCCAATTGGCTGGTAACATGGTACCATACGTGATGTCACCCCACAGCCTGTTCACAAGACTGTTCTGGCACTTTTTTAGCCTTGGGCTTTTATTTCTCAGCAGAAATGTGTATGAGAGAGAGAACGGTGATAAGAGGCACTCTGTTCCATTTTCTTTTGCAGAAGCAAGTGTTGCTTGTGAATCATTTCTCTTTGCTGTCAAGGCAAAGTTAATGTAAAATTATTTGGGGAGGAATTAGATTTCAGTACTTCTGCACAAGAATTATGTGTTTCTGAAGAGCAGGCAGAGAGCTGCTGGAAATGCTAAAACCGATGAATGGGTGAGGAAGACAAATGCAGTGGCACTGGAAGTATTATGTTAGTTGTGAGCATTTATGAAAAGGTAATTGAATGAGGGCAACAAAAGAGGAGAAAAAGCCAAGTAAAAGGTATTTTTATAGTCTATGCTTCTCTTAGCCCTCTGAGTCAAGCTTTGAATTCTACAAACATAGGAGATGTCTCTTTTTGCCCCAAAGCATTTGTATGTTGTTCTTGATGTACACACCTTGCTGAGCATGCACATTTCCCTGCATAATTGAGACACCCACTGAGAGTCAAAGCACCACACTGCAGCTTTTACCACTGACACCTTTTTCAGACCAGTTTATTTTACTATTTACCCCTTCTGGTGAATTTGGCAAGTTTTTTTAATATGTGGTTTATTTGATTTTTTTCTTCAAGTGTGAAGGTTTTTTATTTTTATTGCACTAGAAATATGAATTGTGTTTTTGTTTTCCAGGATGAGTGCTTAAAGGAGCATCCTTCTTTGTGCCACTGACTTAATATTGGCTCTAGGAAGGTCTTTGTGAATCAGTCCTTGTCTGTAAAATGGAAATATTAACATACTGTAGAAAGATGTTGATGATGTCATTTAAAAGCAAAGGATTTCTATAATAACTTCATGTAAAGATCTCAAACACCAATGAGATTTTTTCCAGATTCTCAGCCTGTGTAGGTAATTCTAGTGTCTGCTGATGTCTGCTCAGCAAATTGTCTGCTGATGTGTGCTCTCTGACCTGTTTTGGTTTGATTAGTTTTTTGGATTATATGGTGTGTCTGCTTATAAGGCCAGATTTGATGACCCATGAAGCAATTACTAAATTTATATTCCTATAGAAGAATATTCCTCTGGGACCCAAATTTGTGTGGAACACAGTGATTTTTGGTGAGCTCTTTTTGTGGGCTGTATCTTAGTGAAGTAATGAGATTATGGTCTTTTAAATACTGGTTTGAACAGGACTTGCAGATTAGCATGCTGAGTCAGTAAGGATATTTTTAATTTCTGTTTTTGATAAATAAAGTATGATGTGAATCTTTCACATGTACTTGTTCAGTGTGACCAGGCAATGTGGTGTCTGAACATGAGGGTCAGCATCTGAAAATCCCTTGCCTTGTTTCTGTGATTCATTAGTACATGTTGAGCCTCAATAAAGAGCAGTGGGTCTGTGACTGTGGTCTGTGGGTATCAATTTATTTGTGGGGACCAAACTATGGGATTATGACAGATTATTTTGGGTGGTATAGCTGAAGCCTAGAGACATACATGTGCAGTCAAATGTCGATGGTACAAAGTGGCATGACTGATGCTGTCATGTTTAAGATCCTTTCTCTTTCAGTGCATACACAGAGCCTGTTATACAATCTATTCCCCACCGTTTTTATCAGCAAGGAAATCTGCATTGTTCTCCAGGCAGAATCCAGTGGCCTTCCCCAGACCTCCTGTGGAGACTGATGAAAACCTCATTGGTAAGCCCGAGATGCTTTTATCCCATGCAATGGGGCAGTGAGCCAGAAACTTAATGATGATCTCTAGAGGTTAGGCAGAGCCATTGCAGTACTGGTTGGACAGAATAATTTAAACCTCCTGAAGGCTTTTTTCCAATGCACCACTAAATATCTTCTTTTGACCTTAAGAGAAACTGGCCATGCTTAACATTCAGATCTACTATGCCAGCACCACTGGTTTCTTCCTTAGAATTATGATTCTGTTCAATCATCAGTTGTTTTTTTTCTCACGGAAGTTTCTGTGTCTCTTTTGTCAGGCTTGTAAAAGCTGGGTAAATAGATTTGATTTTATCATCTATGCCTGAATTTGCTATCAGCCTGAAACAATGGCTTTCAGATGGATGAACTGTCCCACGCAGCAGTCTGTTGGCTCCAAGATCTGCTCTCCAGAGGCTGTGACGTCCTTTCCTGGTGCTGTCAGAGAGCTCCATGTGATCCTGTGCTGGAGCTGGGTTACACACCCAAGCTTCTGGGGGAACGAAAAGAGTGTCTGGGTTTGGAAATGCCTACAAGGATTCTGGAGAAGGAATGGGTGCTATCCAGTGTCCTTGTATCTGTTGGGACTGGTTGGAAGTATCAGGAAGAGAGGCAAGGCTCTTCTAGGCAAGCTGGGTGCTGGATTAGAGTTACAGTAACCCAAGTTTGTGCTGTACCACATCCTTCCCTGGGAGTTGCAGATTTCAGCAGTCAAGCAAAGGCTTCTTTTCTGAAGAATGACTGTATGAAATTCAAGCAGCTCTAATCAGCTGTACTGATGAGAGACATGGGTCAAGTTCCCCATGCACAAGCCTTCTTTTGTGGGACAGGAGTGCTGCCCAGGCCTTCTGCCAGGTCTCTGCTCAGAAGTGAACTTGGCTCAGAACTCTGGTGAAGCAAATGCGAAGCTCTTCTCCAGTGTTGTGACTGCCCAAGTGATTCTGGGTTGCCATGGCCACACAGCATATTAGTGGCAGAGAACCTGATTCCAAGCCAGGGTATGAATTTTCCTGCTGGCCTCTTCAGGATGAGGGACAGAGCACAGGAGCTTAACTGACAGCTATTCCTTCTGTCTTCTCCTTGCTGTGATCTGCATTCCCCAGCCCAACAGAGAGGTTTAGAAGAGATCTGGCACTCGGGAGCCAGCATGCTAACACGCTTCTTCCTGGGAGCTCTCATGCTGCATTGAGTTCAGTTCTGTCTCCAGATGCTCTCCACATGGCACTTGAACATGCTGTGCTGCAATTAGTCTAGCAGGTGCCCAGCACTGCAGTTTGTTATTTGCCATCCCTGATGCCGGGCTGCAGATGCTCACGATGCTTTGCAAAGAGAAGGATGCAGATTCCTTGCCCCAAGCACCCGTTTGCCTTTTGTTCCTGAAACCTCCACTCCCTAGCAACTCAGCTCCTCACAATGATTTCTTCCCTCCCCCCTCGGATATTCTGACAGATAATTAACCTTTCAGCAGCTTGATTAACCAAGAACTGCTGCAACCTACCCTTCCTGGTGAAACGTCCCTAGAAAAGCACACTTTTCTCTCTTCCCAGCTTGGTTTGAAAAAAAAAAAATAAAATCAATGGACACTGATTCTGCATCATGTGACTTTAGTGTTTGTTGGTCCTTTGTAACGTGGGAAGGAAACCCAATGATCTCCCTTGTGACTAGAAAAGATTATGATTTCGAAAAGTTTAAAAAAAATAAAAATCACCTGTGATGCTGATAAAACTGACACCATATTTTATCACAACAGTAGAGATATTTTGCTGTTCCTATTTTGAATTTTTAAACGGAAGTCTGTAGTGATTTGTTTTCCCCCTTGGATGGGGGGATACTTCTTTGAGATAAAAGAATTTACTCGGTGCATAGAATACATTATGTTTCACTTTGGGGGTTAGTACAAAGCAGATTAGCCCAAGATGAAGGGGAGTAAATGAGTAAAACCTGAATCTTTTTAATGGTCAGCTGTGCAAAGAATGTGTAATACACATTTCTAGCATTAGGATCACACCAGGAAATAAGGAGTAGGTTTTGTTTTACAGAAGTAGCTGTGGGCTATTTAATCACAGCAGCCTGGACACCCTTATGTGTTACTCAGTCATATTTTTTTCTATTTGTGTATTCTTCTTCTTTAGGCATAGCAGATGAGATAGCACAAATTTTTATTACAGCTTTTATATGTAAGTTGAGTATATAACTTTCAACAGCTCTGAGCTCTAGTGCAAAGTACTGGGAGATGCAGAAATTTGGATTAATCTGATGAGAAAGCAATGGCCATGAGAATGCAGGTGGAAGCCAAGGTGGGATTTCTGGAGAAATTGTGGAGATTGTCAGATGACTTGGATCCACCAGGTTCCCCAAGCAGTCTGCAGAGGGAGGGCTAGCAGCTAGGAAGGGGCTGGTGTCTCAGTGCAGGTAGTGACTGGGAAAACCACAGTCTAAATGCAGCTGAGTTTCTGTCCTGCTTGTCAGTCCACTGGGGAGCCTTTGGTTTTTTTGCCTTCAGCCAGTTTCTTGGGAGCCATTTTAATGTGGTAACTTGCATTGCCACTGCCCTCCCTTTATTTTTGCTTAGCCAGGTAGCAATTAAGCCCTGGATTTGGATTGCAAAAGAGGTCACTATTGTCTTCCCCAATTAGCAGATCTGTTTATTCTTCCCACCCCTGTCACTCCAACCACCTGTTTTGTCCTGTCCCCTCCAAGAGGGATTTAATGTTCTCTAGACTTAGGCAATGAACATCTTGTCATTTGCTTTCACAGGTGATTGCAAACAACTCCAGTCTGGACAACATCTTGGAACTCCTCTGTCAATTAATGCTCTCATCTTGCTGAAGGCTGTTTTTTTCACCAGGTGGCTACGAAAATGTCTCTGATTCAGAAAGTTAATTTTCCAAGAACTTTATAGGAAAAATTGTGGGCAGATTCCTGTAGATTAGAACCTGTTGTGCCCCAGGTAGGAATTTCAGGGCACCTTGGTTTTACTGAAGAAGCTCAATTCTTCCAGAGGGCTGTTGCAGAACTAGGCCACGTGCATTGCCAGCACACATCCTTCTCCTTTCTGTATTAGCAGAGCAGTACAGACTCTCACCACCCTTTTAAACTCATCTCTAGGGCTTTAAAGCTCCCTGCAGCTGAGGCCCCTGTTTAGTGGCCTCTTCCTACCTCTTTCAGGGTCTCTGTCTGACAAACAAAGGGGGTGGGGAAATGAAAGTATAAAACCAATACCTTCTTCCTTCCCTGATTCTCATCTTTGTTTCCTTGCCATGGAACAGGGAGATGAAAACATCTCTCTCATTCCCATGTGCCAGGAAATTGGATGCACAGTTTGCTGGAGGCAGGCACACTAATAGTCTAGTCCTCTGTAAGATGTCTCAAGTTGGGAATCTTAATTGCTAAGTGCTTTTGAAATCCTTACTGTAAACACTTGAGGGTTTTTCCTCTTGGGATGGGCGTCTGGCCAGTGGGTTTCTATTCTGCACCCTCCCTTCAACATCAGGGTCTTTAGAAGAGCTGTTGATGACAATAATGTTGAGTGTTGGGCTGCTCCCAACTGTTATTTCTAGGATCAGCTGCCTGACTTTCCTGATTCAGAAATCACAAGAAAAACAAACACCATAGCAGGAAGTTGCTGCCCTCCAGCGCTGCCGCCTGGCTGTCAGACCCAATATTTCCAAAGTGGCCCAGTAGATCCACCCATTCTGGTATGTGACTCTGTTTGCACTAGCTTGCTTCTTCTGCTATGTACTCCTTGATCAGACTCGTGTCTGGTACTGCCCTCTTGTTTCATTTATTTGTGTTCTTGTGTTAATTCAGGACTGAAATTTCTTTTTTGTTGTTTTTTTTTTTTTTTATTCAGCTCTACACAGAGCCCCACAAAATCATTAAGAGCTGCAGGTTTCATTGCTTTCCCATTGCATGTGACAGGGATGAGCTGACAGGACTTGGCCAGCTGAGAGCCTCTCCTTTGCCTGTGTCTGAGAGAGCAGAGGGAAGCAGGTTGGTATAGAATGAGTCATAAACTGGATGAATTGTTCTGGCAGGGCCTGACCCTGCTGTATTCAGATGTATCCAGGCATAGCTGAATAAAATGTAATGGTCTGAAGTTCTAAGATGATCTTTGCCTAAATGAGGGTGGGTTTTTTGGCTTGGTTTTGGTTGTTTCTCCCCCCCCAACAGAAGTCTGATATTTGTCCTTTCTGTTTCTTTCCTTTATTTAAGGCTTACTCTCCTCCTGGCCCCTGAGTTCTGAGGTTAGATGGCCATGCAGGGAATGTCTTGTTCTCCCACAGAAAAAAAGAAACCTGCATGCTGCTACATCCAGAAAGATATCAGAGCTGTTCACTGTGGAGTTCAGGGAAGGATAGAAGCCCCCAGAGTGTTTTGGAAATACCCTGAGAGGAGTGCAAAAGCCTTAGGTGGGTTTTTTTGGTTTTTTTTTCTTGGCACCATGGTGAAAGAAATTTTTTTTTTTCCTCACAGGCTCCTGTAGGAGCAGTAGTTCATTTTCTTAGTTCTAAGATAAAGGAAGACACTAATTTTTTTCAGCTTGGAGGAGTAAGTAGGAAAGTGTGAACTACCATTTACAGTAGTTCCTCTTTCAGGATGATTTCCAAGTTTTGTTGTGATGTGAGAGAAGTTCTCCCTTACTGGAGAGAGAACTTAACAAGGAAACGTGCAAGAAGTTCAGAGGTTTCAGTGAGCTGAAGTAGGAGGAAAAACTTGGCATCTATCGAGGTTAGTAGGAGATAGTCTGAAGAAGCCAGGTGGCAACAGCAAAAACCACCTGGAGTTCTGCCAGCAATGGCAATTTTATGTATTGAAGCAAATTATAGGTTTAGGTGATGAGTTTGGAGCAGACTTGGTCTGACAGTAAGGACTGTCTAGCTGGTAGTGCTATAGGTTTGCAATTCACAACTAGAATACAAACGGGTGCAATGAAAAGGTTAATATCAAACTGGTAGTAGCATGGAGAGGTCAGCAGAGTTCAGTTCTGGTGAAGGAGATGCAGCCTCCATCAGGGTGTAGATGCACAACTGATTTCTCCAGCCATGGTCATGGATGAGACTTCTGAGCAGCAGTGACTGCTTGAGAGCAGCATGACAAGGGACAGCTGGCATCGTGGTCCACACAAGAGGAACAAAGTGTGGCCAGCAACCACGTCACACCCCTCAGCCTGCAACTATCCTGGAGAAGACAGGTCCCCCATTGTGTCCAGGGGCCATCAAAAGGGGTGATTTGCCATGCTGAGGAGAGTGGGAAAGGACTCTGGCTAGTGTGATAAGTGCCTAAGAATGATCATAAGTTGAGCCCTTTGGGATAATTGATTAATTACTCTCATTTTATGAAGCAATGTATTAAGTAGGGTTCAGTGCACTAAAAACTCATTAACTGAGGCAATCGGGGACATGCACAACAAGCACATGTGATTTGATTTTCACAGGGGTTGCAAAACACCCTGACATATACACAAAAATGTTTTGAAGGCCCAAGTCATCACCTCCTTCAGCCTGGAAGAGCAGCACAGCTGAACTGCTCCACCCAGGACTGGATGTCCTGCAGAAGGCCTTTGCTGTCAGGACCCTGTCTTTGGAAGTTCATGGAACTTTTGCTTTGAACATTTCTATGGCCAAACCAAAAAGCTTCTTGTAAACTTTGCCTTAAAACTGTAGTGAAAGGAAAACAGATGTGTGTGTGAGGAGAGTCTTGAAGAGCTCAGAAGCCTTTCAGCAGGTGAGTGATTTAGCCTGCAGCCTCCATATGATGGAGAAAATGAGTTGTTTGGGTGAATGTAGCAAATGGGCACAAGTCTACAGTTCTGGCCTGGCTTGGAATCAAGTGCTGCTGAACTGAATTTGGGTTGGAGGTTAACCCAAAGGTAACACCCAAGTGAAGTAACTGTAAGAAAACCAAACCAATACACATCCTCCCAGCTCCTTAGTGCACAACAGGGCCCTGCCTGATGCACCTGCAAGCCAAAATGGGAGCTGGATCTAAACCCCTCTTGGCACATCTTTGTACTGTCAGTATCTGGGCTGGCAGTCTGTTGTCATCCTTGAGTATTTTGTGGAGATCAGGAACCACTTTTGTCATCATTACAGAACTCAAAGAAAATGTGGTTTGCTGTAGTGTGCAGGGTGTCTCAGTGGACCATTTGCCATGGCCTTGTGGAGCTGGAGAGCCATTGACTTAATGCAGTGCTGAAAGGTGATTGTGCTGTGATGGTGATGGATACAGCAGGGTAACCAGGGTAGAAAATAGTGTCTGTATTTATAGGCTTCTCATCAGTATATATGAACTATAGAATGAAAAATCTTCTCAGCTACAGTCTGAAGAATTGTGTGAGAACTGCTGACGGCTTGACCCGTGGCCTGTGCTGGTGAGGTACAGAGGAGCAGGACAGATGGATACAGAAATTACAAGGAAGGCAAAATCAGCTGACAAATTTGCCATTTCCTTTACTCCATTCAGTTAGGAGTGACAAATGGTTGAACATATATTACTTCCTTACCTTAAACTACAGCATGGCAAACTGCCTGGAGATTGATTCAGTCAATAGATCTTGCAGATCACATTTCTTGTAGTGTGTTTTCATTTTTAAAGGTTCATACTGCATTTTGAATTTTTGGTTCTAGTCTGTTAGGTCCCTGAAATGTACTGTTTGCAGGAAACCTAACTGAAAGGACTACAGTGCAATTAAAATTCCTTGTCCTTTTTCTTGTTTGTTTCTGGCACTCCTGTGTGTAGGGTGGATTGTGTCTGCCTGGAGGATCTAATCAAGCTTTCAACACTGTAAGAGTCAGTAAAGAGTTAGAGGTGTCCTTTTCAATTCAGTATTAAGTGCATGATATCTTATTTATTTCATGTTCTTAGGTAATTTGCACTTCATGTGACAATTTGAAATGCCATAAACCTAGATTGAAATGGTTGTTTAATGCAGTCATATTGATTTACAGTGCTAAGAATGTAGCATATAGTTGCAAAAACTGGGTTACACTGGGTCTAACTTGCTCTCTACACTGAAGAATGCAGAGATCTCTCTCAGTATGTATGAACATTTTAGTGGGCTCTGAATCAATTCTCCCAGCCACTGCTAAAAAATAAAACAGATGTTATTTTGAACTGTGTGATAGTGGGTACAGAAAATAGCTACTTTCTGTGAACAGAATATTTAACAGAAACAGTAAGCTTTTCTTTTTTTTTCCATTCGATTTGGCTCCACTTTCTTCTTGAGATTGATCCACTGACACATCAAAGTTTTTCTCAATGTATCTCTTTATCAAAAGCAGCTACTGATTAATCTCTGTCAATTTTGCTCTGTGCTCTGTGGCTGAGTGTTCATCCCTTTTAATCCAAGCTGATTTGAGTGTATGCACCAAACACCCCCCCCCACACCCCTTGCCTGGGGGACCTGCATGGACCTACAAAGATTTGGGCTTTCTGTGCCCGGGACTGATGAGGACTTGAGGCACATGCAGCACCCACCGGTGATGTCCCAGTTTCAGTTCTGTCTCACTGCCACTGCTAATTGACAGCAGAGTGAGTGCCAACTCCTCAGGAGGGAGGCTGAGGGGATTTTGCTGTGGAACCTGCTTGCTTTGTGGCTAAACTAATATTGTGGTGTGTACTTCTGCTATTTATTATTTCTCACTGACCCTGTGATTTATACAAGACCTCATGATTGATGCACAGCTGAGAGCATTTCCCTCAGGTTTTTTTAGTTACTTAATTTATTCATTTGAGTCCAGCTCTCTGCTGCACTGCCTTAGAGCAGAAATCTCTCAGCAGCATGAAAATGGGGACAAAACCAAGGTGAAGGTAGATCTCCACACTGCTTGCCTAGGCCTGGGCTTGATGATTGGTAACCAAGGCAACAAGGCCTCCTTTGAAATCAGTGCTTGCTGCAGCCCCCCATTTTGTGTGGAAAAGTGGTTAGTGTGAAAAATTAGAGAAGACAAGGGAAGATCTATTAGGCAAATAAAGCAGTCAGACAGGCAATCAGAAGTGCATGCCATAGAGCTGCCTAAATTAAAGTGGTATCATCAGGGGATGAATGTTTGCTGCCTTGTGAATGGTTAAAGAGGCTGGTGCTGCAAACCAAGAGATGAAAATATGCATTGCAAGGAAAAGTTTGTATGCAGAAGTGGCTGGAGCCTGTTCTTCTCTTACACTGTGGCAAAACTTGGGCTGTGACTGTTGTAGTAGAGGGTGCAAATGTAGCCCAAAGCCTTCACTGAATGAGAAAATTCCTACACGTCTGATTTTTCTTGCTGGATTTGACATGGGGATAAACAGGAGGGAGGCTCTGTGCCATTTCTGTGCTCCCATCATCTGTTAAAAAACCTGGGGGTTATTATGGCTGCTTTAATTTACATTTTTAATGTAATGTTCTTCAGCTGGCAGTCTCTTTCTTTTCACTCCAATCTGCCCTGCATCTCTCCTGATCAATTTTTAAGTTGTGAATTTAGTCTTTTAGAAAATGATCCGTGGTGTGGGGAGATGATCTTGGATGAACCAGGCCTCTGGTGGTGTTGCAGGGAGCTGGACTCTGTCCCAGTCAGTCTTTCTGGTCCAGGATTCCCCAGGGCTTTTCCCTGCTTATGTCTGGACAATTGGAACTGCTAAGACATGAGCTTAGTTTTGCTTCAGCATATATGGAAACTTTGATCCCAAGAGCTGAACCTGCAATATTGCTTTCATTTCAGATGAGCTGCATCCAGGACTCGTGTACTGTCTAAGCCTCAGTTGTGTGGAGTCCCATGGTGGGGGTTAAGTCAGGCAGCAAGGGAATCTCTGCAGGGAATCTTATGGCAAGGTTTGAATCTGATCCTGAACATCTCTGCTGCAGAATCCTTGCAATGCACTTGTCACACTGCTGGCCAGTGTGATCCCATCCTTCCACCAGCAAAACTTCAGTGTGTTGGAAGCTGGCAACACACTGCAAACGGTGTTGTTTGCAAGAACAGGCAACAGGCAACAACTTCAAAGCTAAATCCACGATAAACTCTCTCAATAAATGACTTTAATGGAGGGGTTTGTAGTCACAGATGCTTTTACTGCCCAGTGCTTTTTGTCATATGAAGTGGGCCCTGCCTTTTTATTGTGCAGCCATGGGTTACTTCTTGGCTGCTTCATCCCTTGGGGTGTAAGAGGGTGGATGGTTGGCTTTTGTTTTCAGCTAGGCCCCATTTCAATGCTGTTTAGGCTAAAATTCTGCAATGTGCTCTAACCACTGCATGTCGAGAGGGGTGTATTGGCAAACTGGAGCTGCTCTGTGCTTGGCAGCCCTAAAAGGTGAAGAGAAATAGACCCCTGCGCTTCTTGAAGAGCCCTCCTGCCCTCTGAAGAGCACCCACTCTGCATTCTGTTGCCATTGCTATAGTAACTTTCTGCCTCCTGATTTTGTTATGAATGGCAATGGGAAAAGCCTCCGTGCAGGCTCCAGCTGATACCCTGCTGTTTCAAACATCCTCAAAGCTTGCTTTCATTTTTAACCCATGAATGGATGGTGCTTTTTAGCTGGGGGTTCCTTTGTGAGCTTGTGCTTTCTTCCTTTTGTCTCTGTGCATTCAGCAACAAGCCATATGTCCATTCTATACAAAAAGGAGAAATTTGGAGCAAGCAGCTTTATACAGGCAGAGGTCTTTATTTGAGGAGGAGGGAATGCTGGGCATTTTTAAGAGGCTGCAATTTATGGTGGTGTTTTTGCAAGATGAACAAGAGCCAGGGGGGTTTGGTAGCTACCAGTGCTTGGCTCTGAAGGCAGATTTTGTCTTTTTTATCATGATCCAGGCATCCCCTCTCCAGACACAATGCAGCTCGTTTCCTTCTGCCAGCACGATTTCCCCCTGGGACTTGCTGCTACCATGGAAAACAGCATAAAGCTGGGGTGAATCTATTCTTTAACCAGTTGTGAGCAGCAGGTCAGTATTATCACTGCCATTTACCAAATGGGTAGTTGGATCCCACCGAAGGGAAGTGGGTTGCTCAAGTCAAAAGAGTGAGTGTCAGAACAGGGGAAAGAGCTCAGGAATTTGGGGGGGTGGTAGCACATTAACCCTTTTTGTTTAGAACATTACCAAAATTGTGTGACCTTCAAAATGACCTAGTGCTGGGGGCTATGCATACACAGGTGGCTACCAAAGAAAGGATGGTGGAGATAGTCCTGGGCAAAAGAGACTGAATTATTGTCTCCAACGAGGAGACAAGTTTCCAGAGACAGCTTCCTAACTTAATTACTGCTCCTTGGAGACTGGTAAGGAGCTGCAGCCTGGGCTTTGGGCTGCCATGCCCACTCCTGGGGAGCAATGGCATCAGCAGGGATGATGGGGGGATAGTCCATTCAGGAGTTAATTGTCTGAGGGTTCTGGGAGGCACACAGACACATTTCTCCCAGCACGATGCAGTTTATCCTCAGTTACAGCATCTTTTCTGCAGGACTGAGAAGTTTATCCCTCTTCTGCTGCCTGAGGTGCTGCTGATTTTTTTTTTTTTCAAGATTTGCCTTAACATGAATTTTCTGCTGTTTATTGAAGTCCTAGGATGTGTATATTTTTTAGGCTCACAGAATCTGTCCTACCTGGAATGGAGAGAGAGATCCTTTGAAAAATGATGTGCTTTAAAATCCTGCTCCATTAATCCTTTGGGCTTGCTTGGATTTTCAGATGATGAGTATACTGTTTGTGCTCAGTTGTACACACATTCTTCTTAGAGCATGACTTACCTTACCACTAAGATTTCTCAGACCTGATTTTTTGAGATGCTGATTAATTAGTGTAGAATGCAGTAGACCTCTCAAGTAATTTCATTTTGCTACTGTGATTTTTTTTTTTTGGTCTTTAATCCCCACATCTGAAATAATTTTCTACTTACTAAAGAATTAACCTATCATCTTTGCTGATAATTAGAATTATTACCATTTAACAGGCACAAATGAATGCAGTGAAGGTAGCAAAATGAGTCAGTTGCAGAGCTAAGCAGGGAGCCTGAGTTTTCATTTCCCCTCTGGTTTAGCAGATGACTGATGATACTGCTTCTTTTGATAGTTTTGGTATGCAGTGTAAAACAGAGAAGTAGGTGTGCTAAAAAGTAGGCTGGTTTTCCTGTAAAGACTCACTCAGGAATGTGCATTTATTTCACTGCATACCTAACCACAGCAGCTTTGCAGATTAGAGTCCTCTGCCTGACACTTAGATTTGCACACATTAGCAAAGCAAAGAGAAAATTGTAGAGCAGGCAGTGCCTATTTCCCACTGCAATGCTAATTTTTTTGGGAAAGAAAATGGTGAGTAATTTGGGGGAGACTGTTTGTTGGTTTTTCCTCTGTAAGAGTGGAGAAACTGTTGGAGATCACAAACTGTTTGGGCACTATTGGACACGGGGAGAATTCTGCCGAGTGCTGGGGCTCAGACTTCAAAGTGTGGAGTGTTGAATTCTGCAGGTACTTGAGTGGTAGCTTCAATCTCAGTGGGAGAATTTCTCCAGCAGTATTTCTGAGGCCATAACATGACTGTGAATCTGAGCTGGTTGTTTTCAAGGAGATGCACAGATCGGGCAGGGAGATGGAGGTGTGATCCATTTTTTTCTGCATCTGTTTTAATATTGAAGCTGCTGAAGGGTAATGTGTGTCTTCCTTTGAGCACTGTTGTCAGAGTTTGATGCTGAAGCCGTGCTCATTGTGTTCTTACACTTGCAGTGGGACAGTGCTGGGATCCCTGGGGCATTCCCTGATTTTGTGTGTCTTCCAAATGCCAGCTCAGCTAAACTGGCTTGGGCCTGGGCATTGTCCATGCTGGAGATTTGTAGAGGTTACCGTGTGAGGCCTTTGTGAATCTTCTTTATCCAAACATGTCAAGTGAATATCAAATCTGTCTATTGAGCCATACTTAAAGAGGATTTGAACACTTCAACAAATTGTTTGAGGGACAATTACTTTCCTTTTTTTTTCTTCTCTCTCATTAAGGGGTTAAAATACTCATGCTGGTTCTTCATTTTGAAGTCGGGATGTTTTTCTATGCAACTCAACCTTAAAAAACAAGAAACCTCTTTAGCCTCCATAGGAGGTGTTTCGTATGAGATGCAAGGCAGATCAGTCTGAAATGTTACATTTTGATTCACTGAAGTTTGTTTTACAGATGGTTTCATGTTGACCTCATATCACTAAAAAAACCTCCCAGCATCCAAGGGGGAGGAGAGGCTGTTTTGCACAAAATGTAACCCAGAGCCTGACCTCTTGGTATTCCTCTTCTGGAAGAGTTACTCTGCATTTTTACTGAATTACAACAGGCTCTTTGGGTGCTTTTAAACAAATATTTCCACGTATACAGCCCCCATTGAAGGATGTGCAAATTGTACTCTTTGAAACACCAGTACCAGATTTACGTGGATGTTAAAACAGCATCTTAAATGCTCCTCTCCACTCTTGCTGTTCAGAGACAGCATCCATTTTGCTTCTGGTGCAAATAATCACCCTCTGTGTCACTCCTGGTCCTGTCCCTGTACAGGGATACCCTGGCAGAGGAGGATGAGGGGTCTCCATGTGCAGTTGACCCATTAGTGTTGCTTTCAAAAGCAGCAGCTGGCAGCCCTCTGATTAGCATGCTACAGATGGCAGCAAGAGGCAAAGGGTCTCTGCCATCCCCTCACTGGAGCACCCTTCACTCTGTCACCTTCCTCCCAAATTGAGGGGAACTCTGCTGCTTGCTGGGGTTTTTCTGTTGTGGCAGTGGCAGCTGCAGAGCAAGGAGCTGCAGCCTGCAGGGTGAACCTGCTCCACTCCTGGGGAGCAATGGCATCATCAGGGATGAGAAGAGGGATGGTGCAGTCAGGAGTTAATTGTCTGAGTGATCTGGGGGGCACACAGACTTATGAAATAAAACCTTGTAATGCAGTTTAATGAGATTATATTTATTTAATAAGTGCAACATGGAGACGTTGGTTCGTGTTTGCTGCGGTGCCCCCAGACTTAATGGGTTCTACAGAGCAGCACAAAGAGGTCTGGTTTTTCCATTGCTGTAACATTTTTCAGTCCTCATTTTTTTTTTTTTACTACTGGTGTTATTCCTGGCTTTTGCCTGCTTCTGCCTCTGCACAGAGTGAGCAGAACAGTGGTGGTGGCTGGGAGGAGCCCCAGACACCACTGATTACAGACAAACAAGAGCCTGGACCAGTGTCTTGCCACTGCTCCATGGGACAGCCTCCTTCTGTGGTTTTAGGTGGGCCATTTGAATTTCTATGCCTCATTTCCCATGTGTACAGTGAGGCTAATAATGCTGCCTTTGTCTGTCCTGTCTGTTTAAAATGTAATGAGATGAGATTTTCAAAAATGACAAATGATTTTCAGTGCCTTGTGTGAGCACTTAGCTGAAGGCATCTTCAGAAGGGGCTGAACCCTCTCCTGCTGGGCAGTGTGTCCTGGTGAGGTTCTCAAGCTGTGTCAGCAAAATGAAGTAACTGAACAACAGAGACAACCCAGTGCAGGTTTCTGCTTGAAGCTTTTTCTTCTTAGCTTAACATTTAAATTCAGCAACACCAATGTGCCTTACAGCTAGCACTGGTTCCTTCAGACACTTGGAGAGAAGAAAACCCTTTGTAAAAACAAAGGAGAAAAGTGAAGTTTTTTCTTCACTTCTGAAGTTTTCTTTGGCTTTTCAAAGTTTTGAAGTTTTCTTCTGCTTGCTTTTCAGAAGAGAACTTCTGAAGTTTTCTTTTGCTTTCCAAACGGTGGGGTTTGATGACTTGGTTTGAGTTCTGATTTGAAATTTCCAGCAGGAAATGTTGTTTGACTATTTGTCCTTCACATCCTTCTCTCTGCCATTGAACCAAATCCCAGCTCAGCATGTCCCTTGAATCAGTGGTCATGAAGAAAATCTTTGAGTCCTCTTTTGTGTATGTCCATCATACTACATAGCACCTGACATGCTACAGGAATAAGATGAAACATATTGGGAAGCTTTAAAAGTAGGAAATGGTATCAATGTGGCACAGTGTCCCAGCTAAGCCATAATGTTCAGTGTGGGGATTCTTTATCCTGTGTTACTCTCTGGCTGGCATTTTTATTGCAGAGAAGCACATGGCAGTCTATTTACCTTTATCAATAGACTCAAGATACTTTCTCTCTCCTTGGCTTCACCAATTAAGTCACTGTGTGTGTAAACATGACTAACAGCATATTCAGAGCTGTTTTCTGAATGCTTACCTGTGCAGACTGCTGCAATGTGTCTAAAATAGGCTTCAAAGCCATCCCCAAACACAGCCTGGGAGGTGAAGCTGCTTAATGCAGCTTAAGGGTAAGATGCTTCTGTGCTATGAGCTGGCAGAGCTTTCATCTGATCAAGATGATAAACAGAACCATCAGCATAAGTAACACACTCTGACCTCACATGGACATTTTTATCCAACACCTCTTCTTTACCTGAATGTACATTCCCTCTCTTTTCATTTAGCTTGGTGTAGCTCAGTGGAATTCTTGAGTCTGTGATACGGGATAAGAGGAAAATTTTTGCTCTCATGGGATGTGCATGTGTGTACCTCCATGTCATGAATATTCCAAGCACAGGTCTGACCCAAGTGTTGTTGTATTGCTGTCTGTGAGTGCAGAAAACTGTTCTCATGGTCCAAGGAAGTTTTTTCTGAGCCCCAACATCCTATGAGTGCAACATAGCAGATGATCTCCTGAGCTATTCAGTGAAGTATTTCTGTTCCACTTAGTGGGGGGAATGTTCCACTTAGTGGGAAGTGCTGCAGGAATTTCTGTAGAAGAGCAGGGAGATGAGACAGTAATTCTAGAGCAAAGGAAAAGGAAAGTGAAGCTGGGCTGCATCTCCAATACAATTGCAGCATGTCAAGACATGCAGTATTTGTTGTCCTGAGTCTGGGATGCTTCTCATGTCAACTTTACTGCTTTTATTTTTAGTTCTGTTATGTCCTGTCTTGTTTCATTTCAGAGTGTAACACTCAAGGAGTAACACTCAGAGAGCTCTAACACTCAAATGAGTGAATCATTCCGAGATCATGATATGCTTTATGACCCTTACTATTATTGTTGTCATCATTATTTATTAACATAGTGCTTAGAAGGTGTGGGAAGTCATGTGGATCAGAGCTCTGGCATTCTGGCATCTCTGGCTGGGGAGACAGAGAGCACTCATGAGATCCCAGTGACATCAACAGCAATATTCACCCATTCTTCTCCTTTGCTTTTTGACCAGGGCTCCCTGACTTGGAAGTTTTCACTTTTCCAACATTGCAGTAGTAAAGATTGTTGTTGTCCATTTTGGGTCCTTCTGGAAAAATGCTGGCAAAATTTTAAAGAGTTTCCAGTCCACAAATCAATAGCTATTTCCTGTTGAGTCCCTGTTCCATAGAGATGTTAATGGAGCTATGCCAGGAGCTGTTGTATTCTTAGAGAGGTGTTCAGAGGAAATGTTAATATTTAATGATGCCTTTTTGTGGTTAGAGTTCTCTTAATGACACTGTCTGGAAGAAGCAAGCCTCAATCCTAGGCTGTAATCAATCCCCACAACCTATTGCTGGGGCTTCAGAATGTCACAGGACATTTACAGACCTCAATGAAATCATCAGTTTTGCTGGAACTTCCATCTTAAATACTGACAAACTCAGAGAGATTCCTATTGCTTCCATCCATGATAATCATCCTGGGAATAGCTGGGAAATGTCTGATTTCAGAGCAGGCTGGTACCTTTCCCATGCATTTATCTTATGGAGACTGAGTTAGGAAGGAGAGATTTGGAAGACAGGGAGGCTGTCCACTTCATCTCAAAGTCAGTGGCAGTTGTGTGCCTGATTTCCATTTGTGCTTTTGGAAAATCCCCTTCTAATTGACTAAATATTTGTACTATTGGTGGTGTGCACAGTGGCACAATGTGGCTTTCAAACCATCTGTTTTCAGGGACTTAAACCCACTGGCAACAATTCCTGATTGGCAGAAATTCACCAGGGTTGGTTTACATTAGTTGAGGACAAAACCATAAAGGAAAATAGAGGCATAGGATAAGAAGGAATAAAAAGGACCAGGGAAATAAATGAGCTTTGTTTCAGCATTTGAATGGACTTTACTCATTTATCAAAAGACTTTCTTCTGGTCTGTAATGTTTCTGAAATAATGTGTCTTGTCTTTGAGTGCTCAGTGCCAAGAAAAGCTGTCAGCCACTCCAGCAATTATCATATCCCAAAGGAAGCTGGTTAATGATTGCTCTGTAGACAACTTGGTCTTTCAGTTTTTGTGCTACGCCAGAACAATTCCAACCCAATGAAGCATTCCAAAATTTGCTTTGATTTTTAATAGTCAAGGAATATTCTGGAAATGCAGCTACTGGCTGCCACCTCTTGATGCTGAGCCTGCACCTTAGAAAATGAAAATTATATGGTCAGGTACTGGCATCAGCAATAGGTAAGGCAAAAAGCAGAGAGAGGAATGATGGCTTTCCCAGCTTGTGGTCAGGCAGGGAAATTCACAGTCTATCCCAACCCCTTCCTCTGAGCATTCCTGAACTCTGGTTATGGATTTGTATTGGGGCTTTGTTCAGCTTCTCTTTGAGATGGGAAAAGTCTTTGGATCTCTGCTCTTAGCCCCATGCTCCCAGACATCAGGAAGATTTTCCTTGACATTCAGCTGAAGCAAATGGCTCACTTCACCATGGAGTCTCCTCTCAGAGGACTCAGCTGGAAACACAGCATCAATTTCATTTAATTCTGAGGCCAGAACCGTTTTGAAATTGTGACCCAATGAAACTTAATTGAAGATTGCCATTGACTTAAAAATGTCCAGTATTTCACTTGGATGTTCTCTTGCATGAGAAGACCAGTGCTGCTTCAGCTCTACTAAGCCCATGTTTTGGCACATGAATCTACTTCATTTTCATGCATAGCTGCAGCCTTCTGGAGGAAGGTTTTGCCCTGTGCTCCTTGAGGCTATTGTGCAGATGTTGGAGGCATTGTCCCTGCAGCCAGGGACAGGTAAATTCCTGTGTAAGAATCCTCAATTGTTATGTTTATGATTATCTGCCAGATGCTTGGATAAATACCTGGTTGCCATGAAAACTCTTGGGTGGATCTTAGGGGCCCTCTCCTACAGGAGTCCAGGCTAGAGTTCTGTAAGCCATGCTGTAAGATGGCACAGACTGGCCACCTAGTTTCCTTATTTTCACTTGAGAATGTAGGTTTTGTGGAGTTCTGCTTTTGCAAATATCCAGATTTCAATGGGATGCTGCCTCACATGATATATCATGGGCCCATTGGAAGCATTAATAATTAATTAGAAAAGGAAGAGCCCCAGATCTGGAAATTAGCCGGTGTAATTTGTTTTAATAATAGCAATTTAATGGCAGAATATACTGCTGTAATTCCTGCCTGCCTTCTTAATCTTCAAGTAATGAAGAAAATTCTGGATTTACAGCAATTTTCCCACCTCAGGGTGGTGGGCAAGTAGAGCCATTGTATTGCATTGTTTCCCATCCAACTGGAGTTTGGTTGCTCAGCTTCACCCTGCCTGTGTAACTATGGCAATGAAACGTGATCAAGCATCATTCATCATTTTATGATGAAGAGGAGAGCAGAAATCACTAGAGCCCTTGGTGCAGCATGGGTTAGGGAAGGATCCTCTGCTCCTGAGTTTTTCTAGGCAGGCCATAGATGCCAGAGTGCTGTAGCATGGAGGGAGTATTGATACGTGAGTAAAGAGACCTGATTTTTCCACTTGTTTGATAAGGAGACATCTGAATTTGTATCTTTGCACTCACATTTCCCCCTCTGTATCAACGTAAAATTTCTTTGTGAAAGAATCCTGGTGAGATCCTCGTGCTCTTCGTGCCATCCTTTTTTCTTGGCTTTGCCAGGGCAAATCCCCAGGCAGGGACTGTCTTTTGTCATGGAGTACTGCAGTGCTTAAGGTAGTGAGGGCTTCTCTCACTTAGAACTTTTGTGCAGTAGCATAAAAGAATCTCAAATCAAGCCAGCTCTGCCACTGCTTTCTCTGCAGTTTCAGGCAGGCGGTGCAAGCTTTCTATTCATCACTTTCCTCATTTGGAGTGTTTGAGATGTTACTGCTAGGAGTCACTCACCCAGAACTGTCCAGAGTGGGAAGATGTTAAGAAAACCTCATGTTGTGATTCCACTCAGTTTCTCTCTTTTGTTCCTTTTATGAGGTACGTGGATAATATTAACTGATAAAATTAACTAATTTTTCATGTATTGCTGAACACTAGAACAAATAAGTGTTCAAGTTAGTTACTCTGCTCTGCATACCTGCACCACTGTGATTGGCAAAACCCAATTAATATTCACTACAGGATTGAAATATGAAATTTGTTGCACAGAAACTAGAGGCCACCTGTGTAACACCAGCTGGTCTGATTTGTTCTGTGTGTGTCACACCAGTGTCTCTCCACCTCTGTTGGCCATAGGGCTAAGTAAGGGCTGTTCTTTGAAGAAATTTTCTTATTGATGCTGGGTTTAGGAAATTCAGATGAGGGTCAGTGTAATTTTCAAAGTAGTTTATGTGGTTCTCTGTGAAAACAGATAATCTGCAGAATTATTAAGCACACAGATTATCAGATCCCAGTGATTTTTTAGCAAAATTTGGTTATTTCTGTGCTTAGAGCCCACGGGGATTCTGGAATCTTAAACAAGACCTGTGTGTCAGACATCACAGATGCTCAATGGGACTTATGTAAGCAATAAGTTTCTATAGCTGGTCCCAAAGACTGATTTTGGGGATCTAAATTCCCAGTGCTCTGGCTGGTTGAGCTTTACTCATGCTGTAAGAAAAAGAAAATCTTAGGGATAAATCTGTGGAGTCATGTAGGCATGTAGAAATGTTTCAGTTCAACTATAAGAAAAAGAAGGAGTGGGATTCACTGCAGCTGGGCATTCTCAGAGTCTGATAGCTGAGTTTCACAGGTGGGAATAACTTTTGAAATCAACCTGTTTGGGGTTTGGTTTTTTTTTCAGTGTCTATGAAAGGACCATGAAGACAAAGAGAGTGAAATCTCCCAAAAGGAGAAGGTTGTCAAAAGAGGATACTTTTTAAAGTAGCTCAGAGATTCATTTGGAGTACCTGAATCTCCTCATGGAAATCATCTTTGGTTTGATACGTGAGGCCAGTCAGAGACTCAAGAGATCAGCCTGGGGTAAGGTGTTTTGATAGACTTCCTGTGAGCACAGCTGGAAATACAAACACTGAATAACTGAAGACACTGCTGAGTGTGTCCTCAAGTGCCTGTGGAATGGGGAAACAGTTGGAGATGGCTGTTCACTGTGTAATCATTGTCCATGTTCTGAGGGTTTCTTGGAATGGAGAGGAAACCTCAGCTTTTGGGAGTGACCTCTGAGATCTGAAATGTTTGGAAGTTGCAGTCTTGTCTGCAGAATTTCATTCTTGTCTCCATCACCGCATGGCTCCAGGCTGGCTTCCTTGGCAGGTCAGTCCCTTTCCATCCTCTGTCCGTGGCCATCTGAGCATCCTCCAAGGATGTGCCAAGTGATGAATGAGCTTTATGAAGTTCAGCAGACTGCAGAACGTGACAGCACAGTTGCTTCAAAGCCTTCAGCTGGCTGGAGCCTCTGTCAGAACTCCGCAGCTTCTGCAGACTGCCTGATCAGCGGTGCTGTGACTATTAATATTTATAAACCTTAAATAATATAGGACTTCAGTGTACCTGAGAGACCATATGTTGGCCTCCAATCCCCCACAAAGCACCTGAGATCAGCGTGGCTACAACCCCAGCTAATCCACTCTTACAGTCCCAGAAGGGGAAGGAGGTGGAGCTTTTCCCCTGGAGAGCCTCTGCCTTTGGGTTTCTCCTTCCTTCATTAGTTACCAGAGCACATCATCTTCATCCTTCAGGGCCAAGCTGCAGGCATTTTTTTTTTCTTTTAGCCTGGAGCCTTTTATCACTCTGCTCTGCGTTTCTTACAGAGCTCCACTTGGTTGTGACCTTGCCTTTGGATTTTTTCCACCTTTTAGTGGAAATGCATTGACTTGGGTGTGGCACGAGGGTGGTGAGAGGTTTTTTATTATTTACTACCTAGTGTTTTTGCTTTATTTTGTAAAGGTGATTGGTAGCCATTTGGACACAGATGCCTCTAAATTAACATTTAATGTATGCGTGTGCAAAGATGCATATTAATGAATAATGCATAGTAAGAAACAGCTTGGTGACTGGGCTTGGTTCAGACAGAGATTGCATATGGATTAGCCTTAAAAGACCCGGTTTAGGGCTTTTAATAATGTGTATCAGGTGGAGACAGCCGAGCTGAACCTATTGTGTGCTGCAGCATTACCTTTGTGACAAGAATACCACTCCTCCCTCAGCTCCCAGAGCCACTCTGCTGAAACAAACCCTTTGGAAAAGACTAAAACAACCCTCCCTGCACCTCGCCGGCCACCCCAGCGCTTTATTTAGGTGCAAACCCGACTTCAAAGAGGATCCCCGACACATGAGGCTGCAGCAGCCCCGAGGAGCAGGAGGATGGTAGAGCCCAACACCTCCTGCGAGTTCACTCAGACCCCCAAGGGCCGGCACTGAGCTCCCACCCCAGGTCCGGCACCGAGTCCTACTCAGGGTTCGTTCTTACTCCACCCCGGTCCGGCTCCCGGGGCTGCTGGGCGGGTGGTGCTGAAGGGACAGCGCCCGGCCCGACCCGGGGACCCTCTGAACCCCCGGGGACCCTCTGAACCCCCGGGGACCCTCTGCACCCCCGGGCACCCTCTGAACCCCCGGGGACCCTCTGCACCCCAGACCCTCGGTTTCTCTCTGCCACCCCCGGCTCCGTCTCCCATGGCAGGGACACGGGCAGCAGTGGGGAGGCAAGGGGCTGCTCTTCTTGTCTCCTTCTCTAGAAAGCCGCATTCAGCCCCAGCCGCCTTTGGCTGCCTCCCCCGATCCCCCGCTGGGAGGGGCTGGGGGCTTCTGGCATTGCAGAGGCTTTAATTGACTAGCGAGGTCACTAATTTTGGCTCCGGAGGTAAGTCCTGGGTAACGGCTCATTTTCCTCTCCCCCTCGGTCCTCACACCCCTCTCCCATCTGTTTCTCTTTCTCATTCTCTCTCCAGTGCCATCAATCAACCCTTTTTTCCCCCTGAAGAGGGTTTGCCCGAGTCGCGGCACCAGCGATGCCCCAGACCCCAGGAAGATGACTCAGCCTTCAGCCTCCCCCTAACCCAACCGCGGTCTCAGCAGCTCCCCGCCCTCCGGCTCCGCTGCTCGGAGAAAAGTGAGGAACAATAGGATTCCTGAAGCACTCCCTGACTCCAGCATTGCGGAGCTCGGGGAGGAAGGGGAGAGGGTGGTGAGAGACGGGCAGGAAGAGATCCTTTCTCCCCCTGCCTCGGGAACACGCCTCCAAAGCAGCCGGAGGTGAGGGGCTGCTCAGTCCCCATCAGCCTCTCCAACTTGTAGCAAGAGCAGCACGCTGGGGAAGGGGAGGGGGAAAGGGTGTGTGTGATGGGGGCTGTTGCTCCAACCTGATCGAGTCCATTTGCCAATTCACCAGTCGCATCACTTCCGGATCAATCCTCAGTTTTTGCTGCAGAGTGAGGAATTTTTTTTTTTTTTTTTTCTCTCTCTCTCTCTCCCTTTTTCCCTCCCTCCTCATCTGGATGCTGGAAACTTGAAACCTCCTCCCTTGATTGCACCAGGATCTGCCCCAACCTTCCCTCAACTTTGCACTGCATCAAAGAAAACAGATCCAGCCACATATTGTACCGATGGGGGCAGGGGATCTGCCAGGCACAGCCCTTTGCCATTGATGTTGCCGTAGCTCCAGAGCAATCTCCTTTTTTTTTTTTTTTTTTTTTTTTTTTTCCCCTCTCACTCTCCTCTTTCTCTCTCTCCTCCTCTTTCTCGTGATTGTGTGTGTGTGTGTGTGTGTGTGTGAAGGAAGGATCCTCCTGGTTACTGCTGTTATTATTTTCCCTTAGCAAGGAGACCACACAAGCCATGGCTGAGAGGAAGCAGTCTGGCCGGCAAGGCGAGGAAGAAGAGGTGCCAGCCTTCTTCAAAAACCTGGGCTCGGGCAGTCCCAAGCCCCGGCAGAAATTCTGTGGCATGTTCTGCCCAGTGGAAGGCTCCCTGGAGAACAAGACCATTGACTTCGACTCCCTCTCAGTGGGCCGAGGATCTAACAAAGTGGTGGCAAAGCAGAAGGATGTTGCCCACCTGGGTCCGGATGCTCAGTCCCTCTATTCCAGGCAGAGCGGGAAGGGAGGGGAACCATCTGTTGATTTCGGGAGAAAGGTGGAGATCAGGAGTGCCACTGGGAAGGAGGCGCTGCAGAACCTGAATGACAAGGTGGGTGCATATATATCTGTGTCTTTGAGAGAGATGCAACTTGAGCACTCAGTGGGCAGCAGAGGGGATGTATCCTTTCTGCTCTGCAGTTTCTTGCTTTCCTTTCACTCGCATGCATGTGGCAGGCAATGTCCTCCTCTGAGCAGCAGCATCTCTACTACAGCCTCCTTGCCAGCCCTCTAATGTTATCCGTGTGCTCTCTGCAGGTGTGTATGTGCACAGGGAGCAGGGCAGAAGAAGAACTGAGCCCCCCACACCCGCAAAAACCCTCCCTCTCCCCACCCTGCCTTGGTTTTGACCGATGGATTTGGCTTTTAGGCAATTCCCCCAGTGCAATGGTAGTAAAATGCCCCACCCAGTGAGTGAATGCTGCTCACAGGAACAGAACTGCAATTGTTAGCATCAATGAGCCTCCACCTACAGGGATGAAATCCCTGCAGGCTTCTTCCAGGGGAAACTCTTACCCCCTCCTCCCAGGGGAGGACAGACCAGAGTGACCCATGGGAACTGTATTTCAGTACCAGTTTTGGTCCAGGCTTTTAGCTACGGTGGGAATTCTTGCCTCAGGAAGATTTGGGACTTTAACAGGGATTTGTTGTTCTGGTAGAAACCCACTGAACTCCTCCCAGTCTTTTAAGACTCCTGGAGCTATTTCCTCACTCTCTGTATATGTCATGGGGTAATAAAGCCTGTCCTTTTCTTGGGGCAAGACCCATTCAACCCACTAGTCTGGCTGACCATGCACATTTGTTTTCCTTGATAAATAGATTTAAGCAAGCTTCATTCAGATCTGAGCCATGAAATACTCTCTGCTTTCCTCTGACAATGCTGGCTCTGATGCAGAGGCTGGAAGAGTGGAAATGAATGAAGCACCAACCAGCAAACTGGTAAACTTCTAAGATACTGGGCAAGAGTTTCTGTGAGTAGTCCCCCAGCAGGTTTATGGAGCAGTCCATCCTGAAAACTGTTTATGGGATTTGCCTCCTGATATGTATTAGTGGTATGGATTGCATAGACAAGGAAGAAGTCACCCTGGAATTTATAATATGGGCTGGTTCATCACTTTCTCCTGCTTTCAGAAATGTGAAATATTACTAGGAGTATTACTGGGGGCTCATCCCCCCCCCAGTCAAACCTGCTTCTTCCTGCTACAGCAACCTAAGGGCTCCAGCCACAGTAACACACATGAACAACTGCTCTTTGTGGGGGGGATGGCAAAGGCAGGCCCTGAGTTTCAGAAATCTCATGCACCAGCCTTTCATGAGGAGTGGGATATACTCCATGCTGCTTCACATCTTATTTGTCAAACCCAAACAAAAGTTTACTGCGACAAGTGCCTCTGGTTTGGTTCAACCATGTTGAAGTGCCTACTAATTGAGTAACTTCCCATGATTAATTAGTCCTGTGGAACCTACCAAGGTGCATCACAAGAGTAGAGGGCATACACCTCTGCAGCTTGGGGAGCCAAAGGTTTTGCAATTAGAACATCTTAAGGACTAATTTTGGACAACTTGATGGAGTAATGTCCTGCAGTACAGAAGTATATTCAGGTGATATATTAATTCTGAAAATAGGAATTATTTTTAGTAGCAGTATGATAAAACCCTCTGAGTATAATACTATAAAAAAAATCAGAAGTGCACACAGAATATTCATCACTGTTTCTAAAAAGTGTGGATTTTTTGTTCTGTTCCTAAAGATTGTCATATATTTTAACAGAGATAATGTGAGATAATATGTGAGATAAAATAATGTGAGATAATGTCAGATAAACAGTGAGATAATGCAAAATATTTGAGTTATTTCTCATTAGCTTTCCATGACACTGATGCCAGTGGATTGTGTTGAGAGGGGTTGTGAGCATTTGGGTAAGTGCAGTCGTTTATTATAAATGTCATGCTGTGGATTGCAGGATTTGTTGCAGGAGTGTTCAGGAATGTTTCAGCTTTGATGCTTTTCCTGCTGACTTCAGCTATAGCTTGAATCAGTGGTTGGATCCTCAGTGGGTACAACTGACTTTGCCTCAATGTAGTTAATAGAAAGGTGTTTATGCTGATGATCAAAGCTCCACGTATTAAAAAAGGCAAAGAAAATTAATGTTGTGGGAACTGCCACTAGAGTAAAGAGGGCACTAAAATAATTTCAGATGGGAATTGGAAGGCTTGTGAAGTTTTGCAGCTGAATTTGGCCCATTATGTACAAACCTCTGTCTAAAGCATTTAGTAACACATCTGAAATAGGTTCTCCCTGGACAGACTGTTGCCATGTTATAGGAATCTAAATTATAGTGGAAAGGAACAGCAGGCTAATTTAAAGAATCTTAAATTTATATCTTGCATAAATTATTTCCCAATAGGCTAGAAATCTTACTGCTTCTTTTTCTTTAGCTTGAGGCTGGTAATAGTTGCACTTTTTGTCAATACATGTAATAATCAACATACAGGTGGAAGTATTTTAGGAAGTGAGTGGATCCAAAGTGGCTTTAAAACACAGTTATCCTTTCTGTCACTGTACAGAAAGAGCTTGTATTAATCTCCACTGAAATATTTAGCAAAACGAGGTAAGCAAACTATTTTTTTTTATAATTTTCTGAGGTCTTAAGTGTCCAGGGGATAAAAAAAAAAGGAATGTAATTACTCCACATTAAATTGCAATATATTGTTCTGCTGGCAAAGATAAGGGTAATCAAATCTCTTTGTGTCTATCCTGTCTGGGGTATTCTATAGGCATCTATCATGGCCTGGCTGCATTGCCTCTGGGCCATGCTGCCTCATCATTCAGGGTTAAGATCCTCTCCAGAGGCACCAGGAAGCCTCTCCATCTTAGTTTAAGCAGCTCTTTACAGTTGGGTCCCTGGAGGCAGCCTGACCTATTCAACAGGTCTGCAACTCAGCAGATCTGAGTCAAGCCCTGCTATTTCCTGACTGCCAGGCCTTGGAGAATTAATGCTGTTATTTCCCACCTTAAGCTTTGTCATCTTCCCTGTTCAGGCTGTTAATTCCTGGTTTTGCAGCTGCTTGTTCAATGGCTGAGGACTCCTTGGTGCTCAGAGAGCCTTGATCTCAGCTGGGCCATCCCTGCAGTCTAACAGGAATGTCATGTTCAGAGCTGGGCTTTCTTGAATGAGCCAAATAAACACTTGGTGGTGTTTTCAGGAATTGCTGTGTTCCTGCAAACCCATTTCCTACACTGGGGTTTGGTGATCAGAGAGCATCAGGGCAGGGACCTGCAGCAGTCAGTGCAGAAGCTCCAAGGTGCCATGTCATGTTGTAATGAGATAAGTAGCAATAATGACTATCCAGAGACTAGGGACATTCTTAATTCTAGAATTTACAGGAGAGGAATCACTTGAAAACCAGTTTCCTGATGCTTTTGACACGAGTGGACTTCTTTTCTAAAACCTCAGAGCTCTCAGGATCCTGGTTGTTCATTCCTGGAGAGAAATACTGAATAACAGGACATTGAGGGCTCAAATAATCATAGAGTCTGAAACATTAATGGAACTGTTGTGTAAAACAAAGAGACTGTTCCAGACAGCTGGAAATGTGGGTTTAATGAGTTTAATGTGTTAAAATGCCTGTAATTTTTCTTGCCTTATTTTGGCAATCATTGCTTGCAAAACATGCATGACCTGCATGTTCTGTCAGTGGATCAGAATAGTTGTTTGAGTACTGGAAAAAAAACAACAAACCAAACCAAAAAACCATAGAGAAACTAACAATGATAAGCACAAAGGCCAAAGTCCTCTTGACTTCTTAGATCCCTCTCAAAGCCATCAATCTGCATAGCTGGAACGTGATACACATCCAAGTGGGCCTCTTGTGGAGTGGTCTGTCAGGGTTATGTCAGGAATTTACCAGTGGAACTCTGTCTCATGCAGAAACAAGCAAGTGGCTTTGATAAAGGGACAATTTTTTTTTATTATTTTTTATTTTTTTTCCTAAAGACTGGAGGGAAAACTTAAACACCTGAGGTCAGATCTCCCCTCTCACTTTGGAGCTGAGCCAGCTCAGAGGTCTGGTCTGGTAGGTGCTGAGGAGTTGTTTGGGTCTATCAGTGACTTTTTAACCTGTAGGACCATGTGTAACTCATCATCTGACTTGTCTGTCTTGTGGTACATTAAATCTGAATCTATCTTCTGTTACAAAGCTGGGGAGTGATGTAGGCAGCCAAATTCCCATGAAGTAGATGTGAGTGTTCTGTGTCAACTCTCTTACCCTGCAAAGGGATGGCATCTGGGAGCAGAGCTCTGGGAAATCTACCCCAAATTAAACTTCTTTGCTCTTCTGTGTGAACCTTGAAGTAACATCCTGTTCCTTTGGGCACCTCCCAGAGATCTGGAGTGAGTCTCACAGTGGGAGAATAAGGCTCTGACTTTTATTTTCTCATTGTCTAGAGTGATGATTGTCCTGGATGTCAGAGGCAGGCAAAGCTGCATGACACAAGCAGTGGCAGCAATTGCTGAGACCCAGACACTTTTTCCTGTAGGTTTTTGGGGAAGAAGTGATTACAATGTGAAGAAACAGTCCAGATCACTATGAAAAATAGCAATTTCTTAGGCCCTGTGCATGGTTCCTATTGGCCTGGAGGTGAGAAATTCTTTCCACTGGATGAAAAGAAGGAGCAATGATAAAGGTGCCCAAATATCCCATGCCTGTTGTTCTAGAAGTGCTGTAGTGAAGGTCACAGCATGAGTGTAAGTATAGAGGAGACAACATTTTTGAGGGCTGTCTCTTTCCCAGTAACATGACGTGATAGTAAATTAACTGTGGAGCAGCATCTTGGGCTTGTTTAAGGGCAATTAAAATTGTAGTGCACCTGAAATGCTCAGGAAATTTCCCCTGAGAAACACACTGTAACAGTAATAGTCTTCTTATGAAGTTATTTCTGAACCTTCTCAAGGTTTCCTGGGGTTTAAAAGAAAACAAAATCAATTGAAAGGTTAATTCTAATTTGCAGATCAGATGTACATTTTTATCGACCTGTTTGTGTGGGCAGAAAGTGAATCTCCCCCCTCACAAGCTCAGCCTGTGTTAAAAATAATAAGGTATTTCTCTGACAACTTCTATCATTTTACCTCCTCATAGTAGCATGTTTGACCTCTATTGTTATTTCTATATCATGACATTTAATTTTCTCCTTTAAGATAATAAAACAAGCCAAAAGATGCCCATTGGCAAGTCTAATTCCTCTATAATTTAGTTTATTGTGATTAATAATGTACAGTTCTTTCACCACCTTTTGGGAAGGACAGACATACTTCTGCCATGGATTTAATCCTCCCAACACTTCCTAAGATGCAGGGGGTTGCTCAATCCATGGGAAACTCCTTTCAAGTCACTGAAAGTTGGAGCTCATGCAGTAGATTCACATGGGCAGATTCATGACAGAAAATTAGGGCCTGAGCAGTGGGGTTTGTTAGCATCTGACAAGCCTAAAGAAAAATCAAAAGCATGTTGATGCTGTAGTGCTGGAATTTCAGACACTTCCAGGAATGCTTTAAATCCATCTCTGGTCCCTCTTTTCATTGTATTTTAAAATGTTTATTTCCATTTGCAGGGTTTATAATTCCATAGCAAAAAGTCCTTGTGGGTAAACCCTTTAAGAGTTCAGTAGGGGTAAAAGCAATTGGGTGTTGCAGACATTCTGTGGGGTTTGTTGCAATTACACTAAAATTCCACAGAGAAAGAGATTCTTTTAATAGTTTTTTTCACAACCATCCAGTAACTTCACAGTGGGAATAAAATACCTTGCTAGGTGCACTGTGCTACTCCACAGAATATATAGAGTTAAGATTCAGAGCTGATGTAAATTGATCTCCACTATGCCTGTGATGATTTATTTCAGCATAGATTATTACTGGATGGAGATTCTCCTCTTTTGTGCCATTTTCCCTCTAGACCTTTCCAGAAGGCAAATTTAGACATAGACATTCCTTCCCCATGAGATGTGTTTCTGCTGCAGAGACCCTGCCCAAGATGTCCTAGAGCAGCTGATATCTGTGCAGAAATGGCTGACAGCAACCTCCTCTGCCCACTGGCCCAATATTCCCCCAACCACCCAAAGCCTCAAGATGAGCCAGAGACACTCAGCCAGGGCCTCTCTGTGTGGCCAGGGTGGAGGCTGGCAGGGCAAATGTGGGCATAATGTGCAGTTTTGAGCATTTTCTCCCCTCTTTAGCCATTTGGGGAATGTTGTCAGTGCCTTCAGAAGTACTCAAGTAGTTTAACTGAAGATTTTGATGTTCTTTTTCTGCTGGTGTGACCTGGCTGCAGCAGCCTTGCAGGTCCTGTGGCAGCTGCAGGCAGGGAGCTGGGTTGGGCTGCTCAGCATCCTTCATCACTTCCCTCTGTTAACATTTGGCAAGGAAGGTTTGGCAGTGCTCATTCTCTGCAGATCAGGCTGCTGTGTGCATTAACAGACCTATGGAAGACAAAGTACCTCAACATTGTGTGGAAATCCCATCACTTCCCACAATACCTGGGCAGATAAAGTCACCACTGTGTGACATCTGGACTACATACAGACCTGCAAGGATTTCAGGAGTTCAACTCTCTTCTTTTAACCTAGGACTTGCCTCCTGCACCTGCTATTTCATAAGTGGTCATCTCCATTTAACTTACAGGGGGAATTTTTACACAAGCTGTAGGTTTACCAGGGGAATCAATCAGCTTTTGTAAAAAAAAAATCAGAAAATGCAGGTGTGCATCTTGGTATTTTCTGACACTGTCACCCACTTGTCATCTCTTTAGCTTCAACAGCTCTTCTCCTTCCCTCCTGATCCCCTCCCCTCATGTGGATTTATACAACAGATAATATCTGTTCCTTGTCTTTGTTTAGCAAGGCTAAATAAGCCACTTGGCAACTACATTAATAATTCTTATTTATTTTGACAACATTTCTGCTCATTGCTAAAAGGAAAGGAAATGGGGCCATGTTGGCAGTTGCTATAATGGAGCTGGAAGATAGGTCTTGGGAGCTCAGTTCTGATCCTTTGGGTACATGCAAAATCTGATGGAGGTTTATTAAAATTTGGTGCTGTGTAGGTGTTGAATATTGAACAGCCCTGGTTTTCATCCCTTTAATCTCTTAGTTTATTTTATTCTGTACTACTTAGGTACTTGCAACATGGTGATGGGAAGGAAAAGCTAAGTGTGACCTGAAGATTCATTATTACTTTCTGAACCTGTTCACTAGTGGATTCAAGTTATGGAATGTATTCACAGGTCAAGAACTGCTGTTCTGAATCAGGCTCATGTGCAGTAAGGATTACCTTTTTAAAAGGCATTTTAAATATCTGTCTTTGAGTAGATAAGGATAGCTTTAGAAATACAATGTCTGCTGATGACATCATGCCCTTAGAAGGTGCAAACTACAGCCAGTACTGCTGTTCCACAACTTTTACCATAAGGTGGAGAAATTACCTTCCCCAGGTCAGGGAGGCAAGTCAGTGCTGGAGGTGAGTGTGTTTCCTACACCCATGCCCAGGTTTGTGGTTTTTTCTCTTTACTCATGTTGCTGCTGCCAGGATCTAGAAATGGTAGCTGGATTTTGCATATCACAGATCAGCTGCCCAAGGGCTTCGTTGCTCTTTCAGACCCTCAGGCACTGTTTGCTCCCTCTTTGATAGCTGAAGACACACTTTTACCTGGCAAGCAAAGGCAAGAAACCATTCAGATATAAAACTGGGGAGGAAAGCTGGCATTAAAGAGAAAAGAAGTAACAGTTGCTCTATCTAAATTTAGCAATCTGATGTACATGCTTTCTTCCATGTTCTGAGCAAAAATATGCTGAGGTTTCAGAAATTCTTCCAGCACAGATCAGAGAGGGGCAGGATAACTCATTTAGTGTTGCCTATTCTAATCATTAAATGAAAAGAAAGCCCTACAGGCTAACAAATTAATCATTTTGCTACTGTCAGGAGCCACTTTTTCATTTGCTGCTAATTGGATATTAACTGATTGGCATATTAGCTACTTAAATGTTGTCTGATGCCTTCCCTATGCCCAGGAAAAAGCTCTCTTCCTCCCTTCCTTATATCCTCCTGTGAACTAAGGTACATAAAAGGTCCTGATTGTCATCTGTTTGAACAGATGTTGCCTTTATAATGAGTTCCTGGAGTCATCTACTGAAGGCTGTAATTTCTTATGGGCTGTGGATTGGGGTGTTTCACAGACCAAGGTGGGTCCATAAAGACAATTACACTTTGTGATAGGAGGAACTTGCAGTTTGCTCTGCAGGATGTGGAGTTCACGTGGATTTGGCTTTGGTCAGTCATTAATTGTTACAATCTTCAAGAAAAAGTGGATTTGTTTTACGAGTCCTCCAAAAGGTGTAAGAGGAATTGGTGTAAACAGTTGGGTTGTGAATGGTGACCCCACACTCTGGCCACGAGTCCCATTTCTCTACATTGCCTTGGGGCAAGTGCACTGTAAATAACGAGGAAATATTTGTGCCATTTATGTGCATTTCTTTCCTTGAAGTACCAGTTTCTGGAGTTCAGGGACTGGGAAATTTCCAAGTGTGACTGAAACATTGAACGTGGAGTTTGCAACACTGGGATAGTAGGAAATGGCCAGAGTGACAGGAGAGGACCACCATGCCTGTATGCATGGCTCTGATCCCATTGCCCTGGCTCTAAAGCTTCAGGTTAGTGACCACAGGAGTCGGAGTGGGAAAAGGGGACATCATCCCGGGTTTTTTCTGGAGGAGGGGGTGTGGGAGAAGGCGTTTAACAGCGCAGCAGCCACGCTGGGCAACCAAAGGGCGGGGAGTGACTTCAAACGTTATTTTCTACCCCACAGTTTGCTAACGCTTTCCAACAGCTTTCCGCTCCGACAAGGGTGGGGTGGGACAAAGGAGCTGGAGGGCAGCATCTTTTTTACAGCCCACCGGCTCCCGGGGCAGCCTCCTCTCCTCCCGCAGGGCCCTCCGGTCCCGCCGGGGGTAGCAGGAGGGGCTCCACAAGCCCAGGACGAGGCGGGGGATGTCTCTCCCGTTCTCCGTCCCTCGCCCGGTGCGGCGGCTCTGTTCAGCTCCGCTGAGCAGCATCCCGGGGCCCAGCGGGCGGGGGTCGGGGTCGGTACCGAGTCCCGGTTCCCGGTTCCCCCGCCCGAACTCCCGCCAGGAGCGCGCAGCCCCCGCCCTCCCCGTCGTCTCCATGGCTCCACTTTGCATATCGGCTCCTTCTCCTCCTCCCATTGGACAGCGTCCTCTCCTCATTTGCATTCTGTCCGGGCGCTCAGCCAATGGCGTCCCGAGATGCTCGGCCCCGCCCCCAGACCCTCCCTCCACTCCCGTCCTGGGCGCATGCGCCGCCCCTTTCCCGCGCCGCCGCGGCTGTTCCTGGCGCTGCTCCCCCCCTCCCCCCCNCCCGCAGCCGGGGGATGGTGGGGGGGAGGCTGGGGATGGAGCCCCCCGACCCCCTCCTGCCGCCAAGCCTGGGGAAAGGCGGCTCCCAGGGGGGGTGTTTGCCCAAGCCCCTTGCTCCGGCCGGCTGGGGATGGAGCAGGATTTCCTTTTCCTTCCCCCCAAGAAGCTTCTCGCAACGCGCACGGTTCGGTCCGCTCCTCGATGTAATCCTGGGGGAAAAGGGAAGGAGCCGTTATATAAACCCCTCCCTTGATTTCGTTATTGTGGGAGCCGATTTAGGGCAGGTATTGCAGATCCGGGGGTACTAACTTTTCTTATGTAAGGCAAGATGTTTGCATCTAACGGGCTGTTACAGCCATTTATTTATTTTTATTATTATTATTATTTTTTTTGACACAGTTTTTCATTACTGGCAGCGGCTCCTTCTCCCAGCCTCACGGACACACCCATCTCAGTTCTCCTTCCTCAGCCTCCAGGCAGAAAAGTGAGCTCTGAAATGGAGCTTTGAAGTGTGACATTTGGGCAGGAGCCGCTGGGCTGTGCAGTTCACGTTTTAAATGATGTTTAGGAAATTCAGGGGGTGCACAACATCGTTAAGTGATAAATGGAGCATCCTTTTTTTTTTTTTTTTTTTCCTTCCCCCTGGCTGATNGGGGGGGGAAGGATTGGGGAATTATTTTCCTCCGGTAGCCATAGAGAGTTTAAAAAAAGATGCCTGTTTTTAAATAATGATGGAGGTTACTGCTGAATCTCCATCATGGGCCAAAAGTAGCATGACGCATTTTCCTTCTGACTGGGTGCTCTGATTTATGTTGTGTGCACCCGATGCAATGCTCTTGGGAAGATAAGGGACAGAAAAAAAAAAAATAAATCAGATTCTGGCTTTATTTGCTGTTGTATAAACCTGGAATTGATCTTCCCAGACTAATCCTGGAAGATGAAAGATAGTCTGTGTCTAGTTGTTTTGTTTTGACTGCATCAGGAGGTGAATTTATAGGGATTTCGTGGCAGCCCTCCCCCAGTTGCAAACTGCGGGAGCTTTTGTCTCCAAGGTGGCTGAAACAGAAGGATTCACACTGACTCCAGAGCCTGCAGTCAGCTGCAGCAGCAGAGCTGTGAACTAGCAGAAGGGTTCAGAGCATCATTAACATGATCCAGGCTGCATTTTTAAATTATTATTATTATTATTATTGGCCACTATCTATATATTTTCGAGTTGATGCCTAGTGCATCAGGCTGCCAGTGACATCCATGGGCAAACTAGCTGATTTCACACCTAGCCAGCCTTGTTAATAGCACAAGGAGTCAGCACTAGAGGTGGGCATAAATACTGCAGTGTTGCTGGAAATGGTAAACATGTAGGGCAGCTTGCTGGAGAGGCTGGCATTGAAAGACAAGTGGGTTTTTTCATGCTCCAAGTTAATTCATTCAGGCTTAATTGGCATTCACAGCAGATCCTAAATTTAAATCTTGGGGTTTTCTTTCTTTGTGTTGTGATTTGGTGGCGTTATTCAGGGAAACTCTCCGTTGCAGAGTAGGAGGAAGGACAAGCAAAAAAAAAAAAAGGAAGGAAGGAGAGACAGTTAGGTGTTTAGCAGCTTTATAAAAGATGGATATAATGGTAGAAATCAGTAGCTGATGCAATTCACATAACCCTTTTGGTGCTTAAAAGGGCCATGTCAGCTTGTGTCAGTTGAGAATCGGGTGCTCCAGCTCTTCAGTTTTGTTACAAGCTCTTTGCCTGATTCTTCTGTTTACTGGAGGAGCCCCAACTCGAAATAAGGGCCCTGAGCACCCCTCTCACTGTCCTTTACATATTTGCTTTAAGTTTAAGGCACCCCCAAGTTAAAATCCTGCTTTCTACCCATTCTTGAAGTCAGCTTTTGATTTCACCAGCCTTTGGCTGGGCTGTTCTGGTGCAGCTTTGTTCTCTTACAAAGACCTTTTTGGAAGGAGGAAAGAGAATCAGAATAAGGACAAGTGCAGGCAGAAGGGTCAAGGTGTAGTTCCAACTGCTGCATAACCTGCGTGTGCTCTGCTTTACATATCTGCATCTGAAATGTAAGGAATGAAGGAACCAGAGAAATGTAGCTGTTGCTTTTAACTTTCCTCCCCATCCAAGGCGTGTTTCTCTCTTGTTTGTGACTACTGCAAAAAAAAAGATAAATCTGTTTTTGACCTACAGTCTTGCAAAAGCAAGATGTGAACTGGACTATGATAAAAGCATATCACTTGATAGCTGCCTGGTTTAATTACCTTTCTGTTCCTGCCAAACTCTCTTCTAATTGGAGGGAATTTTAATAACTCCTTTAAAAATCTTTCCCTTAAACTTAATTTATTTGCTAATATGTGCTTCTTTCCATCTGATTATGCTGTAGTGCTCTGCAAAGGCAGTAGAAGTATCTGCTGCATCGAAACATCACTAAGTTGGACAAAATGAGTTTGTTTGTGTTGTGTCACCCCTGGCAACAGACTTTTGGTCCATTTCCCTACAGCAGTTGACTCACAGCTGAGCAGAGACTCCAGTGTGTGGCTGCATGTAGGAAATCTTGCATACAACCAAGGCAGAAAAAATAGAGATGTGGTTATTACACACCCCTCAAAGTATTATTTAATGCTTTTGCTTTAGGTGGTGGTGGCAGCTTCAGGTATGAGGGAAGCTGCCAAGTAGACAAGCCAGCTGGAACCCCATTTCTTTTCCCTTCTAATTTTTTTTTTTTTATTATTATTTGCTTGGATCATTAGTGTGATGAAAGGACTTGTGGCCAAAATAAACCATTTTATCTTTCCAGTTGAAAGTGCTGCAACTGACTGGTGTTTTGACATGCTCTTGTGAATAATGCAGAGGTTGTTTCCCTCTCTGCTCTTTTATCTCGGAAGTGACACTGCAGACTGCCAGCTTTCTCACAGAATAATTATATGTATCTTTGTGTGCTTCTTTGTTGCAGAGTGATCGTCTTTTGATCAAAGGTGGTAAAATAGTTAATGACGACCAGTCTTTCTATGCAGACATTTACATGGAAGATGGGTTGATAAAGTAAGTGATGCCTAACACCTTGTTACCATTGGAAATGTCCAGAAATGTTTTGCAGATTAGCAAGGAATAACTTGGTCTCAGCTGTATTAGATTGCAGTGAAGAAAGAATATTTCACGTGGATGCTGCTGTTTTATGGAGAAACACTAAAAACATGATGTTGTATTAAATAAACAAATGGGCCAAAATCCCACTGTTATCAAAGTGAGGAGCCAAGGCAGTACTTACATGTGCTTAATTTTAGGCATGTGAATAACCCCATGCTGAGATGACACATATGTTTGAAATTATCTGTGTTGTAGCATTTTACTTAACATACTTTGAATCCACAGTTCAGCATCCTAATAGAGTTCATTCTGTTGTAGGGCAGGAGGCTGGCCTTAGCTCACCTCCTGAGTCTCTTGCAGTACTGCCTCCTATTATTCTATGATGCAAGGATCAATACAAACCCCCTTAAAGTTGAAAGTGAGTTTAAAGATTGAGGTTCAAACCTCCTTCCAAGACACTTCTGTGTTTTGAGCCCCGAGACATACATTTCAGGCACTTTAAATTTACTACAGATTTCTTTGGAAAATTACTGTTAGGAAAAAGTGGATGAGCCAGAGGTTACAAACAAGGGATTTTCCTGCTCTGGCTAAATGGTCAGCACATGTGCTTTGCTAATCAAAGTTAAAAGTTAAAGGAGCCAGCCAAAGGCAGCTAATTAATTACCATGTTTCATCCAGCACTGCACTTTTAAAATAAAGTCTTTGAAGACTCAAGGGGGCTTGAGAGACCCTTGAGGTTCTCACCAGAATTTGGTAACCAGTATCTGCAGTACTTGTGCAGGGAGTATATAATGCTTATGCATGAAAGGAAAGGAGACAATACAGAGGCAAAATTTCTTCCTGTGTTCCCAAAACAATGCTAACATCTAAATTGCTGCTGGAGAGCAAGAATCAGGAGCTGAACTGGTTCTTGGCAACCCCAGTCCAATCCCAGTAAAGCTGCTCACCAGACTCTTGCTGTGTTGGTGCAGTGATCATCTGATTATCTGCATGGTCCCTTCTCCAGCTGCCTGCCAGTGTGGCTCCTTCTTTTCCTTCCTGTTAAATCTAATACTGCCTTGAGGTCCTGAAGTAATTGCTCATTTTGCTCTCAGCTATGCAATGGCTTCAAGGGGGAGAATAAAATTCTACCAGCTCTGTGTGCTGATCCTGTACGTTGCTTTCTGTGGAAAAAGATAACACTGGGCAGGTCAAGTAGCACAAGGGTGTTTGCTTACAGGTGTTTGTCTTGTTTGTGTCTGACTTGCTGTTTGAAACCTCTGTACCCAGGCAAATAGGAGAGAATCTGATTGTGCCAGGGGGAGTGAAAACTATTGAAGCCCATGGCCGGATGGTGATTCCTGGAGGGATTGATGTTCACACCCGCTTCCAGATGCCAGAACAGGGGATGACATCTGCTGATGACTTCTTCCAAGGGACCAAGGCTGCACTGGCTGGGGGCACCACCATGATCAGTAAGCTGGCTGGGTTTTCTCTTCCAAGCAAGCTTTGCTTTTCTCTTTCTCAGATAGGTACAGAAACTGGGGGCTGTGTAAACTGGGTGATATTTTGGACCAGGTACCAGTAGTGCAGGATTTCTGATATCTGTCCAGGTTGCTGAGAAAACCTCCTGTAAGTGTGGGGAAAAAGGGGTGGGGAAACAAAATCCCAGGATGTCACACCCTGCAGCTGTCAGTCATTTCACTCTTGTCTTCCCTTGGCAGGGTTTACCTTGCTTCCTATGGGACTTTGCCAGATTCTTGGGTCTGCTTCTACTGAAACCGGTGTCACTTTGACCTTCAGTATGAATAGGAGATTCTCCACATTCCTGTTCCTTGGTTCCTTTCTCCATGAGGTCCATGGGTAGATGTCCATCATATGGTTCACACTCAGAGGCTTGATGCCAGTGTACCATGTGTCTTTGAAAACTGGGCCTCTTATTTCAGGATTTGCACATGTCCACTTACATACCCAGCTTGAGCAGCAGGATTTTGTTAGTGCTGTTTCTTTTGTGCTCATATCCTCTTTTGGAGAAAGAGAGAAATCAGGAAATGAAAGTATCTCAAAATAAAAAGACAGACAGACTGACTGTTCTGCTGACACCAGAATTAGACATTCCTGGTGTTCCCCTCTGGCTATAAAATAAATCCACATGAGTGACTTCCAGGCTATCCGTCCCCACTTGTCTTGGCTACAGACACTTGGCTTGCCAAAGCCAGGATCTCAAACCCCATAACTGAGTCATTGTTAATAACCTTGTTTGAGATAGAGAAAAAAAAAAATCCTTTGCTGCAGTGCAGCTGATCCTGTGTAAACTGTAACATGACATCCTGGAGTCTGTTGCCAAATATGGGGATCAAGGATAAAGGTGTAAAGTGACACAGTATCTGAGTCTCTTGCATCCTTTCATGTGCTGTGAGGTGCTGCTGTTCCACAGGAACAGAGAAATAAAAGAGCATGGTTCAGAACAGGTACTGGTGTCTATTGTCCAATCCACTGAAATAAAGAGATCTTAAGCACAGCTAGGAGTCATCCTAACCCTCCTCAGGTCAAACCTGGCTCCTTAGGAACTAGAACATTCTCATCTCTTAGAGGATAGTTGAGAATGATCTTTGATCCCTGTCCCAGTGTGCAGGTTTGGATTGTTTTACATGGAGCTTGGGAGTAGGAGTCAGTGGTCCAAACACAATTGAACCAACTGTTTCAGAAACAAATCTTCCTCTGGGTCTGGATCTTGCAAAGAGGTTGTCTGGCCTGTAAACTTGTCTAAGGCTTCAAATAAATAACCTTAAAATAACCCAGGAAATTATTTTTTAATACATTATGACTTTATACTCTAAAGTTTGTGTATGAGCAGGGAACATAAAGAGGGGGTGTAGCTGTGGATGGTCTCATTGTGCAAACTAATATCCATTTTTTCTTCACAATTTTGCTGTCAATTTAAATTAACAACACTTCAGTGGTATTTTCTTTGCCTCTTCAGTTTATTGACTTTGCTTCATTGGTTGTTCCTCTGTTATTAGTACACCTGGTTCATACTTGAATTAGCATTTTGTTCTTCTTTGTTAAACTGAATTATATCAAAATAACTTTCCCTGTCATCTGCATCTGGGCTAAACTTGACCTTACTGCCTTCCTGAGTGTTTTGGGTTAGGATACCAAAATACACAATCATCTCTGAACCAACATCCTCTTAAAGTGTAGCAGAAGGGGCAGTAATTGGACTGCTGGGGATGATGGAGAGACATTTTTGATGGGCAGGTATCAGCAACTGGAGCTGAACAGTGGAAAGCAGGATAAAGAATCCAGCTAGACTTCAAAGATTTGGAGACTCTGCTCTGTGTCAGCTCAGCTGCTCTCTTCTTAGAAAAACTACACCGTTTGCAAAGATGATTTTCTGCAATGAAGCAGGCAGAACTGCCCTTGTCAGCATGCTCTTGGTGGGTGGCCTTTGGTTTTTCCCAAAGCAGGTGGTTGATGGCAGCATTTTTTAATCTTTTATGACAAATGGTATGTTTAGTGAACTAGATTCATAGTATCACAAACAAATTGCAGCCTGAAAATGACATGCAAATGTTTATCTCATTGTATGTTTTAAGTACCATGCCTGGGACTTTTCAAAAGAGAATCTTCTCCTCTCCCATTGAGCTCTGACTTTTTTGGCAACGCTAAAAAAATGGATGTGAGCTTTGAGGGAAAGTATCCCCATGGTCCTTCATTTGTGCTTTAAGCAAACTTTGTACAATTTATTTACAAATACCTTTACTCCATCTGTTTTTGTCTTCTATGCAGAGCCCTCATTTTGGGCAAGAAAACAGGTTAGTTGGCTTCATGCTTCAATTTGTTTCATGTGTGCACGCAGGAGGGCACTTTAAGGCTGTTTACTTTACAATCATTGTAGGGAAATATTTGTTGTATGTACATTTCCCTGTGAAATTAAAACAAGAATCTTGGAGAGGTTTCTATGGATTGTTGGTTTTATAAAAACCATGGGTAAAATCCTGGCTTTGGCGAGGTAAGGGAGAGTTTTGTCATTGACCTCAGCAGTGCCAGGAATTCACCCTGCATGGCTGGTTTGGTTTCAGTGAACTTCATTTTCAGCTCAGCTCAAATTCCATGTTGTTCCTTCCAATTCTCATGGCAAACTCATCCAAGGGAAGCACACAGGAGTTCAAGAATGTAACCTATTGTTTCCAAGCCCTGTTCTCAGTGACTTCTGTTCCCCTTTCAAGTTAAATTCATTACTACAGCATCAGAGAGAGGAGAATCCCACCTGTAACTGGTCTCAAATGGAGCTATGGGGTACAAGTAGAGATTGATCCTGGTGGGAAGAAGATCTGGCTCCAATCCAGCTCTTCCCAGCTCGTCTCTGGAATGAGATGGAGGGAGGGAGAGTTGGTGATGATCTGAGCCCTTTCCTGCTCTCCATCACCTGTGTATCCCCAGGGCTCTGGGGTCCTTGCTCTGCAGAGCCCTCCTCAAGGTTGCTGCACCCAGGAGTTAGGGCTGCTTTCTTTTTCTAGCTACGTGTTCCACAGAGGCCATCTGAACAGGAATTCCAGCTATGATCCTTCTGTCTCTGCCCTCTTCAGTGCCAAAGGCAAGACTCCAGCTGACTTTGCTAGCATAGAAAAAAATGCAGTTGGTTTTGCTGTGCAGAGCTGCTGAGAGGTGAAATGATGTATCGTGATCTGCTTGTTTGCTTTTCTGAAAGGGCAATTTGCATGATCCTGTCCCTCTCCCTACCTTAAAACAATATTAGTGTGGCTATGTCAGCTGAGGGCAAAAAGATAACTCTGGAAAAAACTTGGATTATACCCCTTTTAAAATGTCAGAATGCAGTGTTTGGGTATCAAGCTGAAGAGAGGATTCCAGCATGATCTGAAAAAGACTTTGAAAGAGTGAGGATTATCAGATAGGCTCCAGCTCTTTCAGGGAAGCTTCCCTAAGCTCCCCTGTATCCCAATGGAAGAACAGTCCTGGAGTTTGGGAAGGGACTCTGAAGTTGCCCTTTACAAGAGGCATCCATGGAGCCTATAGAGCCACAGTTTTGTTGAGCTAAAGATGGTATTTTTGAGTCCCTGTTGTCCCAACTGGAGAGGAGTTGGTGTCCTAGGATATAAAAGAGTCCCCAGAGCTGTTAGAGAAGGAAAGTATCACTGCTAAGAACAGGGTGGCCTCTCCAACTCTTGTGATGGTTTGGATGCTTATTAACTGTGATGGGTATAATCCTTATACAAATCACTGGTAAAACTCCCCCTGATTTCAGAGGAGGCAGGATTGCCTTTCTCTGCTCCTAACCCTTCCCAAGCTGTATTTACTGCCTCTCTGATCCTCCAGCCTGTTTAATGTCCTAGTGAGAACTGCATCTATCCAGGCCAGCTCCCACACACATTTCAACCCCCCCTTCCCAAAGACTGTGCTTCTTCCTGGCTATCTGCTGTCCTTGAGTGCAATTGCTTGCTGACATTGCCTGTGTTGACTCAGTCAACCACTGTTATAATCATAGCAAAAAATTACAGTGAGAGAAATTATAGCTCTTTCTGGCTTGGTGACTTGGAAACCAGCTGCCTTTTGAACTTGACTAGCAGTTATCCTAATAACATGGAGAATGTACACTAGGGATATGAGCCTTTGTGTCTTGGGGGGGGTTCAGAAAATGAAGGGGAACTTCACGTGGGCTGCAATCTCCTTCCTAATGCTTGACCCTGCTATTAAAGAAAGCTTGGGTGCAGGCTGGCAGGGTTGTTCAGGAGTGTGGGAGCTGCTCAGCTACAATTAAATTTGTGGTGAGTTCACACCAGGTCTCCTAGGTCATCCTGAAGATCACCACCACGCTAGAAGGAAATGTTTCCAGTCTGGTTTGCTTCCTCACCTCTCAGGTTTTGAACTGAGTGTGATTTGAGAGAATGGAGCCACTCCAAAGGGGATCAGAGTCTCACCTGGAATATGAGCTTGGACTAAGGTTTAGGGAAGGGCTAAGGAGTGTTCTGGGACAAGGGCAGCTTGGTATGGGGTGATGTTCAGACCCACCAGTGAAGGCTGGATCACATTCTGTCCTATTTTATATTATCAGGATTCTGTCCTGCTATTTTATATTATCAGGATTAGTCCTGTCCTGGAAGAGAGCAAGAGTCTAAATGGTGGAGGTTGGAAACAGAGACAGAGAAGGAGGTGGCAGCAGTAGTTGTGCAGTAACTTGTGGCTGAGCTGGAAGTATAAGCCCAAATGTTTTGAGTCCAAGGGCCATGACCACAGAACTGCAGTGTCTCACCAATCCTCTGGCTGTGTGTACACAGCACAGCATTGTTCCACAGCCCCAGTTTTGTTTCTTTTTGCACCCAGTAGCCAAGATGAAAGAGGAACTGTGTGGCTGGGGGCGAGCACTTCAGACTGGCTGTGTTGGGGTGTATGCCTTGTTTCACTTTCTAGCAGCTGGCAGTGGTTCTTCTGCAGCAAAGAACTGTTTAATTCTCCAGAAACGTAATGAAAATGTCCATTTGCTTGTGTGGAAGTTTATTGGTGATTTATATGGGGAAGAAGCTTCCTTGAGCTCAGTTACTAAGATAATGACATTACCACACAGGAGACCAAAGTCCCTCCAGCCCTTTCTCTCCTTTCCCCTGCTCCCCTTGGTGCTTTTTATACCCCCACACTCTTCAGCCTCTGCCCTGATTCACTCTGAATCTTGTTCACTTCACTGACTCCCAGCTCCCTGCTGATGTGTTTGTTGCTTTCATTCAGAGTGGGCTTAAAATTCATGAGAAAGTTGGTCCACAAACAGAGATGGGCACTCACTCCCCTGTTGAGAGCTTCTCTTCTCAAGCTTCTAAACCCCTCTAAGTCCATTAGGCATCTCTGCCTGCAGTGATGAGAGCAGCTGCCCTGGGGATGCCAGCCTGCCTTGCTGGGGCTGTCCCTGCTCCCAGCCCTCCCTGCCATCCTGACTTTCTGCTGGATGGGATCCCCTCTAGTGTTCTGGTGGAGTTTCCAAAGGGGTCCCATTGGAATCTGCCGAGCCCTTGATGTCTCTTGCCAGTGAGTGCAGAAGGAAACAGCTGTTCAGTCCTCACATACACTGTGTGTGTGATTCTGTGCATTTTATTTTATTTTTTTTGCCCTTCAGGCTGCACCTATTGTTGTCTCTTTGCTGCTCAGAGGGGAAGCTCCTGTGAGGACCAGATCAGGAGTGGTGTAGCTATGCCTAAGGTTATGCAGGAGGCCTCTGGTGTGAGAGTGTCAGGTAGTCCTGACTCTGCCCACCAGCTGGGCCATCTTCTTAGTGCTGAGAGGTGAAATCAGCAGTGTCTGGATTTGAGCTGGAGTCCTGTGAAACCACTGCATGGCTTGTTTGTAAGTCTATCAGTAGTTTGTCCCACATTTTCCCATCTTCTGCCTTCCCCAGAGCTGCTCTGGATCCTGCCCCTCACTCTTCTCCCAGCCTTCTGCCTCTTCGGCAGTGCTGAATTTTTACTTATTTATTTTTTTAAGAGCAGGTGAGTGGATCTGTGCTTCATTTCTGTTTTGCTCCCTCACTCCTGAGGAAGGAGTGGATGGAGGGGCTGTCCCACTCGTGCTGGAGCCTGGAGACTCAGGTTTAGCTGTGAACAAATACATGCTGAAATGGTAACTCCTGTGACAGTGCAGCCCTCTTCCTGCAGATGTGACTGACCTAGATTTTTCCATGCATCCAACAAGAGGGATTTGGCACTCACTTAGGAGAAATAACCAGTGTTTTCTGTTTATGCAATAGCACTTAGTACCTCTTTTTCCATGTAATGGTTGGGATCAGTACTCCTGCTTTCCTACTGCATGGAGAAGGCTTAATGGTTGGGGTTTTTTTATTTGAAGAGCTGCTTTTAAATGCTTTTCTTGCTTTCACGTGTCAAATGTTGTCATCCTCAAGCCTTGTGGATGACACACAGGAGAACTGAAGAGCTATGGGTTGTGTCTGACATCAGTGCATGTGATATTTTGAAGGCTGCAAGTGTAAAAGTTGGGTCCTTCAGCCTGTCTGATGGAAAGGCAATCTTAAACAATAAAATACAGTTAATCAAATCCCTTAATGTAACATCATTAGCTGGGATAGGTTTTCAGGGCACGTGTGTTAAATCTTGCTAGATAACCTCTCTTAATCACCTTCAAGTTGAGACAAGGTCTTAAAGGAAACAGCAGGAAATGGCACCTTCAGCTCTTTTCTTGGCTTCCTTTTCTGGGCACAGATTTTTGTCTTTCTACCAGTGTTCAATCCCTTGGCTGCTTTTTACCTTCCAGTGAGCTTGACTCAGCAGAAACCATCCGTGTCAGACAGAAACTTTTTGACTTTCTGTTTTGGGAATTAGCTCTGTGTGGCAGGGGAAGGAAGCAAGTGATGCCTGAAAAATGTGATACTTAATTTAAATGCAGCATTTATCACCTTGGGTGGATTTGGGTGAGTGCTGTCTGCAGAGTGGATTTTGATATCTTGGGTCAGCAGAGTATTTTTTCCATTTTTTCCTCAGTTCATAGATCCCATCTGTTCCTTTGAAACTAATTGGGCTTTTTCTTAATCTTTCTGTTGAGAGGAAGATATGTGTAAGGAATACAAATTAGCTCCTCCTGTCTAGCATACTTTAATCATGCTTATAAATTGCCTGTTGTTACCAACTTGGGGCTGTGCCTGCATCTTTGCACATCCCTAACTCCCATGGAGGCCACGTGCATTTGAAAGGAATGCAGTGATGGGCATAAGACTTATGGCTTCTGGGAAAACTCTTCCCCCTCCTCTCCCCTTGATACATTACCTCTGTGACAACAGCTGTGTCATTTAATTTCTTTGTCCTAGTTGCTAGCTGTCCATAATGGGAGGTGGCTTTGTTGCTGAGAGGTTGTAAGCTTTAATTCAAATTGGTTACTTTGATCTAGATCCTCATATTATAAGTGTAAAGTGATTATTTTTAGGTAGACATTATTTTTATGTATCTGAGAGCCAGACATGTATAATGCTGGATGCCAACTAGCAGGGAGATATCAGGGAGAATAGTCCCTGTCCTTCCCAGCTGGGATCCAGGTGGATGCAGACCTGGTCCCTGCAGCTCATGCTGCACACCTCTGCTTACTGTCAGGGTATCAGTAAAAGCCAAAAACCTTGTGTAAAAGAGGGGTGAAGTGAGCTCTGGGTGCATAAAGTGCTTTTGGCTTCCTGGAAGCTGAAAGTCTATTTTAAGTGATAGGAGGAACTGACTGGTAACTGGAAAATCTCTCAGTGAATTCTCAAAGCCCATCTAAAAGGGCTTTGGAAGTTCCCCTTCTTGACTGAATATTTTCACCAGGTTGCTTTGTGCCTGAAAGCAGTTACACACGTGCAGTGTGCATATTTTTTGGAATCTGGGCGACTCTGGTGTTTTACATATGAATGAAATTCGCTGGCACAGCCTCCAGGCAAAGTGAGCTGGTAAAGCAGTTCCTTGAGAACTGACCCATAATGTTCCCCAGGGCTGCTTTTGTGCAAAGAAGGGGCAAGGTTACCCAAGCACAGAGCAGCAAGAGGGAGTGTTACCAATTATTGCTTCAGAAATCCCATTCCAGAAATAGATCTCAGTTCCTGATGGATCCCAACAGACTTTTCTTTATTTCAGAGAAGATTTCTCAACATTTGTGTCAGTGTCCAGCAAGAAGAGTTCAGGTACTGATGGGGTACCAAGGACTTTTCAGGCTGATGTGCAGGAATTCTTTATCCATCCACTTTTCTACCTTAAACATGGTGCTCTACCTTAGACAAGGGCACATGGACCTGGGGATCTTCATGGAGATCCAGACTGCTTCAGAGACTGGATAGGGCTGTTTCAGACCTGGAGGAAGGAAATTCAGCATCTGGGGACTGTGTCACAGGATTCCTATTTAAACTAAGGATGCTGTAGTTAGGGCTTCCCACAGTAGTTATTTTTGCAGGCAATATTAGCCTTACAAAGTTGCTAAAAACTAGCTGGTGTAGTCACAAAATTGATGCATGCAGTGTGCATGTGCTGCTTGGGCTGTGTCCTGCAATAGGTTTCTGAGAAAACAGGTTCTGCTGCACCTCCACATCAGATCTCACCAGTTTTCCCTGTGGACAAATAAACATCTGGGTCTGACTGAGTCCTCATTTCCCTGTCTGTTGTTTTGAAAGTCCTCAAAGTCAGTGGTTTAACTGAGAACAGAATGGGATCTCATAGTGTCTTACCAGCAGTGGATGTGATGGTGACTGATGAAAATCTCTTTCTCAGTGTGATGTCACTTCATTCCAGTCATGAGAAGAGGAAGTCTCTGGTCCTTGTCCAGTGAGGAGAGATGTTTATAAAGCAAATACACAAAGGAAAGGACAGGTTCACCAAGCAGATCAGTTTTTTTCCCCCCTATTTGTCTTACAAGCTGTTTAAAAACAAAAAACAAAAAAAACCCCTTTCCCAACTGTTTCTGTAGAGCCAGAACTTCTCCCATTTAATTTATTTTCTTAGGGGAAAAAAAATCTTCCTAGTTCTGAAAAAAGCCCTCTCAAAACCATCACAGATTTCCATTGTAAAAACTCATGTCCTGCAATTGTGTTCCTCTTCATCTCCAACATGCCCCTGAGACAACCATGGGCAACAAAATGAAGCTGAGAAGCCAAAGTCTGGTCTTGGCAACAGTGATCCAAATCCAGAATTGTTCCAGCTTGCAACTAGTGGAAAAAGCCTGACGGGCAGGGGATATCTCCACTGACCTGAGAGGGACAGGCTCACAGCACTTCATCTTTTGTCCTCTTGTTTCTGATCAAACTTTTGCCCCTTGGATGTGTTGTTACACTTGTGTTTTGCCTTGACTTGAAATCCATGGCTACAAACAGAGGTTTTTTTCAATCCCATTCCCTCAAGGTTTGCAGGTCAATTTATAGGGAAGTCTTTGAAGTCCTGTCTACTTTTCTGTTCGTGGGTTTCAAGTAATGGAGTATGACTAAAAGAAAGAATAAATCTTGGAATCACTTAAATAGTTCTTTTGAACTTGGCTCCCTGCCTCCTCTATCATGGTGACCTCCTGAGAGACAAGCATAGCTTGGGTGTACAATAAACCTGTACCATAAAGAAATGGAGCCTTTTTTAATCTGATCTTAATATGTAGTCATTCCAGCTGTTGAAGAGGGGTGTTATTAATGACTGGACACACAGATCCCTATTCCTTACATTTGTGTCCAGCTGGCATGAAAGTATTAATCATATTTTGGAACTAATCAGCTAAAAAGTCAAGTGAAATATCTGTATGACCTCAGTGAGGGAATAACAGAACATTGCAGTCTGAAAATGTAATCAGTGTAGCATGGATATGTCTAATTCTTCTGAGCCTGGTCCAGCTTCTGATTCTCTGCATGGAGTCTAATAAACTGGAGCCAAACTGACAGAAAACATCATGCTATGTCACTTACCCTGCCTTTTCTTCTGCTAGTTTGGCAAGTGAACAGTCCTTGTGTAGCTTTATTAGCATGGCAACTGCTGTTCTGTGCAGAGGGTTTTTGTTATTCAGAATAATCTCTTTATTTCAGTCTCTTTTCTTGTGGGGAAAGAAACTCAACAACAATAAGTTAGGGTGGAAATAAATGCCCAGAAATACACAAAGCTGAAATGTGCTGGATCCAGGATGTTAAGGAAATTCTTCGTTTGACTTTTTATCACCTTCAAGCATATCAGCTTGGGTATGTCACTTACATGAGACAGTAACCTTAAAAGTAATCTTGTCACTATCCTTTCTTGTCCTAGATCAAAAACATGACCCAGAGTGTGGTGTAGAGGCAGAAGTGGGTATGAAATCAGATCATAGGAGATGTGAGGCTCTTTTAGGTTACTTGATTTGGGATTTTTGGGGCTCGGAAGAAATGCTGAGGTCTCTTTCTAGCCTAAATTGATGCAGAGCTGCTGAGCTGGCAGTTGTGCTTCAGTACTTCAAGGAGAAGTCTTGCTGCTGGGAGGGTGGACTTTTGAACAACTCAGTTATTGGACAGAGCAGCTTTTGGTAGCTCAATTTCTTGACACATAAAAGGGTCATGCTGTATAGCTAAGAGTAAAAGGGATTGTGGTATTTTGCTAGCTGAGAGTTTGGAGTTTCTGGATGAAATAAGGTCTGTGATCCTGGGATAATCTTCTGTGAAACTTCTTGGGTCAGTTAAGGGCCTGACTTTCAGTTCACATGCATTTATTTGATTCCACTCACTTTTAGAGCATTACTCCCAGTTCACACCAGTGCCAGGAGGATACTACTGCAGCCATGAATTAGCAACAACTCCAGACTTCTAAGCAGGGAACTGTGCAATTACCAAGGCTGAATTTAATTATAGCCTCTCAATAAAATGGCTTGTGACAGAATGTACAACTCAATAAATTCACCAGATTTCATCACGTGCAGTTGCTGGGAAGATTAAGTAGTATTAAACAGGCAGATGTGTTTATAGTGATCAAACTGCTATTTAAAGTTTTGAGTAGGGGAAGTCTCCCTGCTAGCAGTCAAGCTTAAACGTTAGGGATTTTCACCTTATAAACTCCTCTTGAGCAACAGGCACTTTTAATGCTAGTTGGAGCAGGACATGATGTGTAAAACTGCAGTTTATAACAGCAACTGGAACTCTGCATGCATGGTTTTATTGCATACACAGTTTTTGTAACATCTGACCCTAATTCATGTTTATATTGTCTGTATCAAATAGTTTTTCTCTTTCCTAGTAGTGGAGTTCATTAGCTGAAGATGGAGAAAAAAAATTCATGCATGCTTTAGATAATGTGTAATTAAACCAGCTGAAAAAAAACCTTTACAGGGGAAGGCTGGAACCAAGGGCTATTAATAGAAACTCCAGGAAGGGGTTGTTAGCAAGCCAAGGCCTGCTCAAATGAGGCAGGATGCAAAAAAGAAAAAAATTGAACATGCCACAATACCAGGAAGCTATAAAACCCATTAATCCCCACCCATGAGGACACCCATCCAAAAAGTAAAGTTTTGTTTTCTAGGCAAGGCTAATAGCTGGATTCAGCTCTCCCCCTGGAGCAGTCATTTCTCTTGAGCTTAGTGAGGGCTCATAAATATGAAGACATGGCTCTTAAACTGCTTTTTTTTTTTTTTTTTTTTTTTTGAGTGCTTCAAAGTGCCAGGGAGAGATTATATGGGTTTTTTATGGCTTCCATCCCAAAGCATCCTGCAGGCTGCTGGTTAAATTCCCCAGCCCCCTGTGTGTGATCCCTCATGCCCATGCAGAATTGCTGCCTCCCTGCTCAAACTGGGCACTTGTTCAGGGCCCGAGTGAGAGCTGCAGATACCTCCCAGCTTCACTAAAGCTCTTAAGGACCTCCCAGCTACACTAAAGCCCCAATGTAGCCAGGTTTGGAAGAGGAAGCCAAGATGTGATGCAGACCTTTATAAAGCCACTGTTTGAAGTGTGCTGTGCAGCTGGAGGGTTGATCTGGTTGGGATGTGAGAAGGCAGAGGAGCTGAAGGAAGAAGAAGGGCATGCTTGAAGCCAGCCCTTAGTACATGCACTGACCAGTTGATACTCCTACCCCACTTAGATTTTTTTTTTCATGCTTGTGTTAAAACAATACTACTTGGGAAGTTCTCTTTAAATCAGTTCCTCCAAGTTTTTGCCTTTCCCTTATTTCACACCAACTCCCTGGTGCACTGGTGGTTGTTATCTTTCCCCCACAGCATTCAGCCATTTCAGCTCACAGGACACACAACATTTCAGTGTGGCTGAAGGCCAGCTCTGGTGTATTAAAGCCACACAGATAAGCTAACAGTGGTTAGTGTTGTTGTCTCACTTCAGCTTATTGTCTGCCTTTAATCTTGAGCTGATTAATCTGTCTGAGGAGGAGCGAAGGATCATGAGTGAGAGAGGCAGAAAACCAGCCGTGGGTGATGGATGGGAAATACTTGGAAGTAAGAGCAGATGCACCTTGTAAGCAATGTGAAACTGTATGTAATGACAGGAGAGCAAAACCAGGCACACCAGAGGTAGTTAAGTCTTAGTGGTTGTGGCTGGAACAATCATGACATGCTGGGTATGCAGGTGCTTGGATCCCACTGCCTTCCAAAGGGAGAGGAATGCTCTGTTTGTCTGGGAAAAAGATAAACAGACCATGTAGTAATTTTGGAATCTTGTCAGTGTCTTACCAAGGGAAAATTAGATGATTTGCAAAATACTAAATCCTTTTTTTCATTTGTTTTTAAAAAGCAGTTACTTTGGTGATGTAAACCAGCCTGCTTGTTTCTAAGCTATAGACAGTTGCATTTTGTTGTCTGCATCTCAGAGGCTTTAAAGATGAATCTACACAATGTTCTTGGTTCATAGCTGAGAAGCCACTGTAATACTAACCTTGGCTTTGCCATTTAACTTTCTGAGAGTGGATGTTAAATGGAGAGATTAGGATTAGGTCTGGAATTTACTGTGATTCAGGGAGCCACTGCAAGGACCACAAGCTATTTAATTCCTCCTTTGAAGGTCTCAGTACTGATGAAGTGACACTTCAAGCTTCTTTTCCTTTTCTCATTTTTTCCCCCTTCCTTTTCTTTCTGTTTTGGAGCAAACTTTGAGCTTCAACTGAGCTGGCAACTTCCTTTTCAGACCTCAGCAGCTGACATCACTTGTACAGCAATAATCAACAACAGGAAGAAAACATCTGGGCTTAGAAGCAAGAAGAGATCAAGGCTATAGCCTAGAGAATAAAGGGGTGACAACAGTCTATGTTGCAACAGTTTATTGTGAGTCCATCCTGTAGGCATGAGGCCACTGCAGTGGCTTCAGGAACTGAACATTCCTGCTTCCCGAGATGAAGGAACGAAAGATGGGACAGTAAACTGTTGGATTCCCCAGAGAGAAGTGGTTCAGGGAGGTCAGAGCAGCACACTGCTTTTTGCCTGGGAAGCTTCCAGGGTAATCTCCACGGCTGGGTTTGCTGTGTGCTCCAGTGGGTCAGGAGACCTTGTGTCCCTGGTCCTGTGGTGGATCATACCCTAGGGTCATCTTGGGAAGCCAGGGCTGTGGGAACTTTCATCAGCTGCTTTGCACTGATCTGAAGCACAGGGACCTTAAAGAAAAAGTTTTTTGTTTCACTCTGAGCTCTTCAGCTGTGGCTGAGGATTGGAAGGAGAACTTCCACTGAGCTGTGTGGGTGCTTTCTGTCCACACCAATAGGCAGGAGTAGTTGCAGTGCTCAGTTCTTTTAACATCAGGAAAAAAAAATAAAAAATTAATCAGTCTTGACTGTTCTCCTTTAAAAGATCTGGGCTCATTCTTGCTTATTTGGGGTCTAGCTAGTATGTTTCCACTGAATAACAACAAAACCCACAAAACCCTCATCCCTTTCATGAGCCTGAGCATGTAGGGATGTAAGCCATGGCCATGCATTATAGCTGGCCTCTTCTATTGTAACAAGGGATGGTAAAATTGAGGAGGCATTTGTATTTGTGTCTGAATTATCTCTACACCAGTACTTAGAGTTACATCCAGCTTCCTTGTGTCTTACATGCAGCATCTACTGCTCCTGCTGCCTCATCTGCTTCAGCACAGCATCCTTCCTGCTCCAGGATGTTGTGTGTCAGGCACCCCTTGGTGTGCTCTACCACACTGCTCCTTCACAGAGTCCCTTTGGACTAGTTAAATCCCAGGCTTCTGAAGGCTGTTGGCTTACTGTGCCCATTTGATGCTCTCAGGCCCTTGGTGATTCTTGGGGTGCCCTGTGCAGGGACAGGAGTTGGATTTGATGATCCTGACGGTTCCTTTCCAACTCAGCATATTCTATGATTCTCTGATTCAGACCTTCTTCTTGCTGACTCCTTCCAGATGAATACAAGGAGGTGGTTGATATTTGCCTGGCAGAGAGCTGCTGTGGAAACAGCCTGTGTTCTGGTTTGATGGGGCTGATGGGTGATTTGGCTCTCAATGAGCTCAAGGGAGCTGCTTCTGACAGCAGCACAGCTTCCATATGAGATACTCCTAACCCCCAGAGCTCACTTCCATGCACATATGCACCACTACCTCCATCTCACAGCCTTCTTGTAACCAGCTGTGGTTTGACTTTGCCAAAGATCTGATAGAGCTCCCTTACCCTCTCTCCAACTACTTCCACAAACTCCCATTAGTCATACTTGGGAAGTGCATGAAATAAGATGGTGATAAAGCTCTGGTCCCAGGCACCAGAGTCATTCCCAGGGGTTCCATGCTGGGTGGTAAAGACTCCTCTGCCTTAACCCCTTGGTGCCTCCAGGGCAGCATTTCCTAATGCCCATCAGCCACCTATCACCTTGGGTTGGTAGAACTCTTAGGGCACCTTTCATCTAACAAGGTGGGTTTATTATTGTGATGTATTAGAGATGAAATGGGATTTTTTTGTTTTTAATTAGTCATGGGGCTGAGAAGAACAGGCCTTGTTAAGACACAATGAATGCCTTATGGCTGCTTATGAAAACTTGGGTTTTCTCTGCATCTCTGTTGGTAACACAGAGAGAATGTTGGTTTTCTCCTTATTGTTCACAGTACTTAAACTAAATATGAAGTTTGTCAGAGTGAGAAGGGGTTGGCCAAGAAAACAGTTCAGTCTGGGAGTCACTGAACATTGGACAGGAGAAGATCATGGAGTGGAAACTGGATTATTTTTTTTGAAAGCAGGACATGTTATTGTCCAGTTAAATTTGGGTTTCTTTTCCCAAGGGTGGTGAAAAGCTCCCATAAAGAGCAAATTTCAGAGCTTTCACTCATAGTACAGGTGTCTCTGGGCAGGACACTAAGCAGACAAAAGCCACCAGCCATTCCTGAACCCCTAAGTCCCTGCTGATTAAAGCTGCAGCTGTCCTGCCGATGGACCAGCAAAGAAGTGTCCATCACATCCTTCCCTTTGCAGGCTGGCCTGATCCATCCAGGGGCAAACACAAGCCTTTTGGAAAAGCAGAAATATTATAACTGCTGTTTTGCTGCCACACAGTCACCTTTGCAGAAGGGAGAGAGGGTGGGCAGAGCTTTGCTGGTAGGATGGTGGTTTGAGGTAGTTCTGCTTTCTACACATCTCAAATGTCTCTCACATCTCAAATCTCTGCTTTGTACCTCTCAAATGTTGGAGGCATTAACCACTGAGGTGGCTGAAGCTCTTGGGTTGTTCAGGAGAGCTGTGTTGTTTTTACAGGGGTCAAGAGCTCCCGGTGTAAATCCAGTTCTGAAGGCAGTGCAAAAGCAGTAAATCCAGGCTGCTGTCTGTGTGGGGGTCAAGCAAAGCTTTGTACTTCACCAAGAGCAAGCAGGACCCAAGGACTTTGTCTCTTATCTCAGTTGTGATTTAGAGCTAACTGCTGAGCTGATGGCAGCCCAGATACTCACAAATAAAGTTAAAAATAAACTGCTTGAATTTCTCCACTGATAATTGAAGCAACTTTTTGTTTTTGTGTGTGGTTTCAGGCAAAATAAAGCCAGGGCTCCCTCCTCCTCCCCAGCTGTGCCTGCCCAGTTTGTGACCCCTGAAGACCCACAGATTTTTCCTACTCTCACAGCAGTTCAGTTTCTGAGATGCTGACTTGCTTCTTTTATTTCAGTGTGTCAAGTAAAGATCTTAGAGATCGCATGCATTCTAATAAAAATTTGAATGCTTTTCTAATTATTGGGAGGGACACTAAACCTTCAGATCCAAATCCCTTTTGTTACCCTTGGAGGCTGTTCTGCACCTCTGGCACTGGTGGAGTGTCCTGTGAACCCAGTTGTGGCTGGACCTATTGTGTTAGGCTAGAACTAGGTGATCTAGACTGAGCAGAGGCCAGAGGAGAGCAAGACCATCTTGCTTGGAGGAGATGTCTCCAGCCACGACAGGCTGTTGGTTCTGCAACGTCCAGTCTCTAATTTGGGATGTTGAAAGCACCTCTGATCCATGCCTGGGATCCTTGCTTGTCACTGCATACATGCCTGCAGTAATACATCCGTGCACTCTTTGGGTGCTTTTTTAGCATCTTCAGAGGCACAGACAAAGGGGCTGCTTGAACATGAGGTGCTGAGTACTGGGAGATGCTGACTGATGCTCCCACGGGATCTTGCCTGTGTCAGTGTTTGTTTGTCACCAAACAGGGGAGTGGTGTTGATGGAGCTCTCTGCAGCAGTTTCTGTTTGCTGCCCCAGGATTTCATTAGCTCCATTCACAACCAATTGCAGTAAACAGGCTGAAGCAATTGAACTGTTTCCTTCAGCTTCTGCTTCATAATCAGCTTCCTGGCTGCATTCTCAGATGTGGAGCTTTAGAAACAAAGTCTTTGAAACTCAGATATTTTTAAGAGGAAGAGCATGCTCTGTACCTTGGACATCCAGGAAAGCTGCTGTACCCATGGTTTACCAGTGCTTTGATTGTCTTTCCCAGTTGATCACGTGGTTCCTGAGCCAGGGACCAGTTTGCTGACTGCATTTGACCAGTGGAGAGAATGGGCAGACAGCAAATCCTGCTGTGACTACTCCCTGCACGTGGATATCACTGAGTGGCATAAAGGTGTCCAGGAGGAGATGGAAGCTCTGGTTAAAGATCATGGTAAGTTCAGTTATTGATAGCCCAGGGAAGCCTTTTTTAGGACTGGCTGCCCTATTTTTTAGGACTGGTTCTTGTGAAATTTCTTACTCTTGCATTGCAGTAAAGCTGTTCTGGGCCTTGGCCCATTCTGGCTTCTTGTGAAGGCTGAGACAGTCCCTGAGGTGTAGGGCTCAGGGGGATGGTTCACACCATGTGAGTGTTGATTTGCAGAGGGTGAATCTCTTGCTGCAGGGGAGCACCTCTGGTCAGTGGAGGTCCTTTGATTTTTACTATTGCAGGTAGGGGATAGCTTTGACCATTAAACTGTTGAAAACAAGGGAAGAATCAGGCCCAGGAGGAGAATGGTCCAGGACTGGTTGCTAAAACTGGAGAAGAGCTGAACAAAATGATCTCATCGTTTTTCCCCCTCTAATTTCCTTGATGTTTCACCCTTAGGCTAGATTAATTTTCCATCCTGTTTGTAGTTTCAAACAAACAACCTTTTACATTCTAACCAGTGCTTTCCCACAGGTGCTGGGTAAGAGCTTTTGCTGGTTCAGAAGGCAGGAGAAGGAAAGCTGATTTAGGAACACTCCCTGTGTCTTGGTCAAGATGAACCACAGCATGGAAGAGGGTGTGCTTCCAGACACAGATTCCCCAGTGCTCCCACAGGAGGGAGTGGGGGGGATCAGGCATCCAGGCCCAGTCTCTGCTTTTGTTTGTGATGCATTTTGCTTATTTTTTTTTTCCCTCAGCCTCCTACAGTGCTGAATCCACAGAATTATTCTAACTCCAAAGTTAAGTGGAAGCCTAGGGGTTTAGCTGTCCCCACGGCTGGAGTGCAGGCTCCTCTCTTCTCATCAGTTGTGCTAATAGATGCCACATGGCTGAGGAGATCCTGGCTTTATGCTGGGCTCTCTTGAGAGTCTGTGTCTGTGTGTGCACACATGTGTGTACACATTTCGGAGCAGATTAAAGTAATTTATTTGTCTACTCATCATTACTGCTTGCTGGGGGGTTGGTGAAAAAGCTTCCTTCTCTCTAGGAGCAGCAGAGTGCTTTGTAGCTTTTATCTGTGCTTGCAGTTTGTATGTCAGAGGTAATTCCTTTGCTCTCTTTCTACCAGGTGTGAACTCCTTCTTGGTTTACATGGCTTTCAAAGATCGCTTTCAGCTCAGTGATTCTCAGGTAGGAAGGCTGAATGTTCAGATGCTTCTGTCACTGCAAGCAGTGCATTAGTGGTGTATAAGGGTTTAAATTCAACACACTGGGATCTGACGTTCTCTTCTGGTTTCAGTCTTTGTGAGGATAACAGTACCCAGAGGTCTGGTTTGACCATAATTATTTTTAATAAAAAACCCACCACAATGACAAACCCTGAAAGACTTGGCTGGGGAAAGCAATGGCAAAGCCCTAATTTTGAGAGATCTAAGGTTTTATTCCTGCTCCTTTGGTGTGGAATCAGTTTTATAAATTGCTGCTTTATTCCTGGGCTCAGGGCAGGCAGTAAGATCTCTGGCTTAACTATTCTATGTGTTTATAAGCTGAAGCTGATCTTGGTCCAAAAGTGGGTTTCTGGCTTTAGTGTTAGAATCCCTGGGACCGTAAAAGGATTTGCCCTCCTGTCTGCTCTTCTAGTGGATACATTTGAGTACATTTAATTATTGAGATGCACAGTTTATATTTCTGTCTGTGGTGGGAGGAGAGGAATGCCTGGGAGTCATTTGGAGCAGTGTGGGAGGCAGTGGTGTATGGCAGTTATCTCTAATGACTTTGAAAGCATTTTAATGACCATTGATGGAGCCAGCATCAGTTGTGTGTTACTCAACCTGAGTCCTCTCAAACTGGCTGCTGGGGTGGGAAGTCAAACTGCTCCTGTCCCAGGCAGTGAGAGGGCTGGGTGTAGTGTGAAAATCAAATGTGAGGCATTTTTTTCATGCCTGGCAGTAGGAAATGAAGGCATGAAACAAATACAGCTCTGTGAGCTCCTTAAAATCACTCCAGATCTTTGCTATATCAGTGACATCAAACTGTTCGGATGGGAAAATTCAGTTGTAGATATGAAAATGAATCATATCTATCCAGAAAATTGCATCTTATATTTATGAACACGTCTCTTTCTCATTCCTACTCTGCAAAATCTTATATGTACACTCTGGATATACAGTGATGTGTGTTTTCTGTCTTCCAGATATATGAGGTCCTGAGTGTAATCCGGGATATTGGCGCGACAGCTCAAGTGCACGCTGAGAATGGTGACATCATTGCTGAAGTATGTTATGTTTATTCTGTGGATTGTTAACTTCAAAATGCTGGGAGGGATTTAAATTCTTAATCCTTTCCCTGCAAACAGAAAATCACCAAGCCTTTAAAAAGCATGGCATAGCTGTATGAAGGATGGGAGCAGAGCTGGGCATCAAGTCTTATCCCCTTTATTGCCACTGATAAAGCAGCGTTTGGGTGGCAGCTTTCAGTTTGTGGTGGAGATCTGCCAGCCCTACTTTTCTTCCCATCAGTGAAATACTGAGTGACTGTCACTGTCTACTCTAAAATTTTCTGCAGTAACTAAGAACAGGGGGAGTGGGAAGGGAAGTAGCTTCATACAGTACCTGGGGTGCTGAGGTTTGGGATGTGTTTGTCTTTTAAACAGCAACAAAGAAGAAATGTTAGTAATGTGTTTAGATTTAATCTCATTTCCAGCTCATTTTATACATTATGTCTCAAGCTTGGTGTTGCAGAGGATTTCTGCATTGCCTGACAGGGAAGAGCTTCCTGCAGTTGCAGGATGATTTTTTTAATGAAACACAGTTTTGCCACATCTTCATTTTACAGATGCAAATGAGTAGTGAAAGCTGAGGGGCGACAAACCCAGTGTGAAGCAAACCAAAATAAAAGGTTTCCCCAGCCTCCTGTGAACAAATTAGCAAGGGTTTTGTGAGCTCTGGTTATTCTCAAGAGGGGAAGTTGGACAGGAGGTTGTAGGACTGGTTGTAAGGCCCTTATGTAAAGCCCCATGGGATTATTAGCACAGATCCCTCGGATCTCACTGGTACCTCTCTCAAACACTGTTTGCTGCAAGAAAAAATACATGTTGCTTTAAATCTTTTTTCTGCTCTTTTTACTCATTACCTTAGGAGCAGCAAAGGATTCTGGAACTGGGGATCACAGGCCCTGAAGGGCATGTGTTGAGCAGACCTGAGGAGGTGAGGACTTTATTCCCTTTGCATTTACTCCCCTAATTTAGAACATTTCTGCATTTCCATTGGGTACTTCATATAGGGATGAATGTGGCCAGAAACACAATTTCATCCTGGCTGTAAACATTATTGCTGCATGGGGTAAAGGAAGAGGCTAAGACACTTCTAGGGACTAACTAGTCCCTTACAGACTATAATTATCAAAGACAGTCTATAAAGGCTCTGTTTTAGACACTTGCATGGCTTCCATTACCATGACACTTTGTCATTTGATGAACATTTATTTTACTGATGGGGAATTTTTTAACACCAAGGGACTGAGTGGTTTGCTGAATGCACAGGAAATGGTACCAGAGAAGGAAGCTAATTCTCAGATCTTAGCCCAGCACTTAAATATAGGTAACCTTCATGATTTCTCTAGGGTCAAGCACCCCAGACCCTCTCACATCCTCTCAAGTCTTTAAAATAAATCTCAAGAGTAAGAAAGAATCTTAAAGCTTTGCTTTTCAGATTGGTTCCCATTGGCTTCTTCATTTCCAGGTTTTCAGTATCTCTAAGCTGGACATCTCACTGGCATTCTGGGTTTGTGAAGTCCATCTGTTATGTACAAGCAGTTCTTTTTGTTCCTCCAAGCTCCCTGGGCTTTGCTGACTGCCAGATGTGGCAGCTGGAAGCTGGATGTGTGAGATCATCCACACGTGCCCCTCATGCTCTGTCTCTATTTCCTCCCCTTGGTTCAGACAAGCAGCATCCAGAGACAATTCAGGAGGAATATAAATCATCCAGTGTCTTCATGCAGAAGAGGGGGGAAAAAATGCTCATCTTGGGCAGTATGTGAATCCTCACAGAACTTGTGTTTGGCTCCAGGAGCTGGGAAGTTTTGCTTCCTGCAAGTTGGGAGCAAATGCTTGCATTGAGCTTTCTACCCACCCACTGCTGCATTATTTTTTTTACATATTTTTTTGGCTTGCATCAGGAGATTGAGAACAGATGCTGACATGACCCTTGGGGCTCATCTGTGGAGCACCCCTGAACTTCTGTGGACTTCAAAGGAAGGCTACTCCTTACCTTAAAGGATCTGGCCATCAAACTAGCCAAGTCTTCAAAACTCATCCTTGTTGGAGCAGAAGCTTTAAAGTGAGAGCTGTGTGGTTCCCTGGCTTGGTTGCTTTTCACATCTGTGCAGAAATGTGTTCTTTTCCAGGACAGCAGGGAAGGCTGCCTGAGGACACGTGGCTGCCCCAAATGAGGATCAGTAAATCCTCTTCCCAGTGTCACTGGGCAGCCTCTCTGCAGCTGAACTCAGCTGTGCTGTCTGCTCAGAGTGGAAGCCTTTGGTCCAAAATTCTCCTCCTTGAAAGTCATAGGAAACAGAGCAGGAAATGACGTCAGTCTAGATCCCTCCCCTCCCTTTTTTTTCCAATGCAGGAGGGTAACTGTGTTTTTGGAAACATACAACTCCCTTTGAGCTGGCTGATAATAAAGGCCAGATTCCGAGGCTGGCAGCAGATCTGTAATTCCTGGTGACTTTAGTAGGAGTGGATATTTCTTGGTATCCCACTGGGCTGCTGTTAACACTAGAATTGGCTTTTCACACTGCCCCTATGGAAGGTAAAGCCTGTCCTAAGGACTTTATGGAGGTTGTCATCTTACTGAGGAGCTGCTTAATTCATCTACTACCTCCATCTACAGCAAACTAAAAGGAGCTGTTGAACAAGTCTAAAATATTTATTAATCAAAACTCCCTCTCAGTTCAGTGAGATGTACATCGGAGATGAACATCCAGGGTCTGGCCACGTGCATTTGTGTCTCAGTGTGTGCATCTTCTGAATACCCAGGCTGAGCAGAAGGAGTGAATTCAGGCATAAGTTTCACTGCTGACTCCATGGGTTTTTCACCTCAGTAACCTGGGTTGAGACAAGGTGATGGTATTCAACATGTTGTTCTAGCCAGCAAAGGGAGCTTAATCAAGACCCACCCCTCCATCCCAAGTCATCATCACCATCCCTTTCTGGAAAACTCTCCTCTTTGTAGCTCAGATCATTCTGTGATGACTTTTGGAGTCAGCCATCATTTTTTGTTTTGATTTTAGCCGCAAAAACGTTGAAGGCACAAGCAGTCCAAGTGCTCCAGGAAATGTCTGTCCTTTTTTTCCAATAGAACTGCTGTGCTAGGGCTTCCAATGCATACTGATAATTGCAAACATTCCCCTTTGGACTAGTCATTGGGTTATTGTTATGTGCCTGTCACCATAGCATCTGGGCACAAGGCACGAATTCAGCAGCCTTGTTCTCTTCTGTATGGAAAATATTCTCCTCCTGCTTAGCAGTTGCTCAAATGCCTTTTGGTCAAAAGTCCAGAGATGTGCATTGTTTTATCCCTGTTTTGCAGGTGGGGAAACTGAGGCACAGAGTGGAAAGGTGACTTCCAAGTGCTGCAGTGACATGAGCTGTGTGCAGGCCTGCTTTAAATGGGTTGTTTGCAAACTGATGCCATTGCCTGGAAGCATTGGCCAATCTGAGTTCTCTCCTTGTCTCTCAGGAGGGACAAGTTTGCTTTTCCTGGCTCTTCCTTTCAGCCTCTTTCTTCTCTGCAAAGTGCTTCTGGCTGTGGCACACTTGAGTCAAATGTCCTGCAGTAAACACCCTTCTTTGCAGCCTTTTCCATTTGCCTGGGGCAGCTGGGCCAAAAAAATGTCCCCTGCTGTACATCCCCCTGCCTGGGGAGGGTTAGTCCCAAGCCCTGCTGGGGTGATAGGTGAGGGCTTTAACCCTTTTGGGGACAGTGACCAACCTGCTGGCTCTCGGGGAAAGGTTTCTGTTTAAGAACTACACACAGTCCGTGTTCCAGGTGGTGGCTTTGTCAGTGTCAACAGGCACTGTGAGCATCACCCCTGCTGTTAAATCTGTCATGGGAGCTGCTTTGGTGTGAGGAGGTGTGATCTGTAAAAACCTGCAGAGTGATAAGGTCCATTCTTGGGCTGTTGTTACACAGTGACTCTTGGTCTCACTGAGGTTCCCTCTCAACATATGCAAGAAAAAGGAGCTGATTTATGGGGTGGCTCACACCCTGTCAGATCCAAAGCCAGATATTGTAGTGGAGGGTACAATTTAGGAGGCTTGTTTGCAAACGTGGCTTACCAGAGTATGTGGCTACAGCATCTCTTCCATGTGGGTTGGAACACAAATAGTTTGGTTGAGTCAATGTTTAGTTGCTTGTTTTTCTCTAGGTTACAGAAGGGGCTTAATCATTCTGACCTTGAGCACCTGGAGTGTTATTTTAGGACTCAGTCTGCTTGCAAAGAAACTTGGAAGCAGCCTGGGAGAAGATAGTAATGAGAGGGGACTATAGCTTGATGTTATTTGAGTTACTGTGATTACACTCTGTATTTTTCTGGCTCAGAATGGGAGAGGTGGAAAATCTCATCTCAGCCTTGCACACCCTGTTCTCCCATGAAAGCAGAAGCTGTGACCCTCAGAAGGTGAATGGGATGTGGGGACATGTGGGATGTTATTAATTTGCTGCTGCCTGTGTTGCTCAGGTGGAGGCAGAGGCTGTGAACCGGGCAATAACCATCGCCAACCAAACCAACTGTCCCCTTTATATCACCAAGGTGATGAGCAAAAGTGCAGCTGATGTCATTGCTCAAGCCAGGAAAAAGGGTAAGTTATTTCCCTTGGATGGAAGCACCCTATTAGCTCACGCAGTTCAACACTTTGCCAACATCAGCTTCATCCCTATGGGAAGGGTTTATTTTTCCAGTGTTATTGTCCAGGCTCTTTTTTAGAATATCCCAAACAAGTACTTCTGTCTCACCTCTCACAGACAAGTATTCAGGGGTCATACCAGAACCAGGATCCCTTTTTCCTCTTGAGCTTAGAACCCCTCTCTTCACACTGAACCTATCACACTGAGCCATGTGCCTTCATGTTGTCACAGACTAATTCCAAACTGTCTCCATTTAATGAGTATTCCTGAAGACTGCAAGCTGTGTCCTCCTTCCAGCTGCTGTGGTCTTTCCTTGTCAGTTCCTTCTTCTGAGCTGCTTCTTGAGGTCAGAAGTGATGCCAGAAGTCCTGATGGAGGTTTCTGACTCACAAGCCCTGTTGGATTTAGTTGTAGCAGCCAAAGAGGTTATTGATCCAGCTATCCACTGAGCTTCTTTCTTGGGAAACAGATGCTCCTGATGTGCTGTGCCTCACAGCCTGGCTTCCCAACAGGAACTGGGATCAGTAGTCTGGGTTAGGCTGGGAATCACAGTTGCCTCTGATAACTCTGCCAGAGAATGCTGCAAGAAGTGAGACTTGGACCTTCCACGGATGCTGCTTCCTTGTGTCTCCTCTCTCAAACCAAGGTCTGGGAGGGAGCTGAACTGCTCTCAGGGATGAAGGAGCTTCTCCTGAGTTCTGACCCTGCTGTCTTGCCCCCAGGGAACAGGGGCTGCAAAGCACAGTGAGTGCCCATCTCCCTGCTTTATTCTGTGACTAAACCCTTCATTTCTATTTAAAGCAGCTCTGGATGGGTGAGTAAGCACGGGGGATGATTTTCCCCCTTCTTTCCTCAGAAGGGTTGAATTTATTTTTATGCAGTCTAAAGAAGCCTGAATGAATATCCAAATGACATCACTTTCCATCTGGGTGTTTAGTGTGAGAAGAGCCCACTTCCTACTGCAGCAAACAGATATGTGTTTGTGATTCGGCTCAGAAGTATTTTGGTCCCATGATTCCTGTGAAATTAATTGAGAGTTGGTGAGGAGAACTGATTTCCAAGGCATCTCTTTCTCTTTGTTTCGTGGAAGCAGCTCAAAATGTTTGGGATAAACCTCCTCCTAACTCCATTAGTGGAGATCATGCAGAAATGAGCTGTGCTGACATGCAGAAGTGTCTGTGTGTTGCATTCCCCCAGAAAACAACTTTATGTGGCTGCACAAATCAGTCCCTTAAGACAGGGAAGCATCATTCCCTTTTCCAGGTAAAGTAGTGGAGACATTTGCACTGCAGAGATGCAGCATCAACAAAAACACCCTCTTGCTCTGCTCACTGTCCCCTGTGACCATGAGCTGGCACATAGGTAGGAGCATTGGGATGAGGGACCATACACTTGCAGTAGCCATAAAACACAACCATGACCTTGGATTTTGCCCTGCCTGTAAAAGATGCTGGGATTATCCCAAAGGAACCATCCACAGAACTCCCTGTCCCTCCTGACTCAATTAGTATATGCAGTTTTTGTACAAATTGTGTTTTCTCCTTATAAGGAAAATTTGAGGTATAAATGGCACGCCATTCTCTTTTCCTTTATCCAAATAATTCAATTTAAATGGTGTACAGTTACCCAACTGGGTAACCAGGAGGGCCACACACACTAGTCTTGCCCTCCCAAGAAACAGAGGAAAGTAACTGAAAACTATCCAAGGCAAAACCAGAGCAGAACTGATTTGCTAAACAGAAAAGAACGTATGTTATTTAAAGCCAGATGTTCCCAGTGGCATTTGTATGGAAGAGATTCCCTGCAGTCTCTGTCATTGGCAGACCTGGGAGCTCAACACAGAACAATCCTCCCAATGTATTGTCCCACCACAGGCCTCCCATTAAAAGTCAGTGTGTGTTTTGCCTTGTTCTGATTTCATAACCCTATTTGTGGGAAGTGATGTCAGATGGCCTCTTCCTCTGCTGGTGGATCCCCTCTGACAAAGGCTGTTCCTAAACCTCCTGTTTCAGTGTGGTCCTGGAAGCAGCATGAGGCCAGTTAATGCCTTGTTCAGCTGATGCACTTTCCCAGCTAGCTGGAGAGCCCATGGACAGAACAAAAGCTCCAACACTACATGAAAGATCTTGGGTCTGTACTCTGCATGGTGAGGTGTGGAAGACCCTGCTGACCAGTTCTGGGGTTGCCTTTGCCAGTCTTTTCTGATGGAAGTCTTTAGGGTTTAACTACCCACATCTTACATTTTAACTACCCACATCTTTTCCAGGCAGATACAAACACATGAAGTGTCTGGGCTCAGATACAGATGGGTAGGCATTTAGAGAGATTTTAGGAAGGTTTCATTTGGTGAGCAGATCTCTGGGGCTACCAGCTTGCATTGCTTTTGAAGATGCAGCATCTTCCATCTGCTTGGCATGCAGTGTTGCTGGTGCATTCCAGATTGCAAAGTATCATGGCCTTAAGGATCTGCTGTTCCTTCATGTGGTTCCAGAAATGTTAATGAAGAGGAAGGGTGGACTGGTGGTTAGGACACTGGACTGAGAGTCAGAAGATCCAATTTCGTTTCCTAGCTCTGCCAGATTTACCGTGTGCCCCTGGGGGAGTCATTCAGTTGCCCTGAGCTGCATTTGGGAACCAGAAGCACCCAAACTTCCTCTCTAGGCAGGAAACTTTTCTGACAGGAGCTTTCACTTACCTATGCACCTAGGCACAGAGCCATCTCCAAGAAACCCAACCTTGTTAGATCTTTAATAAAAACGCTGCAGGTGCTTTTTTCCTCATTTTCTTTCTTCTACATCCCTTCTGGATTAGCCTGGATCTCCTCACACTTACAGTTCCCTTCAGCCTCTTCAACAAGGTTCTTGGCCCAGGATACAATAGTTTCAGAGGAGCATTGAACAGGCCAGGAGCTCAGTGGTGGCTGATCATCTGGTTATGCAGGCCAGGGAATTCAGTTCAATGCTGTGTCTCTGATCCCATGCTGAAGAGGGAGAACCAAGCAGCCCTGCAGTGTGTGATGCTGATGTAACCTCCCCAACCTGTTGTTTTTCTGCAAGATGATTTATGCCTGGAAGCCAGGCTGGAGGTAGATGTTCCTTGGTGGTCACAGTGAATTTGCCTCTGTTGCTGTCCTGTAGGCACTGTGGTGTATGGAGAGCCCATCACAGCCAGCTTGGGCACTGATGGATCTCATTATTGGAGCAAGAACTGGGCTAAGGCAGCAGCTTTTGTTACTTCCCCACCACTGAGTCCTGACCCAACCACTCCTGATTTTCTCAACTCACTGCTGTCCTGGTGAGTAGAGCTCTTTGTGTTCATACAGCATGTGCTTCATCATGAGATAAGTGGGTGATGAAAATAATGGCTGTTGTTGCCAGCTAGAAAAAGGTTGTTCCACCTTTAGGAGTAAACCTGTGACAATAAAATATCTTAAATACCTATTATTCCTTTTTCTAGTGGAGATCTGCAAGTTACTGGCAGTGCCCACTGCACCTTCAACACTGCTCAGAAAGCTGTTGGGAAGGACAATTTTACACTGATCCCTGAAGGAACCAATGGGACTGAAGAGAGGATGTCCATCATCTGGGATAAGGCTGTGGTATGTCATGTGGCTTAGGCAGCAACTAGACATTCAGAGCTGAAAGAGCTGCAGCACTGTGCTCTTATCTCCCCCCAGATGCTTGTTATGTCCTTCCACTTGAGGTTTTTGATGCCGTGGGACAGGAATCCTATTGGGAATATGCTGTGCTGTCAGCTATTTGCTTTTCAGAGTGGTCCCCACCTGGTTAATCCAGTGGCTTCTTTCTCTATCCCCAGGTGACTGGCAAGATGGATGAAAACCAGTTTGTGGCTGTGACCAGCACAAATGCAGCCAAAATCTTCAACCTGTACCCCCGGAAGGGCCGTATTGCTGTGGGCTCAGATGCTGATCTGGTTATCTGGGATCCTGACAGTGTCAAGACAATCTCTGCCAAGACTCATAACATAGTAAGGATATTTTCTATGATCTGCTGCTCATTTCCTCCTCTCTCCCTTCAATGCCAGACTGTGCTGCCAAGAACCAGAGCTCGTGATAATTCAGCTTTGTTTTCTCCATGCCCCAAGCTCTCTCTGGTCTTTAACCCAGTACAGCTCCGTTGTGTGAGCAGAAGGGAAGATGACTGAGTCCAAATCTGAAATCACATGAATACCCAGAGATTCCCCTTGTAGCAAAGAGCTTGTCTGCTTGTTCTGAATGTTAGATGCTTGGATCTGAGCACACAGAAAGCTCTTTAAATCTTCTAAAATATCAAAAGGCCTCTTATCACTATGTATAATTCATGATCTTCTGGCTTCCTAGCAGTGGGGATGTGAACTGCCCCTTTTCCCAGGGTCAGTGAAGCTTGTCAGCTTCTGGACTAGCTGGAGAGCTGATCCAGATCAATAAGTCTGGATGGATTTGCACCACACACTGATCTGGCATGTGTGTGCAGTCAAACATGATTTTACTGGTCTTAATCCCAGTGTTGGCATGGGGAGGCACAAGACAGCTTGCAGAGTAACCAGTCCTTCCCCCTGTTTCTTTGTTGTGGCACTCTTAGAGGCACTGCTTGTCTGTGGCCCACAGCTGTGTCCAAATGTCTTGTACCTGGTTCCTGCAGTGAAAAAGCTGCCCCACCCTGTGGGAAACTGCCCAATGGTCCCAGTGCAGAGGTCTGGTTGGAGTTTCCCTGTGACATTTGAGCACTATCTGAGAGAAAGCAACCACTGTTTGCATTTGTTGACGATTTGTTTCACTGCTGGCGATGAACCTATGGAATGTTTCCCTGGAAAAAAACTCCTTGTTCTTTTTTCCGTGAATGCTTTCATTCACTCCGGAGCTGAAGGAGCAAAATTTTCTTCCACACTTGGATCCCTGGGCACATTCACAAAGAAACTTTTTTAAAGGTTTGGTTCACTTCCTTTTGACTTCACTCTGTGTCAGAATTGGTCGCAGATGGCCTGGATTCATCCTGCCTGTGATCAGACTTCTAACAGAGGCATCCAGACCCAGAAGACTGATCACTTCAATCACCTTAGAGGTGCTTCCAAACTCATCACACCTCCAGTCTGGAGAGGAATGATTTAGAGCCCAGGGACATATTGCTGTTAGGTGCCAAACTGAGTGGTCTAAACCTGGGTTTGTACTTCTGAGTACCTCAGAGAGCTGGGAGTAGCTTCCTGGATAGAGTATTTGAAGTCATTGCCATGTAGTGGCTGCTGTCTTTAGGTTATGAATTGAACTCTAATTCCAAACACAAAATGCAGAGGTTTTCTCTTTTATGGTTATATTCCAGTACAGTCAGGATTGATTCTGTGATTGTGCCATAGATCTGGGCTAGGCTGAAGGAAAACCAGATCCCCTGTGACCAGAAGCAGTGATCATTCAGAAATGCTTTGTAGGCTAAGGAGTGGTCTAAATTCTTGCCCTGGAATTCTTGCACCGTGTGAGAGGCCTCAGCACTCAATGATCAGCTGTTGCCAAAAGCTGCATCTTTAAGTTCAAATGGGGTGCTAAGACTGGGGAGTATATTGAAGGCTCTTGTTTTCAAGTGATTTATTTAGAGCTTGAAGGGCTGTCTAAGAAATGACTGCTTTTTTACCTACCTGTCCAGCTTTAACCTCTTCCCCTCTCTCCTGACATCACATGTTATACCTGACATCACACCTGCTGGGGTTTTTATGTCTCTTGCTCTGTGTGTGCCTTGTGTTAGAGGAGAAATGGATACAAGTGATGCCATCAGAGTCAAGGCATCCTTTGGTCAAGTAGAAAACAAAAGCCCTTTTGAAAGTCAGGCAGAACAGTTGGTGCGACACGAGGAGACGTAGTGATTATGTGGCATCAGATGATTGTTACATGTTTAAATGCTAGAGCAATATAGGGACATTTTCCAAGAATTCACACTGCTTTTGCCACTGTCTGGCAAGGAAATACTAGGAGTTAGAGAGGGAGAGAATGTTGTTCTTGGAACCAGCCTAACTCATAAGCTTCTAACCAAACCTCCTCCTTTGCCACCACAAAGCCTGGACCCTATTCAGTGTCAGTTTAACCACAACTTGTAATTGTAACTCTGCAGCCAAGCCTACCCCTTCTTACAACACACTTCAAGAACAAATTCCTTTATTAACTCAGTAAAAAAGACTTGAATTTGTCTCAGAGATTGTTAGAGTAACAGTCCCCAGACAACATGGCTGTAGTGCATCTCATTGCAGGATGTTGATGGGTGGGACATCTACCAGAGATTCCTTTAAAACTTGTGTTTTTTCCCTGGTGTAATGTTTCCAATCCTGTTAATTGAAGATGAGCAATCCCATTAGAGTAAAACAAGATTGTGCTGGTCCCTGACCCATCAATCAAAACAATGGTTTGAAGGACAGCTTTTCAAAATGATTGTTATTTTTAGTATGATAGTCAGATAAAATTTTATTTGACTCCAGAATTCTCCACAATTCAGAACAGGTAGGTGCTGAAATGCATCTAAACAAGGAGGCTTTGAGGTATTGTAATTTGAAAGTGTATTTCATCTTGTTGCAGTGGAAATTTTACATAAGTAAATCCTGAATGACTTTTGTTTGGTAATAAAGACCAGCCTCTCTATTAAACCACAGTGTGTAAGATTTAGGTAAATGCTTTTGAGTTTGCTTCAATCCATCCTTAAAATTCTGGCACTTTGCATGACTGGTGGTTGTTAATCAAAGCACTGCAGGCTGGGATGAATATGTTTGCCTCACGTTGTCTTTTTGTTTGTTCCAGTCTCTGGAGTACAATATCTTTGAAGGCATGGAGTGCCGTGGGTCTCCCCTGGTGGTTATCAGCCAGGGGAAGATCGTGCTGGAGGATGGGAATCTTCATGTCACTGAGGGATCTGGGAGGTACATCCCCAGGAAACCCTTCCCTGACTTCGTTTACAAGCGCATCAAAGCAAGGAGCAGGGTGAGTAGAAATGGTTGGATGCACATTTGTTCTCTCCCCGAAACTCCTGAGTGAAAGTGGGTGGAAAACAGATGCTGTCCCCTGGCTCACAGACACACAGTTCTGCAACAACAAAAAAACCCCATTCCCTGGATAGAGGCCATATTTATCTCATTCCTCTTTCATTTTTGTTATTTGCTTGAGTCATTACAGGAATGTGCTTTGGCTTCAGCATGGATTTTCTGCAAATTTATTTTTCTCCTCTTTAATTCTATTCTGCCTTGGGACACCTTGGTGGACCCTGGGCCAGGAACTGCCCAGCTTGGACATGAATCAAGCTACAAATAACCCAGCAGGTTTCTTCTGCCACAGAAGTACCAAGAGGAGTTATTGATAGTATTTCTATGTCAAACCTTTCAGCAACAATTTAGATTTCTAATTTATTGTTATGGATAATTTATGCTGCTTTCCCTTCTGTCAGATACGATCAGATGCTCTTGTCTGGTGACTAGTGAGTCACAGGCACAGCCTACTTACTGTTTAAAAGTGAGAATGTTCTATTTTTAAGAGGCTAAAATTGTTGGAAAAGAGTTTTTGTAAGATATATGCATTTAGTACAGAAACTGCCCTAAGATATGACTTCAGTTGGTAAAAACTGGCAGAGAAAATGACACCGAACTGAGCTGCAACTTCACTGTTGAGAATTTAAGGCATTTGGTTTACTTTTGAGGAGAAAAGTATGTTGATGTTTGAAGTGTTGCCCTCTCCTGGAGAAAACCAGAGCTGCGTTAGTTCTGCTGACCATAAATAATCATCATATTCCTTGCAAGTGATCTTCCCTTAATTTTTCTTTTGAAGAAATAGCAAGTCACCAAAATTACATCAAGTAATTTAACACCACAGAGAACATATCCATGGTTTCTGTCCTGTTCTCATCTCCCACAGAAATATGTGTCTGACCTTATAAATACAATTGGACAGTATCTCAACTGGAATAATTGCATTTAACACAATCTAAACCCAAGCTGGCCATGTGAAGCTGGCCTGGCTCCTCTTCATGCAGCTCTGCCTCTGTCTCAGCACTGCTTTGCTTTTTGGGGATGAGTAATAAGTTTCATTTGAGACTTGTCAGAAGCCTTTAATACAACAGCAGGTAGGCTGAGATCATTAAAGGACAGAACTTGCTGTGCAGGGGACAGACTGGCTGCTCACACCAGGCAGCCCTTGCTGGAGCTGCAGCAGCCCAGAGCACATTTCTTTTATGTGTGCTGCTTCAGAGAGCAGCTCGCACCCAGAGTCAGCACAGAGGAGATGATGTGCGACTTCAAATCCTCTTAATAAACACAAATCTTCAAGCGTGTGTCTTTGGCTTAGCAACATCTGGCCAGCTGTTTTTTAGGTCTGTTTTGAGGGCTGTTTTGATGCTGAGGGCTGCCTGCTTCTGTCTCCTTCAGCTGGCTGAGCTGCGGGGTGTGCCTCGAGGCCTCTACGATGGACCCGTCTGCGAAGTGTCAGTGACACCCAAGACCGTCACGCCAGCGTCTTCAGCTAAGACATCTCCTGCCAAGCAGCAGGCTCCACCCGTGAGGAACCTGCACCAGTCTGGATTCAGCTTGTCTGGTAGATATTTTTATGAGGCTAAATTATTTATTGCTTTAAAATCACGGCTTCTTTATATTCCCACCCTCTGAATGAATTCCACTGATACATGAAGGCAGAGAGAGAGAGACTGATGTGCTTTGAGCTTGGAGGTTATTTAATGCTTTAGAAAGGAAGAGGAGCAGTGTATCAGCTATCATAAGGCCCTGCTGTGGCATGAGTGCTGAATATCCCATCACATTCTGGGCTGGGTCCTCAGCTGGGTATCTGAGGAGGGCAGGTGGCACCAGCCTCAGCAGAGCTTTGCCAGCTGAGACCAGCTGTGGCTCTGGTATGTGGCAGACTTGATTTCTCAGCCTGCTGGTTCATGCACTAAGGGAAAGCTATGAAAAGCCTCACCAAGGGAAAACCATGTAGCCAGCTTCTGTGTGTGCAGGGCTGGGTGTCTCAGGTGGTCAGTGCTGAGCTCTCAGTGCAGAATGGGTTTCAGCAGAAGTCAGGAGGCCACTAAGGGATTCACCTCCAAAGAGGATCCATTTTGGTGTACACCATTGGCCTAGGAGGACTTAATGGCTTTCAGTGCAACCGTTTTTCTCCCTCCTCCTTTCTCCTACAACTCCTTCATCTCAAACCCTCTCACTGGCCCCGGGGACCTGACATTGCTTCTCTCTCCTGCAGGGGCACAGATCGATGACAACATCCCCCGCCGCACGACTCAGCGCATCGTGGCACCGCCGGGCGGCCGTGCCAACATCACCAGCTTGGGCTAAGGACCCCCCTTTCTGTGCCCACCCAGTGGGGCAGGGACAGGGGCACCTGGAGACCCTTTTTGATTCTTTTAGAGCCTGTGACAGTTACTGCGGGCAGCCAGTGAGGGGGGGCTGAAGTAAGGCGCCTCTTTCAGTCCCCTCAGATTCCCTCCTCATCTTCACCAACCCCTCTCACTTCCCCACTCAGCCCCTACACATTGAAAGAAATAAACCCTGTTTTGACACCTCTGACATGCAAAAAGTTTATGTAAAGAGGATGTTTGAGATATGTGGCCTCTGTCCCATTCAGCATCTTTCTTTTAATAAAGGAAGGATAAAGTGAATTTCCCGGGAGCTGCCTTTAAGACACACACAGAAAAGGAATAAATAAATAAGAAATGTAAAAAAATAGTTTTTTTTTTTTTTTTTTAGTTGTCAAGCAGAAGAGTAGTTCAAGGGTTTTAAACTGGATATTCTGTAGTGTTCCGTGTTCCAGCAGAATAGCTAGGCAAGCATGGAGGGACAGGAATCCCCAGCCTGTCTGTAACCATTCCCCACCACTGCCTTTGAGGTGACTGAGTAGCTGTCTGCTGCTGAGAGGGAGACAGGACCCAGCACTAGGAATTGACATAAAGCATCACACCCAGCCACTGGGTGAGCTAGAATCGTTGGGGACTTTGGTTCTGTTGGTTTCTGTTGGTTCTGTTCTTCATTTATTTTTCCTTCTGGATATTGCTGCAAATTAGGTCCTTGAGGAAATATTTTTTTTTTCTTTATGTTTGTGTGTGTTTTTAATATGTTTGTATCATTGTGTTTACGAAGCCTTATCTGAGAACTGGGGGATGATCTCCCTGTTCTTCCCAGTCCTTCCCAAAGCTCATGCAAGTTACCAGCTCCTGCCAGTGTCACTGCCACTGCCACCCTGGTACTCCAGGGATCCCTAGGTTGCATCATTCCAGCCAAGGCTTGCCATTTTGCTGCAGTAGGAGACTGTGGAACAGGTTCATAAACTTTGATCTGCACGTGGGTTTTGAGCTGGTGCAAATGAAGGGGCTGGATACCAGCTGAAGAGCTGGGAGGGGGTCTCTTGGGAAGTTTCTAGCAGTTAGGTTGTCTTCTGTTCCTGGGAGTGGAAATCAATAAGCATAGGGGACATGGGCAAAGAGCAACATGTTGCTTGAAAGATTTTTGTAGCAGCCACATTTCCCCTTCCTGGCCATCAGTGAGTGGTTATTTAAAACTTTATGAGAGTTTATCTTCAGGGCTCATCAAAAGGCTGGTCAGTTGAGCGTGTGCCTGAGCATCTGTGGCAATTCCAACTGGACTCCAGATGCTGTTGTAACTGGAAGCCTCAGAGCAGCTCGGTGGGTCAACAGCAGCTGAGAATCTCTCCTACACAGTGTGAATTTCAGTCACTCATTCTTTCAGGAATCTGCCTTTGTGCAAATATTAATGAGAGAGCCTTGTGGTTCCCACCCTTCCTCAGATGCCTGATGCCTGATTTGAGAAGCCAGAGGCCATGAGTGGTCCTTGAATGAATTTAGGAGCCCCAGCTTTTGTGGCAGTCAGCAGGACGTGGGCATTTAAGTATCTTCTGGGACTGAAGGTCTCTTAGCACTAGTATCAGAGGCTCACTACTTTCAGGACATGGAGAATAGATCTGCACCATTAGGGTCCCACTTAGAGTTAGCTGGAGGGCTTGGTGGTCCCAAGGACATGGTCTGTCTCTTAGCACAGAGCTGTTCTCACAGTTAACACAGTGTTACCTCCACTGTTGGGGTGCCCTGGCACTTGGCTGCATCTTCTGCTTTCTCTTCTATTTGTACTTTGCCATTGGTCTTGGTTTTTTTCCATATTTGTGAGTATTTTCTTAAATGGAGTTTACAGGTTCTTTTAGGGGCAAAAAACTATAGTATGAAGGCTTTTAAGAAAGGACTAAATTTGTTGTTAGGAAGTATCCATACTGGGATTTGCAGAGGATCTGGAAGCTACGTAGGTACCCAAACACTCCCAGCTTCAGCACCTCATTGCTTTAGGTCCCTTTGAAAGCAAAAGTTAAAAAAAAATATTGCCATACTCATCCATGCATTTTGCATTTAGGTTTAACTCTTGGGTCTTCTAGTTTTGCATTAAAGAGTTTGCACTTTGTTTGTTAATTAATCCGTGAACGTAATATATATATTGCAGCTGTTTTCATGTTTTTCACCTGTATGTTAAAATCAATTTGGGCGAGTTGGGGAGAAAAAAAAAAAAGGCAGATCAGTTTCAATTCTGTGAAACACTTGCGGCTCTTCAGTATTCACTTAAGTCTTCCTTTTTTTTTTTCCTTCACTGACTCATGATGACTTTTTAGGTTAAATTTGTTCTTCAAAAGGAAAAAAAAATCATAAAAAAAGATTTTTGCAGGCTGTGTAAGCATGTTTTTTTCCTGTGAGAGCTCGTCTGCTTTGTGTCTGTTTAATGAATGTCATATGTAAATGCTTAAAGAAAAGATGATGACTTAATTAATGAATTAACCGCAGTGACTTGAAGCTCTAAAAATAAAGTAGGATTTAATACTAGCTGGATTTAACCCTTGGATTTGTGATTGTGAACCATGAGTGGAGGAGCTGTAAGTGCTAAAGCTGATCATTTGTGTAGGCAAAAAGAAGTACTGATATTGACCATTGTCTCAATGGCAAAAAAACCCCACCCCAGTCCCAAGTCTTGTGTTTTATTCCCTAAGAACTCTGTGTTATATTACCATGGGAACTCCTAATAAAGACAAGATGTTGTTGTTTCACTAGGTGCATCTGTGTCTCAAGGTGATCCGTGGTCTGTGTAACTGTGTGCCTTGGCTGGTGCCTTCACTGGATAAAAACTCAGCTGTGAAATCCACACTGGTGTAGGCTGGAGGTAGTCCTGTGTAGGAGTGAGGTGTACAGGAGCCGTGGTTCCTCAAAAGATGGTGATGGTAAAGTGCAATATTCTTAGAGAAAAGGAAGCCTCTTCTCAGGGCAGTTGTCTGCTGAAGGCAGCGGTTGGCAAAGCAGAGACATTTGCCTGGAAATTCCTCTGCATTGCAGAGATCCCTGATGAAATGCCAGCAAACAAAGCTAAAACTGTTGGCATGGCCCTCAGGCCTCCAGTGTGTTTCTATTTGGACCCCCATAAACAGTGATGGAGGAGAAGGGGAAGCACAGCTGTAAGTAGAAGCCACCCACAGATAACTGAGTGGGGAGTGGTAGAGAAGGCTGGCAAAATGCCAGTGAAACTTTCAGTGGCGGTGGTTGGGTTTTACTGTGTTGCTGAGATGCTGTGAGTGGGATGGCAGGAGATGGTGGAAAGGGCTCAGAAAGAGCCAGCACGGCTGTCAGCTTGCTCAGCCCCTTGGTTTCTGCATCCCTACATCCACAACATCAACCCACCCCGAATCTTAGCACAGCTGAAGCTTGCAAATGACTTTGCAAAGATGTATAGCTGATGTTCCTCACCTCAACAAACCCAAAGGAGAAGGAGGAAAGTAGTGGCTGAGTTTGAGTCAGTGACCTGGAACACTGGCTGTTGGTTTGTGAGGAGAGGTGGGTTATCAGAGCTGAGGACAATGGGGCTTGAATTATTGCTTATTGGAAGAGTGTTGGAAACAATCATTCTTGCATCTTAACTGTGCCACTTCAGTATGTGCCAAGAACTAGCACAGCATTTTCATATTCTTCCTGACCTACGGCTCATTTTTATCTATAGTGTATCTATATTTATATATATAGTGTATATATATCTATAATATATCTATACAAATATATATATGTGTGTATATATATATATATATGTGTATATATATCTGTCCAACCCAACTGGTTTTGAAGCAGGTAAGGTTCATTAGCACTTTTCTCCTAATAGCTTAAAACAGTGTTTCTGCACCTTCCATCACAGTAATTTCAGGGTGTCTGAGTCTGTAGGGCCCCAGGAAATATGGACCCACTTATTTTGCACTTAAAAAAACCTTCAGACTTCTCCATACTAAAATCCCAGCTCTCTCCACCTTTCCTCACAAGAGAGATGCTCCAATCCCCCAGGCATCTTCCTCACCTCTTCTGGACTCTCTCCAGCAGTTCCCTGTCTTGAACTGGGGAGCCCAGAACTGGATGCAATATTCCAGCTGTGGCCTCACCAGGGCAGAGCAGAGGGGCAGAATGACCTACAGGACACACTCAATGACCACCAGCTCGAACACATGGACAAGTCTATGGGGCTGAATAGGGTCCACCCAAGAGTGTTGAGGGTGGAAATGGTCACCTCCAAATGACCTCCACCTACTTGCCACCATCAACTCACCACCAGCAATTCAGCAAGGCCAACTGACCACCACCAACCGACCACCACCAACTGCCAATAGCCCATTGGCTGTTCAGCACTGCCAACTGGCAGACTCAAACTGTCTATTCCCCATCAGCACCACAAATTGAGAACAACCAGTTCACAACCACCACCTTGCCAACTCACCAACGCTCATTCAGCTACTGCCAGGTGACCACCACCAAGTGATCACCACCAACTGACCACTGTCACCTCGCCACCTCCAATAGAGCACCACCAACTGACCACCACTGTCATGGTCTGTAACTATTAATATAGCACAGGCCCTATGAAGAGAGGCTGAGAGAGCTGGGGCTGTTCAGCCTGAAGAAGAGGCGGCTCAGGGGAGACCTCATCGCTCTCTACAACTCCCTGAAAGGAGGCTGTAGCCAGGTGGGGGTTGGTCTCTTTTCCCAGACGACTTTCAACAAGACAAGAGGACACAGTCTTAAGTTGTGCCAGGGGAGGTTTAGGTTAGATATTAGAAAGAATTTCTTTATGGAGAGGGTGATCAGGCATTGGAATGGGCTGCCCGGTGAGGTGGTGGATTCTCCGTCCCTGGAGACATTTAAAAAGAGACTGGATGTGGCACTCAGTGCCATGGTCTAGCAACCGCAGCGGTGGGTCAAGGGTTGGACTTGATGATCTCTGAGGTCCCTTCCAACCCGGCTAATTCTATGATTCTATGAATATATTTTGTTTGTAATGAAATATTACTACTGCGCAAGGACATCCTACAAATGACAAAAGTAACCAGGTTTATGGTTTGAACAAAATACAATGGTTTATTTCAGGGGAAATAACAGCACGTTGACAGGAGGTCTTAGTAAGGAGCTAACAGGGGGGCAGAAACACAGGGAGAACAGGTTTTTAACCAAATTAATCAACCCAAGGAAAAGGTCGATTAAGGAAAGAAAGGGAACGGTTAACGTTTTTTTCAGCGTCTGCAGAAAGTCCCAGCTGGCTGCTGCTGTCACTGTTGGCTTGGAGGAACTTGCAGCACTGGCTCAGGATGCCCATGCAAGTGAGGTGTGCTGCTGCCATCAGCAAGGGTTCAACATGGCAGGACTGTCCCAGTGTCCCGTGCTGAGTGAGGATGCTCACAAGTTCCAGGGAAACATTCCCCATCTTCCGCTCCTCCTGGCAGCTGCCAAACGAAGCCCTGAAAGCAAGAAAGCAGCGCTGGGGTTAACTGGAGCTTTTTAAACCCTGAGCCCTTCTGCCCTGTGCCTCCTTGCACCCCCCAGCACCAGCGTGGGCACTGGCAGCAGCCGTGGGAAGGAAAACTTCTCCCCTGGCTCCTGCTGCAAGCCAGGAGCACGCCGGAGGTGGCTGCCTGGGGACAGCGGGACGCAGAGAAGAGTGGCACAGGGGGTGACCCAACATGGCTGCTGCTCTGGGGGGACAGCCCAAAGAAGGGGACACCTGGGTGTCACCTGGGGCCAGGCTGTGCAGAGGCATGGGATGGGATGGGATGGGATGGGATGGGATGGGATGGGATGGGATGGGATGAGCTGACCTGCTGCAGGGGTGATGGTGTCTGCTCAGCAGGCTCGGGGTGCTGCCTGTGGGAAGGAGGCCATGGCACCGGGCTGCTGCTTCCAGCTTGGTCCACACGCTGCCATCTGCCCCACGAGCCCTTCCTCCCCCCTCGGGCTCCTTGGGTCAAGGGGGGTCTCAATGACATCTTCCCACCTCCACCTTCATCACTGGCACCTTCAGTCCCACGCTGCTGCTGTCCCCTGCTGTGGTGACATTGGGGAGGTTTAACGGAGAGCGGCCTGAGGGGAGTCCTGGGTCTGGAGAGGAGAGCTTGGAGGGCACTGGTTTGGGTTGGAAGGCACTGGTTTGGAGTGGGAGAGTCCAATAGAGCCTGGGGAAGCACATGGGGGTCTGGGGGACAGCAGCTGCAGTGTGGCATTGGTGAAGGTACCGTTGGGAAGATGGCAGGAGGAGTTTGTCCCTGAGACATCAGAGACCGCAGCTCAGCGACAGCAGCACAGGGCCCGGAGGCACCGTCCTGATCTTGGCTGCTTCTGCAGAGTTTCCAGGATCAGAGAGGTCTGAACTGCCAGGCACTGGACTGAAGGCTCAGGGTCATTTTGCAAGCGCTGGAGGGCTGTGAGAGAGAGAAAGAAAGAGAGCAGTGCTGAAACCTCCCTGTCTGGAAGCTGCTGCTCAGCAATGCCAGCAGCCTGGGTTGGGCTGGAAGGGGCCTTAAGGATCATCCAGTCCTAACCCCCAGCGCGTGCCCCAAGTGTCCCCAAGAGCTTCCCCCTTCCCTGAGGCTTTTCCCTCGAAGGGGGCCAGGCATGGCAGCCCCCTGCCCGGGCTCTGTCCCCTGCCCCATCCAGCCCCACCCAGCCCAGCTCTGACCCCACTCACCATAGAACATTTCCTGCACTTGAGACTGATGCTTCCTCAGGCGCCGGGCAGCAGCCCCTGTGCACAGAGCTCCCATCAGACCTCCCCCTGCCCAGCACTGCACAGCCCCCTGCCCAGGGCAGCCACAGGGCCGTGCTGCCAAAAGAGGGTCCCCGGGGGCTGTTGCTCACCAATGAACCTGATGGCTGCCAATCTCACTTCATTCTGAGCATCCCTGAGCTGCATCTGGCTGAAACTCACGTATTTTTCCACCCAGCTCCTCTCCTGCTCCAGCTGGGGAGAGCCCAAAATCACGGCGCTGGCACAGACCATTCCCTGTGTGCCAGAGCAGTCCCTCTGCCCATCCCCAACCCCTTCCCTTCCAGACCATTCCTTTCTGCCAGACAGGAGCCCTGGGGGGGCTGAGGGGCAGCCAGAGCGTGGGCCGGGGCTCCTGCAGCACCCAGGGGCTGGGGGGGAGAAGGGTCTGCAGAAGAACCCCTGGGGGGGGCTGTGTGCCTGAGGGAGGGGAATGGGGAAATTGGAAGGGGAAAGGGGAGCGAGCTCCAGGCTGTGTGTTCCGCTCTGGAGCAGGGCCAGCCAGCAACAGCTGCACACCCACAGCCTGGGCACATGGGGCATCCCTTGTCCAGCCCAGGCCCTGGCACCTGGGGGTTCTCCTCACCAGGGTCTCTCCAATCCTCCACGTCTCCTGATTCTTAAGCACTTGTTTGAGCTTCTTCCAGCCCAGGAACTTTGCAGAGGCGAGGAGGGCTTTGCCAGAGGCCTGCAAAGCAGCAGACGGTGGGAGCTGGCACCACTCCCAGCTGGGAGAAGGAGACCTCTCATCCCCCTCCCTCTGGGCAAGGCTGCCAGCTGTCCCCAGCTACTTCTGGGAAGAGGCAGCTGGGGACAGAGCCTAAAGGGGCTTCCGTGCCTGAGGCAGGGACACGGGGCAGCCACCAGCTCAGCTATGGCACTCTGCCAGCCAGCAGGAGAGAGATGGACAAGAGCTGCTTCAGCTCTCAAGTCTGTACCTCGGGCACACGCTCTCGTCACTCATTCGAAGGAAGAGTGACACCAGGTTCCTCCGGACTGTCTCCTCCAGCTTTTTCTTGTGTCTCCTCACCATCATTCCCAGCATCTCTCCATAGAGGTTGATGGAGAGCTCTCTCACCTGGCTGGACTCCTGTCAGGGAGGAAGGAAGGAAGGAAGACACCCAAGTCAGGGTGAGTGCAGCAACAGCCTCTCCCTACCCATGGTTCCTGTTGTTGTGAGTGGGGAGATGCTGCGGGGTGGTGGGGCTCGGGGCAGTGGAGGCCTCATCCTGCCAAGGAGAAGCTGTGTTGGGATGCAGAGCCCAGAAGCCCTCCCGGCAGAGCCCAGGGGCGTGAGGAGGGCAGCAGCCCTGCCCAAGTGCTGCCCGCGGGGCTGGGCTGGAGGGCAGCTGACCTTGCCCCAAGACCCTTTGCGGGGTCAGGTCCCACAGCGGCCTTACATCATCAAAGAGGAGTGGGAGACTTTCTGCCGCCATCGCAGCCATGCGGCTGGCTTCCTTCTTCTTCCGCTGCTTGCCCAGGATGGCCCTGAATAAGAGCAGGGCCTCCACCTTGACATCGCTGAAAGCGTGTATCATCCGCAGCAGGATGGTGTCCAGCAGGACCTTGCTCCGCATTTCTGCTTCCTGTGTGAACAGAGAATTTCTTTCTGCGCTGGTGGAGCAGTGGAGGAGCAGCCTGGCACAAACGCCGTGTACTGAGCACCAGCCTCCCACCCGGCTTCCTGGCAGGCGCTGCCGGCATCGCTGCCACCCCTCCTGCCCCTCCTGCCCCTCCTGCCTCTGGGGGCCCAGGGAGAGCCGGGGAGGGCAGGGAGGGCTCTGTGGCCCCTGCTTAGCCAGGCCCAAGCCACTGCGTTACCCCCATGCCCCAGCCCTGGGCTGCCAAGGCGGCTCTGCCTCGCTCACCAACTGCGGATTTCCTAACAGTGTCAGCAAGCCCCTGAGTGCCAGCATTTGCATGGTGTGATTGTAGGAGTCCAGGTGCTCGTGGAGGAGGTGCACGTCACTCAAAGTCTTTCCAATGTCCTGGCAGCCCAGCAGCTGAAAGAACGACAGCGGTGAGAGACAGACAGAGCTGCAGGCCCGGCACTGCGCAGCTCCCGCTTCCCACTGCCAGCTCAGGGCCTGACACAGCCCGTCCCATCCTGAGGCTTACCTCAACATAGAAAGTCATGGCTAGGGTTTTCTGCCAGTACTCCACAGAGCCCAAAATCCTTTTGGCCTGCTGGAAGACGGAGGAGCGCTGCTCCGCTAGGCTCTTCCTCCTCATCTCGCTGGGCAGGGAAAGAAAAGCAGTGCTGGCAGTGAGCAGGGCAGGCAAAGCCTTGCTGGCATTGAGCTCTCTGGCCCCGGGCATGGGGCTGCTGAGGCTGAAAGGGGCTCTCACCTGGCCAGCAAAGTGACTCCTCTCTGGAGGGTGTCACTTCCAAGGAATAGGTCCCAGCCACGCGCCTGCTGGATACGCTGGACAAGCTCTTGACATCCAGCGATGCACAGCAGAGATGTCATGGCCTTCACTGTCACCCTGTGTGCAGAGCAAGGTCCAGTTACACCCAGAGCAGGGGCCCTGGCCGAGGGCCCAGGGGAATGGCAGGGCTTGGAAGGGGATGGCGCACCCCAAAGGGCCGAGGTGATCAGCCTGGGCCTGCTTGTCTCCCGGCATCTGTCGATTCTTGACAAGGTGGCTGAGGAGGGCCATGAGGAGCCTGGGGAAGAGCACTCCCAGGCTTTCCTGACAGTGGGGCCACTGGCTGATCCTGCACAGGACCTGGGATGCCTGCAGCAAAGACACAGGGACAGCTCTCAGTGCCACAGAGAAAGAGCCCAACGGAGGCTGTGAGCCATCTGCCAGAGGAGGGTTGATGTGGTGTCCAGAATGCTGCAGGGTTCCTGTTTGTGCTCAGGGGCCCCAGCAGCCAGGAACAGCCCTGAAGCTGAGCAAGACCTGCTCTGCTCACTCACAGCTGAGACATTGGCGCCTCCTCTGGAGCCCTCCATCACAAGGACCAGCCCCTCGAAGATCCTCTTCATGTCTCCGCGGGGGGACAGCATCACCTCCCACATGGCCAGGGCAGTGCTGCAAGCCAGAGCGCTCCCTTAGCAGGGCTGCCTCGGCCACCCTGCTGTGCCCGGGCTATGGAGCAGGTGCCCAGGGCTGGAGGGGCTCGTACCTGTCACACTCTGGACTGATCCTCAGCAGAGTCCTGACCGTGTCCTCGGGGCACCTCTCAGCCAGCAGACAGAGCACTGACTCCAGGCTCTGCCGGGCTGGCACCCTGTGGACACGCTGCAGGGTGCTGTGGATGCACCTCAGGATCTCTTCTGCCTGCAGGGGACACGGGTGAGGATGGTAAGACAAGAGGACATGCTCTTAAGCTCTGCCAGGGGAGCTTAAATATTAGGAAGAGCAGGGAAAAGCACCAGGAAGGTGTGATGGGCAGGACAGTGCAGCCCCGGGACACTTACATCCACCAGCCACAAGCCAGGGTCTCCTGTGGCCACTTCCAGCACTTTGCAGGCCGCCCGACTGTCCTGGGTGCTGGAACCTCCCAGGGCTGCTACAGCTGTGAGGACCAGCCCCGTCCTCTCTGCAGCCCAGGAGTAAAGTCCAAACTCCTGCGGCGAGAAGAGAAGGGAAGGAGGGAAGGAGGTCGTCCTCAGTGCGGTGGTTGTGCTGCTCTGCTGGGCCTTGCCAGGAGCCCGGGCCAGATGGCTGGGCGGTGCTGGGGCACTCCATGGAGGGACACCCTGGCATAGGAACCCTCTCAGCAGGGAGAGTGAGGCCAGGCCAGGCCCAGGCATTTGGGGAAGGGTCCCTTGGAAGGGTCCCAGCAAGGAGGGAGCTCCTTACCCTGGTGAGCCTAATGGTGTCCATCTTATCTTCTGCTGACACCTGGTCTGGGGAGGATTTCAGAAAAAGTGAAACTCTCCCACAGCCTCCCCAATCCAGTCGGTGCAGCAGGTGGAAGAGGTGCTGAAGAGCCTCTTCTGCCCCAGAGCTGATGTTCCCGGAGCTGGACGCGCAGCAGAGGATGAGGCGTCCCACCAGCTCTCCCAGGCACTGGAAAAGCAGGGATCAGAGGGCTGTGGAGGTGTCTGCCCCAGCCCCTGCACGCTGCCAGCTCCTCTGCCCAGCGCAGCAGGACGGGGGAGGCCCAGCTGTCCCCAGCAGGAACAGCCTCCCCTGCAGCCCCGCTGTCCCCTCTGCCTCTCCCTGCTCTCCAGCCCTCAGCTGGCATGAGGATGGCTCGGGATACCCAGAGAGTGAGTGGGTATCCAGGAGAGTGGGAAGGGCTGAGGGGGGCAGCGGAGCTTGCCTGGCCCTGGGGGCTCCTTACCCTGGCAGAGGAAGGGCTGATGCCTAACTCCATCGCCCTGGCGATGAGGACCAGAGCCTTCTGTCGTTCCTCTGCTCTGGGGGAGGCTGTGAAGAACATCAGGCCCTGCAAGAAGAAAAGCCAATGCTCTGCCCTGGGCTCTGGTGGCTTTCCCAGCTCTGCTCAGCACCTGGCAGGGCTCAGATCCTCTGCCAAGGCTTCCTGGGAACAGCAGCAAAGCCTGACTCTGCCTTCATGGCCCTGGGCTCCCTCCCAAGCTCAGGGCTCACACCAATCTGCCATGGCCAGGGAGGTGACCAGAGCCCCTTCCCACTGCAGCCTCTGCTCCTTTCTGTGCCACCCTCCAAAAGCAGCCTCGGGACCCCTCGGGGTGCAGAAACCTCCCGGGGAGAGGGGGGGATTGCACTGGGGAAGCAAGCAGTGACCTGCTCTGGAAATGCCAGACCTGAAAGAGATTCTCCTGGTTCCAGGGCCTGGAGGATGAAGGCTGCAGCTCCAAATCCCGCAGCCACTGCTCCAAATTCCTCAGCTCCTGCCGGGAGAAGAGAAGGTTATGGGGCTCCTTGATTGATCCCTCTTACTCACAGGACTCGTGTCTCTATTTTGGTGACTTTTTTTTTTTCCCCAGCTTTGCCCAGACAGTAGCTGTCTGGGAAGGGATCCTTGAGCATGGGGGCAGCTGGAGCAGGCACAAGGCAGGTGCCAGTGTCTGTGGGTACCTCTGCTGAGTTCTCCGGAGCATCCACAAGGCTCTGTCCCTCCCTCTCCTCAGCTGGAAACAGATCCTCAGAGCTGCTGGAGTCAGAGCTGAAATCTAACAAAGCAAGGGAGGAGGGCGAGCTGAAAGTGCTGGCAGGAGAGACTGAAGGGCCCCCTACCTGGCACCCAGCCCCGTGCCAGTTCCCGAGGACAGAGCCAGCCCTGGGCGAGGGAACCCAAAGAGGGGACTGGCAGGGATCAGGCTGGGGATGTGCCCAGCAACCACTGCCATGCAGGAGGACAGCAAAGCAGCCAAAGGCCCCTCACTCACCTGTCTCCGGCAGCTGGGCCTCGCACACCTCTGCTGGGGCAGGGGGGTGGCCTTCCTCTTCCTCCTCTTCCTCTCCCATCCGGGGCCGGCTCGGGGCTCCCTGCTGACAGGAGAAGGAGGAGAGGCCATGGGGGGCGGACATGGGGGGGGCAGTGCTGCTGGCCCCAGGGCTGCACTGCCTGCGGGGAGAGCCCGTGGGGCCAAGGGGGCTGCGTGGGGACGGGGAGAGGCCTGGGACAGGCCCTGCACGGGGCAGCGAATCTCCCGGGGATGGAGGCTCCTGGGCAGCCTCTGGAGATTCACAGCCCTCAGGGGCTGGGCTGAGGCTCCCCTCAGACAAACCACCAAGGGCTGTTGAGTCCTTGCCCGTTTGCCCTGAGAGCATCCTCCCAGCCCCAGTCCCTGGATCATCCCTCTCCTGGGGACCAGGCACCGTCTCCAAATCCCCTTGGTCCTCTGGGGACCCACGGACGCTTCTCTCGGATGCTGAGAACGCAGACATAGCTCAGGGCTCCTCTCAGCTCTGTGCTCGCCTCTGCACGCTCTCCTGTCCCTCTGGACACTGAGCCAGGGCCTCCCCGGCACTCAGAAGTGACCCCGGGACCCACGGTGTCACAGGTGATGTCACAAAGGGTCCCCTTTGTCACCTGGCAGGCAGGCAGGCCGGGTGTGTCCAGGCAGGTGCTGGCACATGGAACCATGGAATCATCATGCTTGGAGAGGACCTTCAAGATGATGGAGTCCAAGTGTCAGCCCTGCACCCCCTGACCCACCACAGCATCTCCCCCAGCACCACAGCTGCCCCTTTGGACACCCCCAGGGATGGAGGCTCCACCACCTCCCTGGGCAGACTCTGCCAATGCTGCACTGCAGTGCTGAGGCTGGGACAGCAGAGCCAAGCCAGAGCTGACCTCGAGATGAATCCTGTCTTTTTGACTGAGAACCTCTGTATCAGTGGGGAGTGTATTGGCTGAGAACAAGATTTATGCTGACGCCAGGAACTCACCACCTCAAACTGTCATTTGTGAGGACTTGACGTCTGCAGACAATATTTTGGGAAACCCTCCCACCCAGCTCCTGGTCCTGGTCCTGGTCCTGGTCAGTCACGGGAGGTAAACCAGATAGTTCAGGATAGCAAAACATGCAAGTCCTTGTGATCTGCTGGTTTTTAAAGTACCAAATCATTAGAAAGCACTTACTGCAAATTATTAGAAAGCATCATTTCCTCTCTTGGAAGGCAGTGGAATGGGATTTGTCTTGGACTGGAAGAAGCAATGGACTTCAAATGAACTAACTGAGTGAGTTAACTGAATGATTAATAAAGCTCCAAGTATGAGCAGATAAAATTGTATTGAGTGTTTAGTTCATGGTTTTGAATTGATTTTGAAGCACTAGCTGATGTTTATAGCAATGGAAAAAATTCTCTCTCTCACTGGAATCTTTACCTCTTTGCATAACCATCAGACACTTCATGCATTTAATAGAGTATTACAGCAGGGTACACTTCTGCTTTTTGCTTCCTGCTGTCCTGGATAGATTTATTGCTGGTTGGTCCATCCTAGATAGAGGAATTTCCTTCTTGCAGAGGCTGAAGAGTAACTGTAGGTGCTTGTGCTGGTGACAGGCAGCCTTAAGAATAATCTCCTAGAGTGAGCAAAATAATTTTTTTTATTTCCCTTGAGAGTCACAGGATCCACCCAAGAGTGTTGAGGGAGCTGGCAGAGGAGCTCACCAAACCTCTCTCCAGCATCTACCACCAGTCTTGGTTAACAGGGGAGGTCCCAGATGACTGGAGGCTTGTCAATGTGACTCCCATCTACAAGAAGGGCCAAAAGGAGGAGGACCTGAAGGTCTTGCTTGACCAACCTGGTCTTCTTCTTTGAGACTGCATGAGGAATAGTGTGGCCAGCAGCAGGAGCAGGACAGAGATCATGGCCCTGTACCCAACACTGCTGAGGTTGCACCTAAAGTACTGCGTTCAGTTCTGGGGCTCTCACTGAGAGAAAAACATGGAGGGACTGGAGTGAGTTCAGAGAAGGGCAACCAAGGTGGTGGAGGGTCATGAGAACAAGTCCTGTGAGGAGAGGCTGGAGGAACTAGGAGTGTTTAGTTTAGAGAAGAGGAGGCTGAGAGGAGACTATTGCTCTCTACAGTTGCCTGATAGGAGGTCGTATGGAAGTGGGTGTTGGCCTCTTCTCTCAAGTGAACAATGAGAGGACCAGAGGAAATGGCCTGAAGCTGCATGAGGGGAGGTTTAGGCTAAATCTGAGGAAGGATTTAATTACTGAGAGGCTACTTAGGCATTGGAACGGGCTGCCCAAAGAGCTGGTGGTGCCTAGGGATTAGGGTTCAGAGAACCACAAAGACTACAGATCCAGTGGCACTGGGGTTCAACAAGGCACGGATACTCTAGTGAAATCCTGCACTCAAGCTGCTCCATCAACAGCTTTCTAACCTGCACATACCACGGCCTGGAGAGGTGCGTCCAACTAAAAACAAAATCCAGTTTGGGGTAGGGTTAGTGTTCAGAGATGCACGAAGCCTATAGCTCCCCTGACACTGCTTTTGAACATCCTATTCTCCATCGCCGAGTTGCCACTGCCAGTTTGCCACCACAAACTCACTACTGCCAATTCAGCACCGCCATCTGACCACTGTCAACTCACCAACGCCAACATGCCACCTCCAATTTAGCACCTCCAAATGACCACCACAAACTGGCCACTGCCTCACTGTAACCTCCAAATGACCTCCACCTACTTGCCACCATCAACTCACCACCAGCAATTCAGCAAGGCCAACTGACCACCACCAACCGACCGCCACCAAGTGCCAATTGCCCACTGGCTGTTCAGCACTGACAACTGGCAGACTCAAACTGTCTATTGCCCATCAGCACCACAAATTGAGAACCAGTTCACAACCACAACCTTGCAAACTCAACAACGCTCATACGGCTACTGCCAATTGACCTCCACACAAACAATCGGGCTACAAGTTTGCGTTTTAGGAGAAACCTTGAATATAACACCCCTCGACGGCCACCTCCAATTTTCCTCAAAAGAGCTCCCAAACTCCGAACGCTTGGCACTGGAGAAAAGATGCAAAGAGTGACCACTAAAAACTTCTGCTGGCCCTAACCCTTCTACTCTCTTCTACTCTTTCTCTTTCTCTCTTCTACTTTCTTCTACTCTCTTCTACTTTCTCTTTCTCTTTCTCTCTTCTACTTTCTTTCTCTTTCTCTCTTCTACTTTCTCTTTCTCTCTTCTACTTTCTTCTTTCTTCTACTTTCTTCTTTTCTCTTTCTCTCTTCTATTTTCTTCTACTTTCTTCTTTTCTCTTTCTCTCTTCTATTTTCTTCTACTTTCTTCTTTTCTCTTTCTTTCTTTCTCTCTTCTACTTTCTCTTTCTCTCTTCTACTTTCTCTTTCTCTCTTCTACTTTCTCTTTCTCTTTCTCTCTTCTACTTTCTTCTACTTTCTCTTTCTTCTACTTTCTCTTTCTCTCTTCTACTTTCTCTTTCTCTCTTCTACTTTCTCTTTCTTCTACTTTCTCTTTCTCTCTTCTACTTTCTCTTTCTCTCTTCTTCTCTAAACTTGTCACAAATTTAGTGACAAGTTTAATTTAAATTTAGCTTGTTTATTTAAAAAAAACCCCATGAGCTCCTTGGGAGGAAAAAAAAAAAAAAAAAAAA
>JAAWXA010000052.1:2745267-2757162 GCA_038090715.1 Florisuga fusca
CGAGACCAGGCCCCCAATAGATGAGACCACGCCCCTAAAGATGAGGCCACGCCTCCGTGCATGAGGCCACGCCCCCAATGACCGTGTCCGAGGCCGTGGCGCCCCCTAGCGGCGAGCGCCGGTCACAACAGCTCCGGGACAAAAGGTGACGTCACCGCCCCGTGATTACGTCACCGCCCAGTGCCTACGTCACCATGGCAGTTCTTGCGTCACCAGCCCAGTACCAGCAGCACCTTCTCAGTCCCAGCATCACTCCCCCAGTACCAGTTCCAGCGTCACCTTTCCAGTAGCAGAATCACCTCCCGGTACCGGTACCGGTGTCACTGTCCCAGTACCAGCACCCTGCTGCACCCCAGTACCAGCATCACCATCCCAGTTCCCACAGCACTGCCCCAGTTCAAGTATCAAGTACCAGTACCAGCACCAGTACCAGTACCAGTATCACCAGCCCAGTACCAGCATCACCATCCCAGTTCCCACAGCACTGCCCCAGTTCCAGTATCACCATTCCAGTACCAGTAACAGCAGCACTGCCTCAGTACCAGTACCGGTATCACCACCCCAGTACCGGTATCACCACCCCAGTACCGGTATCACCACCCCAGTACCAGTACCAGTACCAGTATCACCACCCCAGTACCAGCACCAATACCAGTACCAGTACCAGTACCAGTACCAGTACCAGTACCAGTACCAGTATCACCACCCCAGTACCAGTACCAGTACCAGTACCAGTACCAGTACCAGTACCAGTACCAGTACCAGTATCACCACCCCAGTACTAGCACCAGTACCAGTACCAGTACCAGTACCAGTATCACCACCCCAGTACTAGCACCAGTACCAGTACCAGTACCAGTACCAGCACCAGTATCACCAGCCCAGTAGCAGTACCAGTATCACCACCCCAGTACCAGCACCAGTACCAGTACCAGTACCAGTATCACCAGCCCAGTACCAGCAGCACTGCCCTCGTTCCAGGGCACCACCCCAATCACCATAACAGTACCAGTACCAGTACCAGCATCACCTTTCCAGTAACAGAATCACCTTCCCAGTACCAGAACCAGCGTCACTGACCCGGTACCGGTCCCAGCATCCTGCTTCACCCCAGCACCAGCATCACCAGCCCAGGACGGGCACCCCCACCCTGCACCAGCACCGGTACCAACATCCCCCCCTTGGTACCAGTTTCCCAAGCTCATGCTGATACCAGCACACCCAGTACCACCATCCCCATCCTGGTACCGTATTCCCAGCACCTCCAGTACCACCAGCACCACCAGTACCGACACCCACAGTACCAGCACCCCAATCCAGTGGGAATAAACCCCCCCCAGGGGACACCCCAGGACAGTTCAGACCTGGTTGGAGCTGAAGCTGCTCCCTGGGGAGGGAGGACAAAACCACCCCCAGAGTACCCCAAGTCCCTCTGTCCCCCCCCTGGGACACCAGAACCACCCCCAACCCTTCTCCTTGGAGCCCAAAATCACCCCCAAAACATCCGGGTTGGGATGGGGAATTGTTGGCATGGTGTCCTGCTCTGGGCCAGGATAAAGGGGATTTTCTGGTTTGTACTTTTGCTTTCAGCTCAGTCTCTTGTCAGGAGCTGAAAGCAAAAGTACAAACCAGAAAATCCCCTTTATCCTGGCCCNGCCCTGGTGACACCACGGGTGGCCCTGGTGCCTCCATCACTTTTCCCACTCCACAAATTCCCCATCCCCAGGAATTTTGTCCCGGAATGGGGACCCAGCCACACCAGGGGAGGATTTTCCAGTTACCTCATTCCCAAGAGGGTGGTGGGGAACACCATCCCGTGCCTGGCTTGGAAAGATGCTGCTGGCTTCCGGGAAAAATTAGGAGGAAAAATTGGGCAAAACCCCTCAGGGATGAGCTGGGAGGAGGAGGGGGGTGTGGGCAGGGCCGGCCCGACCCGCCCGGTTCCCGGGATGCCCGGGGGCTGCCTGGGCAGGGGGGGGGCTGCTCCCATCCCACCCCACGCCGGGGAAATCAGGTTGAACCTCCCTCCTTTCCAGCCAAGCCTGTAATTAAGCGCTGGATCCATGATGAGGAGCAGGATCCCACCCTGGGAAGGAGCCGGGACTGCCTGGGGGTGTGAGGCAGGGACCGGCTGAGCCCGGAAAACTCATCTCATGATTCCTGCTCCCCAGCCAGGGGTCACCCTCCGTCTCCGTGTCTGTCCCCAAGTTTTCTCTTCACTTTTCCAGCCTCTTGGGAGACCCACCTGAGCGTCGCCAGCCCAGCTGCCCCAGGGCTCCGGATGCTTTTCCAAAGGGTGATCCAGCCCCCAGGGGATACGGGATCAACCCGCAAAGCCCTTCCCACGCCCCGAGCCATGCCCAAACCCCAGCTCTCTCCTCCCCAGGTGGCTGTGGCGGGGACAAGCACCCTCCAGCCTGAGGTGAGAGAGTCCCTCAGTCCACAGAAAAACCCGGGAGGTTCTTTGCCACCAATTTTGGGAACAGCCTTTGACCGTGGAGCCCCCGTGGGGGTGACTCAGGGATGCTCAGGGGTTGCGAAACAAGCCTGGGATAGTTTGGGAACCGCCTCCACGCCAAGCCCAGCCGCCCCAGGGAGCCCGTCGGGGGAACAAGCCACGGCAGCGTCTGGGCTTTGAGCGGAGCCCCGACCCGTCAGGCAGGTTTCCCGGAGCTGGGAGAGACCCATCCGGAGCCGAGCATGTCCCTCCGCCCGCTCGCAGCCTGACGGAGCCCCTCGGCTCCCTCCTCGCCCCCCAAAACCATGCGAGCAGCCGGGTTGCTGCTGGCTTGGGCGCTGCTGCGTCCCGCCAGTACCCACCAGTGTCACCTCGCCAGCCCCGGGGGTGTCCTCCGCTTCACCGACACACACGCCGAGATTCGGGTGCCGGCGCTGCACCGGGTGCCCAGCTCGCTCGATCCACTCTACGGCCTCGTCAGGAGCTGCCTGGATCTCATCCAGCAAAACCCTCTGCCCACAGGTGAGCCCCAAGATGGGATCCGAGCACCACGAGGTGCTGGGAACCCACCAGCATGGGTGCTGGGAACCCACCAGAATGGGTGCTGGGAACCCACCAGAATGGGTGCTGGGAACCCACCAGCATGGGTGCTGAGGTCCCATTCCTAAGGGTACTGGGATCCCATTCTGCCACGATCCAGGATCCCACCACCACGTGTGCTGGGTCCAGGGTTTTGCTGTCCGTGTTCCGTGCCTGCAGCTGCCCGGGGGGGTCTGTGTCACCCCACGGAGCAGGGTCCTGCCTCCATCCTGCACCCACTCCCCAGGGAGGGTTGGGGGGTGCATCACTGGGACCCCACTTACTGGTCCCACGGTTTTTTTCGCAGAGCTGCTCAGGGCAGCCCTGAACGACCCCGGCTCGGTGCGGACATCACAGGTGAGCCAGGATGTGGGGATCCCCAGGGATGGGACCCCACACGGGTTGGGAAGCCTGGAGCACCCCAAAAACCGGGTGCATCGCTGCCAGCCGGGCTCTCCCGTCACCTAGGTGCTGCAGTATGAGCTGGGCTACGTTGTCTGCGCCGCGGTGGCCCTGCTCTTCACCGTGGCCGTGCCGGTGGCCGGGATGTGCTTCTGCTACTGCCGGAGCCGCCGGAGGTGCGGGGGTCGCCTCCGTGCCCACCGGCGCTCCCTGGGCTGCCGCCGCCGCTGCCTCCTGGCCTGCCTGTCCCTCACCTCCCTCCTCATCCTGTGAGTGCCCCTCGCCCCGGGCTGGGTGGGAAACGGCGGTCCCAGGGGGATGGGTGGTTCTACCCGTCACCTCCCGCTTGTCCCCGGCAGGATCAGCGTCGTCTGTGCCTTGGTGACCAGCCAGAGGGTGAAGGCACAGATGGAGCCAGGGCTGGGGGCCGTGCCGGTCACCCTGCGCACCCTGCGGCAACACATCGCCAACGTCCCTCAGGTGGGTCCAGAAGTGACCTCCCCCGCCCCGGGCACGGGGTGTAGCCCTGGGATGGTCGGGTTTGCCTCCCGGAGCACTTTGGTAGGCAAAGGAAGGTGGAGCTGCTGCACTGAAGATTTATTTTGAATAGCAACGTGGGGTTTCCTCCCCTCCCAGCGGTCGCCAGCCCCGGCCGACCGGCTCCTCTCTCCTGGCAGGGCGTGCAGATGGTGGTGGACCAGTTTGAAGTGCCTCGACAGCAGATCATCTCTGACCTGGGCGGTAAGCACCGTGCGGGGCAGCGGCAGGAATCATCCCGAGCTTCCCAAGGGGACGAGATACCGAGGGGGGGACTCAATGCCTTGCAGGGCTCAGCCGGAGCGTGGGGCTCTCCATCCACGCACAGCTGAAGGCCACGATCTACGCGGCGCTGTTGGACCTGCAGGACAGGGCTGGAGGTAGAGCCCAGCGCGGTTCTCCCCCGGGGTGGGTGCTGAAACCCGGCCGGAGAGCTGGGGCAGCCGAGCGGAGCAGCGTGAACTAGCCCTGGGCTTTCTCTTTAAGACCTACAGACCTCGCTGCACCATTTACAGATTCTCAACAAGACGGTGCGGGCGCTGGCGGCGGCGAGGGCCGAGCTGGAACCGGCGTTGCGGGAGCGGCGGCGCCGAGTGGTCGAGCTGCTGGACGACCCGCGCTGCACCTCCTGCGCCAGCGTCCTGGGCAGGGCACAGAGCCTGGAGCTGGGAGCAGACTACGGCAAGGTGGGATGGGGTGCTGGTGCCCCCCCCAGCATCAATCACCTCCTTGGCAGCCCCGAGGTTCACGGGTTGTTTCTTCCCCCCCCCCTCAAGGTGCCGTCGGTGGAGAAGGTTTTGAAGGCGTTGGCGGGTCTGCCCCGCAGTGACTTTGCGGAGATGATTCGACAGGTTGGAGGGGTTGGGGGATGGTGGGGAAGAAGGAGGGGGTGGTGCTGGTGGGCCAAGCCCTGTCCATGTGTCAGGGTTTGACACTGGCCTGGCAGTTAAACCCAATAACAGATTTTATTATTAATCCCCCTCTCCTCCCTGATAAGGAAAGGAGAGAGAATAAGGGAAAGACTGATCGGTTGGAAACTAAACTACACAACTTTAATGAAACAGGAATGAGAAATAGGAAAAATTACTAAATCTATACAAATATACAGGAAAAGATTGATCCCAGGTTCCTCCCCCCTTTCCCCCAATAACTCTCACGTCACCACTGAGGCTGCAGGGCAGCCCTGGGAAAGTCCAGGCTGGACCCTGGGGTCAGGAGCAGTCGGGAGCTGGAGGCAGGAACACACAGATTCAGGCTGGGATGGATCAGGAGCACAGGCAGAGGAAGGGATGGAATCCTCCCAGGATGCTGAAGCAAACAGGGAACAGGTGAAGGAAGAGCAGGAAGGAGGGAAGGAGCAGGAAGGGGTTTGACCCTCGTGATCCCTCAGGTTTATCCTGAGTATGAGGTGTATGGGATGGAATACTCTGTTTGGTCAGTTCTGGCATCTCTCTTGTCTGTTCCTCCCCCGAGGAGGGGTTCAGGTGGGACCTCTTTACTCCTTCTGCAGGGTAAAATGTTCCTCAGAGCTGAGCAGTGTCCTGGGCTCTGCACACCAGTCTCTGGCAGTGACTATAAACATCCCGTGGGATCAGTCCCAGGAGCAGACACTGTCTGAGAAACTTGCTGTTCATTTCAGCAAGTGCAGCTCCTGACAAGAGACTGAGCTGAAAGCAAAAGTACAAACCAGAAAATCCCCTTTATCCTGGCCCAAACCAGGACACTCAGCACCCTGTTTTACCTCACAGGGCAATGGCACCTTCAACTCCATCCCAGAGCTGGCCGTGGAGAGGATGGCGCAGGTCATCCAAGGTGAAACTCCCTCTGGGGGGTGAATCCCAGTGTGGGGACTTGTGGTGGGACGTGGGGGACAATCTGCCTCTCCCTTGGCCTGGCAGATCTTCGGGAGGAGATGGCTCGTGTGACAGAGAAGGTGCAGTCCATCGCTGATGGCTTCCCCCTCCCCGAGTACACCCGGCCGGTCAGCCAAGCCCTGCTGCAGGCAGAGGAGAGGAGTCAGCCCTACCTGCGGGAGGTCAAGCGCTTCGAGCACTACAGGTGACACCCAGGAGCAGGATGGGGTGCAGGGGGTGCAGCAGAGATGGGTGCTGAGCACTCCCCCGGGTCCCCAGCTGGTGTATCCACCCCCTGTCTCCAGGCTGTGCCCTGCTGCTCTTTCTTCCAGGTGGATCGCAGGCACCGTGCTGTGCTCCATCATCCTCCTCATCCTCACCTGCAACGTGACAGGGATGGCCCTGGGGGCTTACGGGCTCTCCAAGAGGGAGGACCCCAGTGACTACGAGTGCCGAGGAGAAGCTGGTGCCAAGTTCCTCCTGGTGTAAGCATCTCTCTGGTGACCTGGGGCAGGGGGAGCTGCTGCCATCTCCAACTCCCCCAACAAAAAAACCAAAAAAAAACCAAAAAAAATCCCCCAAACGAACCAGAGGGGCAAAGCCAAGGGAGGAACCCAGAGCTGGCCGAGGTGGAAAGCTTTTGAAGCCACCGCCTGCGCCGGAGGGTTTGGGAGAAGCTGCTCCTCCCTTGGAGCTGGCAGCTCCCACATCCCAGCCCCGCTGCCTGGCACACCCCGCTCCCTTCCCAGGCGTGTCCGGGCACAGGAGGGAGCCGTGGGGCTGCAGCTGGCCAGGGCAGGTCCTCACAGGCTTTTTTTCTGCCCGTTTGGGTCTGCAAAGCCACCACCAGCACCTCCTCTCCCTCTTTCAGTGGCGTGGGCCTGGCTTTCCTGTTCTCCTGGCTCCTCACCCTCTTGGTTTTTGCCACCTTCCTGGTTGGGGGCAATATCCAGACGCTGGTTTGCAGGAATTGGGTCAATCAGGAGATTTATAAGGTAGGTGACCAAGGATCCACGCATCCCCCCACAGATCTCTGCTTGTGTGCCACCAAAATGTGTGCCCCAAACACCCTAAACCCACCTGGAAAAGCCACATCCTAAACAAGAAGATAAAGTTTAAAATGAGGTGCTTGGATTTGCATCATAGAATGGCTGAGGTCTGGAGGGTCCTCAGAGATCATCTCCAACCAGGGAGCTGGCAGGGACACCTCTTATCTAGACAAAGTTGCTCAAGTTCTCATCCAACCTGGCCTTGAACACTGCCAGGGAGGGGGCAGCCACAATTTCATTGAGTAACCTGTTCCAGTACCTCAGCACCCTCAAATGAAGGAATTTTTTCCTTATATCCAACCTCAATCTCCCCTCTCAGGTTTGAAACTCTTTCCCCTCACCCTCTCACTACAAACCCGTGGCAGAAGCCCTACCCCAGCTTTCTTCTGGATGCCCTTCAGATATTGGAAGGTTGCTATAATTGTCCTCATGCTGTTAATTCACTTGAAGTGGTGATGTTCCTACCTGAAGGACCCCTGTCCTGCAGTCCTGGGGGATCCCTGGGGTGCTGGGGGCAGTGGCAGGCTGCAAGGGGGCTGGGAGCAGAGTCAGGAATGGGATCAGGGCTTGTCCCAGGACACAGGTCCCTGCACAGGGCTGTCTGCTGCTCTCCCTCTGAACCCTGCCCGGGAAGGCTCTGCAATGGGGATTCTAAATTAAAAAAAAAAAAGGAAGATCAGCTCTGGCTGGGATGGAAAACACCAGGACACACCTGTGAGGGCAGAGCAGCCCCAAAATAACTGCTGGGAATGTCTGTGATTGCCCTTGACCCTCTGTTTTGCCTCCTGTTTGGCCCAGTTCATCGACACCCCTGGGAACCTGCCTCCCTCCATGAACCTCACCCACCAGCTCAACCTCAGGAGGGATTCCAACCTCAGCACCACGTACCGGTGGGTGCCCCAGGAGCTCACCCCTGTCCCCCCCTCTCACAGGGCTGGTTCAGGGGCACCTCACCAACCCCCCCTTTGCCTCCCAGGGAGTGCAAGAGCGGCGCGGGGCTGTGGGAGGTGCTGCAGCTCGACAGGTCCTACGACCTGGATGAACACCTAAAAAACCCCAAGGTGAGGGCTGGCTCCAGCCGGAGCTTCTGGGAACGGTGTGAGGATGTGGGAGCTTTACTGGGGTTACTGGGAGGGAGGTGGCTGGCCCCAGCCTCACAGCCTGGCCCTCACCTCACCCCTGCAGTACACATCAGGGTTCCAAAAGCGCCTGGGGGACTTCACAGCTGAGCTGGGCCAGGTGAGGCTCCTCCGCAGCGAGGGCAGACAGGACCTGGAGACCTTCGCCCGCAGTGGCCTGGATGAGGTGGACTATGGGAGCTTCCAGGAGGAGGTGAGGGGGTCAGAGGATCAGAGAACGGGTTGGGTTGGAAGGGACCTTAAAGATCTCATCCAGTTCCAAACCCTCTGCCACGAGCAGGGACACCTCCCACCTTCCCTCTTCCAAACCCTTTGTGACTGGGGGTCTCCTGGGGTCTCCTCTCACTCACCTTCTGCTCCTGGTACTTAGCATAGTCCTTGGAGTACCTCCTCAGCAGCTCTGCCTTCAGCTCTTCAGCTCGGGGGAAGGCAACTTCTTTCAGTTTCTGAGGGGAGGAAAGACATTTGGAAGCCTGAGAGAGTCCCCAAGACCAGAAAAACAAGGGCTGAATAGATGCAAAGAACCAACAGACACAGAGCACCTGCAGATCAGGAACCACCTGCTTGTCCAGGGGGCAGGAAGGGCCCAGCAGCTCCACCACCACGTGTGGACACAGAATCACAGAATGGGTTGGGTGGGAAGGGACCTTAAAGGTTTCACCCAGTCCCCACCCCCTGCATGGTCAGGGACACCTCCCCCAGCCCAGGGGGCTCCAAGCCCCATCCAACCTCCAACACCTCCAGGGATGGGGCAGCCACAGCTTCTGGGGGCAACCTGGGGCTCAGCACCCTCACAGGAGAGAATTTTTTCCTTATGTCCAATGTAAATCTTCCCTCTTCAAGTCTGAAACCATTTCTCTTTGTCCTCTCCCTACACACCCATGTACAAAGCCCTACCAAAGGGACACTCTTGTGGGGATGCTCATGAGGAGCTGGTCCCCTCTGGGGTGGGCAGCATGTGGCCCAGGCACACTGGGATCAGCTTCCAGGGCTGGATTCTGGGCAGTGACCAACTCCCATCTTCCCCCAGATGAAAAACCCCGTGGTGCAGACCAGCCTCCCTGGCTTGGCAAGGAACCTTGAGGGGCTGCAGAAAATGCAGGTGAGCAGCAGGGCAGGCAGTGGGGGTGTCTGTGTCCCCAAGGGGACATCCTCACCCTGCTGTGTGTCCCCTGGCAGAGGAACAGCACGGTGGCAGGGCTCCTGGCCACCGAGGCCCGGGCCCTGTGGCAGATGCAAAACTCCACAGTACGAGCACAGGAGGCTTTGGTGGTGAGTCTGGGAGGGTCTGGTGGCTCGTGGTGGGGTTGGTGTCCCCAGGAAAGAGGGGATGGGGGCTTCTGCACTCTTCTCACCTCCTTGTCCCACAGGCAAAGCTGGGGGAAAGTGTCCAGTTCCTCTCCCGCCTGGCACCACATCTCCAGGTACTCGGTGGTTTCTTCCAGCTCCAAAAAATAAGTGGTGCCTCCTGGGTTCCACCTGCCAGTGCCCCCAAAATCCAGTTACAGGGTGATGGGAGAGCCAGGAAAAATGCCACCCGGGGGAGGGGGGTGGGAATCAGTCTCCTTTAGTACTTTGATTTGCTGCTGTGAGTCCGAAATCCCCCTGCAGCACTCCGGGCACTCCAGAACCATCCCAAAACCTACCAGGAGGTCTATCTGCTCAGGGCAGGTCCCTCTTTCCCTGCTCTCCAGCAATTAGACCCAATTCCCAGCACCCCTGGGGTACCCCCCCTGCTGCTCGGGGCTCTAAGGGATGCTCTGCCCTCCCTGTGCTTCCCCAGGAGCGGGTGAGGACGACGCTGGCCACCACGGCCTCGGTGGAAGCCAGGCTGCCTCTGCAAGCCCAGCAGATCCTCCGGCAGGTGAGGATTAGCTTTTGGGGGCTACAACAAAATTCCCCAGAGGCAGAAAGAAAGAACGGGGAACTGCAAGAGCATCTGGAGGCTCCAGCCATCATTTCCAAGCCTGGCGTTAGCCCAGAGCTGGCTAGAACAGGGCTGGGAAGTGCAGTGTCTGTCACAGGCTGGACTTGACGATCTCAGAGGTCTTTTCCAGCCTCAATAATTGTGTGATTCCCCCATGCCTCCTTCCTTCTGCCCAGGAGATTGCCTGCTTCACAAGGAAGGAGCTGCGGTACTTCACACAGTACCTCAACTGGGTTGGGCAGACGGTGAGTCCTGCCTGTGCCATGCAGGGGATTCTGCAGGGCCAGGAGCCCCCCAGACACCCTGTGCAAGGCCCCAAGGCAGCCAAATGCATCCCCTGGAGCCAGGAGTGGGCTCATGCCTCATCTCCACTCCTCGTTGCAGCTGAGGGAGGACGTGGCCTCCTGCCAGCCGCTCGCCACAGCCCTGGACAACGGGCGGGTGATCCTCTGCGACCGCATCGCTGACCCCTGGGTGAGGATCCCACCCGCCAACCCTCCACGGGGGTCCAGTGGGGACCTGTGTGGTGCAGCACCCGACCACCCCCCAGCACGAATTCAGTGGGGATGCCCCTGCTCTCTCCTGGCAGAATGCTTTCTGGTTCAGCCTGGGGTGCTGCACCTTCTTCCTCATCCCCAGCATCATCTTCGCCATCAGGCTCACCAAACACTTCCGCCCCATCCGCAACCGGCTCATGTAAGGACGGGCACAGGGGAGGATGCAAGGAGGGGAGGTGTGGGCTCCTTCCTCCTCAACCCCTTAATGTTTTCCCCCGTTCCTTCTGCAGCTCTACGGGGTCAGAGGAGACCTGTCCCTTCCACATCCCCCGTGTCACCGCGCTCAAGCTCTAGGATAGGGGTCTGCGGGGTGAAGCAGCATGCCCTGTGCCCCAAGAGCTCCCACTGAACTTGTGTCCAAGTGCTGCAGGGCTCCGGGTCCCTCTGACATCTCCCAGGGCTCCGGGTCCCTCTGACATCTCAAAGATCTCTGGGTCCCTCTGACATCTCACAGGGCTCTGGGTCCCTCTGACATCTCAAAGGTCTCCGGGTCCCTCTGACATCTCACAGGGCTCTGGGTCCCTCTGACATCTCAAAGGTCTCCGGGTCTCTCTGACATCTCACAGGGCTCCAGGTCCCTCTGACATCTCAAAGGTCTCTGGGTCCCTCTGACATCTCACAGGGCTCTGGGTCCCTCTGACATCTCAAAGGTCTCTGGGTCTCTCTGACATCTCAAACGTCTCCGGGTCCCTCTGACATCTCACAGGGCTCTGGGTCCCTCTGACATCTCACAGGTCTCTGGGTCCTTCTGACATCTCAAAGGTCTCTGGGTCCCTCTGACATCTCAAACATCTCTGGGTCCCTCTGACATCTCACAGGGCTCTGGGTCCCTCTGACATCTCAAAGGTCTATGGGTCCCTCTGACATCTCACAGGGCTCTGGGTCCTTCTGACATCTCAAAGATCTCCGGGTCCCTCCAACATCTCACAGGGCTCTGGGTCCTTCTGACATCTCACAGGTCTCCGGGTCCCTCTGACACCTCAAAGATCTCCGGGTCCCTCTGACATCTCTTCCTCCGTGTCTGAGCATCCTTCCCAGGCATGGGGCACACACCTCTGTGCTCTGTGGGGCTCCAGGTCCCTCTGGCATCACTTCCTCAGTGTCTTTCAGGGTCTGAGCATCCTTCCCAGGCATCTCCATACTCTGTGGGGCTCCAGTGTCCTCTGCTCCCTCCAATGTCTCTTCCACCACCTCTGGGGGCTGAGCACCCATCAGGAATGCCTCCAGAGCCTGGCTGATCCAGGGCACAGGGAAAGAAAGGTTCCTCACAGCTCTTGCCAGCATCCAGGATTCCCCTCACAGACCCCACAGGGCAGGACACCCACCCACTGCCCCACTCTGCCTCCCCACACCCAGGACCCCCAGCAGGGGCACATTAAAGTCCTCCCCCCCCC
>JAAWXA010000052.1:2793681-2842598 GCA_038090715.1 Florisuga fusca
GATCCCAAGGGATGTCCCATCCCCCATGCCAGGACCCTAAAGAATGCTCCATCCCTGGTGCCAGTTGCCAGATCCCAAGGGATCCTTCATCCCTGGTGCCAGGACCAGGAAGGATCCAAAAAGAATGCTCCATCCCTGGTGCCAGGACCAGGAAGGATCCCAAAAGATGCTCCATGCCCCGTGGCAGGACCAGGATCCCAAAGGATGCCCCATTCCATGTATCCAAGTTAGAAATCCTGGCAGCAACCCCAGCCACAGCCGTGGGATCCAAAGCCACCCCCGATGAGGGGACTGAAAAGGAAGTAAATTCAAAAAGAATAAAAATAATAACTCTGCCTGGGAAGCAGAGGTGGCAATTTGGGGTTATTTTACCTCCAAAATGGTGCTGAGAGCCCAGGCTCAGCTCCCAGGCTCTGGGTCCCATCCTGCCTGCTCCAGGGATTTGGGGGATGCAGGAGCTGTTCAGTATTCCAGAAGAGCAGCAGCACTCAGCCACGTCCCCTCTGCCTTTGTCTAATACTGACCTTCCCAGTGCTTTGTGGCTTCCTCGTTTTTTGTTGAAGGAATTTGCCTAGAAACAGCCCACATGAAAGGAAAAAAATCAGTCCTCAAAACAAAGCAATCTTCTCAACAGCTGGTTTAGCAAGACAAGGAAGGCTTCACAACCAGGGATTGTAATCAGCCCTTTAAAAAATTATTATCATTTTTCTCTCTCCTATTTTTTTTTCCTGACTTTTCTGTAAAACATGAGAAGTTCAGGAGGAAGCAGCTGGCTTGGGGAAACCCTGACTCAGCGAGAAGGAGCTGGGCTGGGGGTTAGGATTTATATTCCAGCAGCATCTTCCAGGGTTAGCAGAGCTGTGAGGCCCTTTGTCTGCACAATGGAGCAGAGCTGGGCAAACCCCAAAACTCAGGGATTTATCCCCAAAGAGAGGGAAAGCTTCTCTCATATTGCCCAGCCCATGGGGTGGGTGTGATCGAAGCAAAAGGGGGAAAAATAAAAAGAGGGTTTTGCTGTGGCCACCTGGGTGAGGACAAGGAGGAACTTGGTTGTGAGACCCGGGGTTAAATTCGGATTTTGCAACATCCTGCTCCGTGGGTTGGGAAGGCTGGAGCCTGGATGGAGGCATTTATTTACCAAATAAAAAGGAATTTGACCCACTCCTGCAACCTCGGAGGCTGCCAAAGGCTTCCAGTTCCTTCTCAGCTGTGAACACTTTCCAAGCCCACCTGCAAGGAGACCAAAACTCCCACCGTGGTCCTGGGCAGCTGCTGAGAGCCAGAACATCACTCCTGGTGGCTGAAAACTCCCAGAAAAAGATGCTCCAAAGGTGTGACCCCACATTTCAAAGCACAGGGATGTCCCAGCCCCTGTTTCTCAGCTTAAATCAGCATTTCTGTGAGAAGTGCCACGCTGGGAACATGACTGATGCCTTTTAAACCATCAGGTTTGATGGATTTAATTGTGTTTCTGCTCCCATAGCTGAGCCTGGAGGTCAAGGACCTCATTCAGACCCAAGCCTAAAGCATCAGCTCCAAAATTCTCCCCATTTCAAGTCTTTCCCCCCACCCCTAGACTGAGCAAGCAGCCAAACTCTTCTTTCACCCCCTGGCACTTCAGCTTCAGGAGCCCCAAGATAATTGTCACATCCACCCCATGGGCTGGGCAATATGAGAGAAGCTTTCCCTCTCTTTGGGGATAAATCCCTGAGTTTTGGGGTTTGCCCAGCTCTGCTCCATTGTGCAGACAAAGGGCCTCACAGCTCTGCTGGCCCTGGAAGATGCTGCTGGAATATAAATCCTAACTCCCAGCCCAGCTCGCTGAGTCAGGGTTTCCCCAAACCCCAAGAAATTCCTCCTGAACTTCTCATATTTTACATAAAATACCAAACTAGATCAGGTAGTTGGATCCAACTTGGCTGGGGAACACCTGGGAGCTGTTATGCAGCCTCCAGGATCCAGATGGGATGAGACTTGGCTTTTAAAAAAGCTTTTGCTGGCCCCCAAACCAGAGTCTCTGTCCCTTTGAGGATGTTTCAGTCGTTCTGAAAATCCTCCAGGTTCGAGTTTCTGCCCCTCCAGGCAAAGCCCTTTCCATGGGGTGGCTGCAGCTGATGCTGAATTTTGATTCAAGCATAACACAAGGAGAAAAAAAAAAAACAACAAACCAACACAATTCTTTCCAGAGTTTTGACCCAGTAGCAGAAAGGATTAAGCAGGATTAGGATCAGAGATGTTTTCATCATGGATCCCAAACATGCCCAGCTCAGGAATGATTCGAAATCCTTCATCCTGGCCAAACAGCTGCTCCACTGGCTTTGATACCAGACCTACTCTCATTTTTGCCATTTTTCTTCCCATCCCTTTTTGGACTAGTCACATCTAAGTTGAGGAGGATTTTGGGGTGGTTTAATACCCCTTAAAAATCCAGAGTAGAGCTCGGGTGCCCTGAAAGCTGATGGAGACCTCCAGGTGCTGTGAATCCTCAGCCAGAAGTTGCCAGGTCCTGATTCACTGCAGGCAACCACTGCCCCACACTGGAGCTCCAGGAATTTCATCTTCCAGCTCCAGATGAAAGACACAAGTTCACTAAATGGTGTTTGAGATGCTGGTGCTGAGGCAGAGCAATGCAGCAGGACACAGGCTGCCCAGCAGAGCTGGTAAAGAGCTCCTGAAACTTGAACTTTTTGTCTACAGGTTGACAAATTGGAAGGATTTAAGAGCAATTCCCACTCCTAAACCAGAGGTTAATTCTCTGCTGGGATGGAAGTCTTGCAGCTCATCCTCTTAACTGGACAGAGTCACTTCAAAGCTCAATGTACTGAGAGAACCTGAAAGTTGTTTTAATTGGAAGTAGGTGGCCGGTCACTAGTGGTGTCCCCCAGGGATCAGAGCTGGGCCCAGTTCTGTTTAATATCTTTATTGATGATTTAGATGAGGGGATTGAGTCCATCATCAGCAAATTCGCAGATGACACCAAGCTGGGAGAAAGTGTGGACCAACTGGAAGGCAGGAGGGCTCTGCAGAGGGACCTGGACAGACTGGAGAGTTGGGCTGATCCCAACGGGATGAGGTTCAACCCAACAACCCCATGGGGAGCTCCAGGCTGGGCACAGAGTGGCTGGAGAGCAGCCAGACAGAGAGGGACCTGGGGGTTTGGATTGCCAGGAAGCTGAACATGAGCCAGCAGTGTGCCCAGGTGGCCAAGAAGGCCAATGGCATCCTGGCCTGGATCAGGAACAGCGTGGCCAGCAGGTCCAAGGAGGTGATTCTGCCCCTGGACTCAGCCCTGGTGAGGCCACACCTGGAGTCCTGTGTCCAGTTCTGGGCCCCTCAGGTCAGGAAGGAGATTGAGGTGCTGGAGCAGGTCCAAAGGAGGGCAACCAGGCTGGTGAAGGGACTGGAGCACAGATCCTATGAGGAGAGGCTGAGGGAGCTGGGGCTGTTCAGCCTGGAGAAGAGGAGGCTCAGGGGAGACCTCATCACTCTCTACAACTCCCTGAAAGGAGGTTGGAGCCAGGGGGGGGTTGGTCTCTTTTCCCAGATGACTTTCAACAAGACAAGAGGACAGGGTCTTAAGTTGTGCCAGGGGAGGTTTAGGTTGGATATTAGAAAGAATTTCTTTATGGAGAGGGTGATCAGGCATTGGAATGGGCTGCCCAGGGAGGGGGTGGATTCTCCATCCCTGGAGATATTTAACCAGAGACTGGATGTGGCACTCAGTGCCATGGGCTGGGAACCCCGGGGGGAGTGGATCAAGGGTTGGACTTGCTGATCTCTGAGCTCCCTTCCAACCCGGCCAATTCTAATTCTCTGATTCTATGATTTCTGCTGCCTGGATGGTGCTCAGACACACATCAGTGCTCAGCCTGCAACTGCTTTTACAGGGAGTTTTGCTGCCCAAGAGGTCAGGGAAATAAGAAATATGGTCTGTAATTGGTGCTAGTGCCTCCTCCCCTTCCCCCCTTTAAAAAAAAAAAAAAAAAATTAAAGAAAATTTAATGTGTCTCCATGGTAGAAGTTGTGGGCTGAGAGCTGGCCAGGTCAGGAAGGAGGTTGGGGGTTGGTTTTAGGTGGCACTTGCTACAAAGAGCTGCTTGGTCTTTACATCCCCTGGAGTCCCAAAGTCCTGACTTTCCCTGGATGGTTAAAAGGAAGGGAAACACCACACTGCCAGGTTGCATCTATGCCCGCATTTATTTATACTGAACAGCTTTAAAAATACAGAATAAAATAGCTTTATCTACTATTATTCACAACATCTGGTCCAAATATTACATTTTTAAATATTTAATTGTTTAATGAAGCAATGTTAGAAACAAAAATAATGAAATAATAATAAAAAAAACCAAACTCCATAAAAGAATTACACATCTCAGAATAAAAGAAACCAAAAATAGAACCAACCAACCAAAAAAAAAAACAAAAAACCCTCTTGCTGTTGAACAAAAAGTTTTACAGCCAAAGTCAGTCACAAAAAGTTATGGAAAAAAAAAAAAAAAATAGTATTTATCCCCACTGCCTAAGAACAGTCAATAGTTTGTTACTCCAAAGGTTGTTACAAACAGACAGAAGTACAAGAAATTTGGACTGGCAGCAAGATGAGTGACCTGGAGAGATGGAGGAAATACCAGCTAGTACACAAGGCAGTTCTAAACACCCCTCACACCAACACGTAGGGATGACAATGCACAGTCACAGTCAGACCACAACTAGACAGGAATATTTGGGATGGAACAGAGCTTCCCAACACCTGGAAGCAGCTCAGCACCAAGCTGGCCTCACCCCACGGGCAGAAACAAAACCTGAGCAGTCGTGGCCTCCTCCAGTGCTGCCAAACCCTGGGCCAGAGAAGGGGAGAGCACAGAGGGGCCCCAGGGCCACAAAAGCTCTAAATAAAGGACATGCACCAAAAGCAGAACCTTTTCTGCAAAAAATGACTGACCTGCCACTGCCTCAAGAAAAAAGAAATAAAAATAATCAAGAGTTGCTTTGGGTTTGAGGCCCCAGCAAAGCCACCCGGGTGGTGGGGCTGGGCTGGTCCCAGGTTCTGCACTGGGATGCTGAGAGCAGGTTGGATGAGATGGGGTGTGAACTGGCAAAAAAATTCAACCCTGTGGTGCCTGGAGTGCTGTTTATACTCCCAAAAGGATGGAATTTTGGGTTGGTTTTGTTCTCAAGACGGGTGGCACTCACTGGGGGATAAATCCAACCGAGGGTTTCAGGTTGCAGGTGCCAAATCTGCATCAGGAGGACCAAGATCTCAGTAGGGAGATGAATGCTAAAAGAAAACCTTGAGTTTGTTTTTTGTTTTGTGTTTTTTTGTTGGTTTTTTTTTTTTTGGTAGGAACATAAACATGGGTAAATAAAGTATACACAACTACTAGAGATTCGTCAATGAAGAAATTCTACCATCACATGACATTGTCATGACAATCATACCACTCCCTCCCAGGAAAACTGCAGTCATTGTCCTGAGTGGAAATGTTATTATTTTTAATATATGGAAATAAAATACTGCAATATTCGTGTACAAACCAAGTTGCCATATTTGAAGGCAGTATTAAAAGGCAAGAAAGCAAATTCTGGGTTCAAAGTTTCAACTTTCTGAGCGAGGGACCTGATTGAAGTTCCTCCAACAACACACTAATGACAATACTCATCAGTCATAGCTGCTAGCTATGGAACCTTCATTTCTATAGGTATTCTTTGCAAGTATTTGCTTTAGAAAATGTGTGCCAACATGTCAGCAAGAATTCCTAATTTAACCTTAAAAAAAATACTATAGAATATCAATTACAAAAAGTTGTTTTGTATACACTGATACCACCTTTGACATGACAAAATGGTATTTTCCACCATAAATATTTGCCCTTCCATCTTAAAAGTTTGGTTGAAACATCTCCTTGCCCCTTAACTCAGGTCTTAACTTTCAGGTCTTTATTTATTTATACTGAACAGCTTTAAAAATACAGAATAAAATACCTTTCTCTACTATTATTCACAACATTTCAGGTCTTGTCTTCCCACTGAGGTTTTGTTTTGCTGAGTTGTTTGAAAGGCAGATGATAAGATACATCTCCAGCCACCCTTCCTCATCAAAGCCTGGATGTAGCCACCAAACATTTAGAATATTTAAATACTTTTTTCAAAAGGGGCACATCAACCCTCTGCACACACAGCAGCTCCCCAGCCTCCCCCCAGCCAGGGACCTTCACACCCAACCCCCTGCCTGGAAAAGCAGATGAGGGAGGAGGATTGTTTCAGGTCCTCAACTGCCTGCTGCAGCTGCAGAAACCCAGAGCCAGCTCAGGATGGTTTTCCCCTCTCAAAAAAGCAAGGCACCTCCTTGGACTGGTGGTTGCAGGTGTTTGGGAAAGAGAAAAATGAGTTTCTCTTCCCAAGGACCGGGCTCTGTCCCTCGGAACCCTTGGCCAACTCCACTGCAACCCTGTGCTGATGCTCCAGCAGAAACCTGAGGCTCCTTCACCTCTGTAGGAGGATGGAGAGAGTTGTTACCTCTGCCAATTAGGTTAGACAAATGCCTGCTAATTACAACTCCTTATTTTAGTGTTTCCCACTGGCCAGAAAAGCAGAGACACGGGTGGAATGCTGCGGTGCTGCTCTCAGCCTGTCAACAGCATCAGCAGAGCAGGACCCAAAGCCACAAAACCAGAATTATATCCAAGAGCTGAAGGAGAATTATCAGACCTATTGGGATAGACCCATGCTGCAAGGAATGGGGTGGTGGTCTGCTCCAGGGAGAAGAGAGAAGCTCTCCCTGGACTGGCTGCCCTGTCGTTTGACAGAACAAATGGTCTGGGCAGTTCTCTGGGGAAGGCAGGGCAGAACACACAGAGCTCTGGGCAGCCAAAGGGGAGGTGATGAGGACCAGTTTGTCTTCCCTCATCTCCTGACTGCGTCAGCACAGACATGATCAAAATATCTGGGGGGGGAGAAGCTGGAAAAGCCTCAGGACAGGGGGGTCAGTGCTCCGCTCCGTGCCCTGCAGCAGCGCTGGACTGGATGTTTCAATATTCTGGAGGAGGCACTGTTGGAATAAAACACTTTCACCTCCCTTTCTCAACAGTTACAAGAAACCAACTTTGGCATTTTACATCATTATAGCCACTGTATATAGGTGGCTTTATTTTTTTTTTTTTTCCTTTTATATATATATAACTTTTTACCTCCCCCCCACATCTGCACGTCTTTGGTTGCACATCAGGGTGGGAAATTTAGAAGCTTCATACCACTGGTTAACAGAGGTCTCCAAACTCAAAATTATCCACAAGTGGATGCAGAAATCTACCACCTCGCTATCTGAAGAGGGGGGGAAAAAAAAAGTCCCTAAAAATGATAAAAGTTATTTTGTTTCACAAGCAAACTAACCTTGTACTACAGGGTAACTCTTCTGACCAGCTTTTGAGATAGTCCAATTGACACCAAGACTGCAAACTACTGAAAGTTCCCTGAAGCAGGAACAAACACATGCTTTAGTTATGGAAGAAAAAAAAAAAAAAAGCAGTATAAAATAGTTGCTGGAAACAGCCATGGCATGCTGAGGACGCTATCAATGGAATCATTCCAACTCTACACTACTCAGAACTGATCCATTAAGCTCCTTCCCCACCCCAACCCCTCCATGCTTCAAGAACAAATTCCCCTGGAAGTAGACTCAAGAGAAAACAGAGCTCCTGCAGCTCCTGTCCAGTAGTCAAACTTTGATAAATAGAAAAGTGAATTACAGGATCTCTACCTTTCAGGTTTGTTTTTTTTCCAGGAATACAGAATGCAAGCACCGTAGAGCATACTGGCCTTGAAATTACATTACATACTACATTTCCCTGATGATCTCCACAGCTCAAAAGGAAACAAAATGCTTTTGGGGCCACACTGAAGTCTAAAAACTAACTTGCAATAGTAAGAACATTAAACAGGAATAAAACTCTTTTTTAATTATGAATGCATGAGGAGCATATGAACACCCACATAACATCAGAGCTGAGACTATTCGGGGAAGGGGGAGAAAAAAAAAAAAAAAAAAAAAAAAAAAAAAAAAAAAAAAAAAAGATCTGAATGGTGCCCTGATTGGACCCAATACCCGTGAAACGACCCAGTGGATGAGGACAACAAATGTAGTGTCTCTGCTGGTCAAAATCCTCTCCAAGCTTTAACAGCTTTTGCAGAAGCCCCACCCAGAGAAAAGGAGGAAGAGGCAACATCATGGCACAAGCTGCTCAGAGGCAGCATCACCCCTCAAGATCCCACCAAGAAAGTTCTGCCCAGATCCAAAGCAGTGAGTGCTGGCAGTGTTCTGCATGGATACGGATGTTAATTGCTTAGAGCTGCTCAAATAATTACCTTTTCTGTTCAGGAAAGGTTTTGCTGGCTACAGAAACTGTAAAAACTCTTCTTGCATCCAGGCTGGAAGCTTAAGAGTTTCCCATCTCTGCAAAACTCAAGCTACACAGAACCCTTGGGAAGAAAACCTGGACCTGGACATTAGAAATCAGGTGGTTAAATGCCAGGCAGAAAATGGTTAAAAATGTGAAGTGACACAAAATAAGTGGTTCCTTCCACAGCACGAAGCCAGCAGAGGTCAGTTGTCATTTTTGTCAGCAAAGTTCTCACAAAACTTTGTCTTAATACCAGGCATCTGAGTGAATTATTATTACTAAGTTATTAGTAATTAAAAAAGAATTGCTTTCATGATTTGCTAATATCAACTAAACCTGATTTCCAAGGGGATGAGGATCTGGAATGATCAAATCAGGGAGCAGAAAACTATATGGGATCAAACATGACTACAAGTAGATTAAGTAGATTTTTTTTCATTTATTTTTTTCCTCCTTCCTTTCTCAAGAGATTCAGTTTTTCTGGAGTAACTCACAACAATGCCAGGAATGAACGTGCCCAAAATGTCAGCATCAGTGACTGCAATAAAATCACCCTAAAAAAAATAACATTTTTCAAGAGCACCTGCACCCTTCTAAAACCTAAAATTTAAAATAACCAGCCTTAGGTGTGCAGTTATCTGTAGCTTCTGAAAAGCAGACAGAGAAGCAGATTTTTGCCCCAGAGACACTAGATCTGGTAACCACCACCCACAACAGGAAAGCTTTTTTTTTTTTTTTTTTTTTTTTTTTTTTTTTTTTTTTTTTTTTTTTTTTTCAGAATTTAAATGCAGATATACAAAACATATATTTTAATGCTTCTTAATCAGCAAGAAACTGCAAATACATCTTTTACTACAACTAGATAATATAATTTCAGCCAAGGCTATACTGTAGCTTCTGAGTCTTCATCTGAACTCCTGCAGTTACTGCTTTTCCTGAAGCCTTTCCACGTGTAACCCACGAAGGTGGGGCTTATGGGCAGGAAGCTGAAGCACCTGTATTTTTTAACAAAGTTCATGCCAAAAGGCAAGTCGTATGTTTCCATGCCATCCAAGGACTTGTTTCCTTTCCCAACCCCTTTCTTCCATTTCCTTATTCCCCTTTCTTCAGGGCTGCCTAGAAACCAAAAGAAAAAGGAACAAAAAAAAAACCACACATGAAAATCCTTATAGAGACACACAGAGGAGGTTAAGAAAGAAAACCCCATGTCTCAGGCACCACATTCAAAGTACTGGAAGTATCTTCTAGATCCCTCAAAGAGGCATGAAGAGAAAAAAAAAAGTTGATTGGAAATTGTTATCTGTTTTATTTTCTAACTGGAAGTCAAGGGAAAATTTTGCTCTCAGATGAACAGAAGAAGGTTTGGATCTAAAATATTTTTCCTCTGTCTTTTGAAGCAGACTATTCAGGGTTGATTCTTAGCAGCTGTTTTATATGTTGAATAGGATGGAGACCTTTACTGAGAAAGATTTCAAGTGTTCTCAAGGAAACTGAGGCACACAGGTGCTGAGCAGCCTGCTCTGGGTGTTACTCAACAACAAAAGCAGGAAGCACAGAATCACAGAATAACTTGGGTCCCAAGGGACCTCTAAAGGCCTCAACAACCAGGAAAACCTGTTCATTTTTCCATTAATTTCATCTCCTGCCTCCATGAAGTGCTGGGTTGCCTTCCTTCAGTGAGTATTTCATGTAAATGACAAGTACATACTGACCTGGAATGGTGTTGTCCAAAATAAATGCAACACAGCCACCAACAAACATGGCTGTGGTGAGGAGAACATTCAAGACTTGATCAATGCCTGCTATTCCTAGAAGAATAGGGGAAAAAAAAATGTTTAGAATTGGAATTGTTGTCATATGCATACACATCCTACTGATTTACACACAGGAAAACTTCCTCCTGAGTTCACTGAGGAGTTTGCTCAGAGGGGATTTTTAAAACCAGCTGGGAATAGAAGCAAAAGAAGTTTCACCTAATGGAGTCCTCCCTGGGGGCTCCTTCTTTCCCAAAGCATAATGCCCTGAACTTCCAGTTACTTAGAAAAATCTCATGAAATGCCATTTGAGTTTCTGCAGCAGACCCAGCTGCTTAATTTCAACTAAACTGCAAACTCCTAAGTGGAAAAGGGGAAATGTTCATTATGTAAAATGCTGAGGCCAAAAGGAATTCTTTTTATACATCTTTACTTTTTTAAAGGGTTTATAGCACCAATTCACAGAAGAACATTATATCAGTGTATCATCACCTAACTCTGCTTGAATGACCTGCTTTTCTGAGCAAAAATGTAGGTTAGACATGCTCTTAAATCTGGTTCTGAAGTGATAGCTATAAAAAAAAAAATCAGTTTACCTTTCCTTTAAAAAAACACAGCAAACCAACCCAAACTAGCTAAGTATTCCTGTAGAGTCTCCCTGCAATGACACACACTACTGAGAAGACAGTGTTAAAATAGAAAACCTTCTCCAGGAATTCACCCAACCTGTAATTTAGGCAAGAGTCTGAAACTGAGCTCATTACAACTCAGATTCAGCACACTGGCCTGCAGGGACACAAAACATTTGAAAATCCTCCAACAAATCCCTGGCTATCAAGCTCTACCTGGGTATTTCATCACATTGAACTCAGATTTACCCTTTTTGTCTTTTTTTCCAGCCCACCTGACCATTTCCTTCTTCCATTGCTCTATATAGTCAGAAAGCTCAGCTGAAACAGGCAGTTCAGATCCCAACATCTCAGTTCTCCTCTGAGCACACCTGCCCTCTTACCTAGAGCTTTTATTGTCTCCATAACTCTTTGGGTTTTAATCTTTTTTTTCTTCTACATCTTTGTACCTGTGTGTACTTTGTGTATGAGTACAAGACAAAAGTGTGTTCCATGTGGATGAGCTGGAACACCCACCTGTGACCAGGGGATTTTGTTTGAGATAGCTTGGAAGGACAAGTCCAAAGAAAATGGAAAATCCAAGTACAAACAGGTTACGAGAAGAATTGAGATCTATGAACTGGAGGTTGGACAGCCCCACAGCTGTGATCATCCCTGTATAAAAATAAAGCAAAGTCTCAGTTTTTACACAGTCTTTTTCTTCAAGAACACAGCACCATAGGTGTGAGCACACAGTGCCAAGGAGGGAGCCACAGGGTACATAGAGGAGAAAAAAATAAAATAAATATTTTACCAAAGAGAGTGCAGAAGAGGGCACCCAGCACGGGGTCAGGCAGTGATGCAAAGAGAGCACTGAACTTGCCAACCATCCCAAGCAGGAGCATGAAGGCTGCTCCATACTGAATGACCCTGCGACTTCCAACCTGCAGGAGAAGAGAAAGGAAAGGACACTGGGAAAAGCCCACACTGGATCCACCTCCACACCTCACGTCTCATCTTATGGTTCTTTAAAACTTCTCTTTCAAGCTTCCCTATGTAGTTTTGGTGATGTGAAAAGCCAGGCTGCAAAGCCTTCACTGATGTTGTGGAGGGTTCAGCTGTAACATGGCAGCACCCCAAGTCTGGCTTTATTTTAATTTTGTTTACATTTAAGTAATCTTTAAAACCATCTGTAACTGCTGGAGCCACAGTAACCCTGAGATGTGGCACAGCCCCATCTACAATAAAGAAAACAAATAGGCTGTAACCAGGAGAGAGCCAAATGGGATCATCTGTAATGCAAACAGGGGAAAAAAAAATAAAAAAATTAAAATCCATGTGATTCTGCCCTTGTAGGTGTTAGCTACCTACCACACAGTTCACTTGAAGGAGGTGCAAACTTGCTAGACAGATTATCAACTGATTTTATAACCATCCCTCTCTGAGATCAGAACTGAAGTCACTTCATATGCAAATCATGGCTGTGCCAGCACTGAAACCAAGTGCCTCCACTTCCTTCCCATTTTTACTTTAACCATTATTTCTCTGGCACTCTGTTGCAGTGCCACTTGGTAGAACTGAAGAGTCAAGAATTGAATAGTGTTATATTTGTGTAGGAGATGCACCAGGGACAAGAAAAAAATCTTCTAGGCTGATAAGGTTTCTAGCAAAGCTCTTTGGAGGTCTCCTGCTCAGAGTATTAAGCTTCAAAAGGAAGCAGAGATTCATTTTAATAATCATATGTGACTGAGCTAAATGAGTGAAACAAGGAAAAAGATCCAGGAGGCATGTTCAGGGGGACAGCACTTCTTTCCCCCATATTTTTCACTGCTAAGCCACCAGGTGAGATGTGTTCATCTGCACAAAGCAGCTGGTCTGGTAAATCAAGGTGTTCACTAGAACAACAGAATTTAGCATGCACCTTTCTCTACTTCTTACCTAGGTATTAATTTCTGATAGCTCCCTCTAAATTTATCTCCCTGCATGAAACTGAATAAATTCTTTAAAATATCTGCACAAGAGCAACACTGATTCATGCAAATGCTCAGTCACTGCAAGGCAAACAAATCAGGCTCCCTAAAACTACATATTTATTCCCAGACAAACACAAACTTTATGTGATTATTTTGGAGAGCATGATATGGTAACCAGCACCTTCCTGAAGTGTCCATGTCACCATTAACACCAGGGCAGAAGCTGCCTACACTTTGCCTGGATTCATCAGACTCCACTGATTGGCCTCCCATTAAATAAAACTCCCTCACAGACTTGCTCAAAGGCTTCTCAAATTGAAATTCTAAGCACAGTCATACACTGAGATTTCCAGGGAGGCAAATGCTCCTTCAAAGGTTGCAATGGTGGAACCAGGATCACCAGGACTTATGTGGTCTTTACTCAGGAGCACTAAAGATTTTCTCTCCCAAAGAACCAGCACAGTATCTACATGCCAAAAATCTATTTGAATATAAACTAAATAGTATAAATATAAATGTAAATGTAAGTATAAATATAAATATAAATGTAAATGTAAGTATAAATATAAATGTAAATGTAAGTAGAAATATAAATATAAATGTAAATGTAAATGTAAATGTAAATGTAAATGTAAATATAAATATAAATATAAATATAATAAATATAAGCCATTAGGTTTTTAGGAATGAGTATGCAGACAGGAAAATAAGGCAAAATATTGGAGAGCAGCCATCCAGCTGTGCCATTGTGGATGAGGCAGATTCACTCTTCCATCATGTGCTCTGAACAGCCCCAACTCCAGTTAACTCTGTTCTCTGGAGCAGCTGCCAGTTTAACATTGATTTTTCTCTGTTTCCAAGCAAAACATACACTCCTCTCTATGGGCTGTTAATAAAAAAGGTGCTGTTAATTCATATCAACTTCTATGAAGTAACAACAGAAATGGAGCAGGACAGAATAAACCCTTTTTTTAAGGATTTTTCTAACCAACATTTCTGCTGGGAAATTTCCATCAGCAACTGAATGGAAGACTTGTACAGACAGCAGATGGTGCTGTTAGTATTGATATTCCACCCTAAAACCCAACAGAATCATCCTTTGTGCAGAGAGAAAAAAAATGGCTGAGGACAAATGCATTATCTTTATTGGATTAAATCTGAGGGATGAGTTACTTGAAGTGGAGAGTGCACATTTTCAGCCTTGCATGCATGTAGGAGATTTATAGCTTCCAAGCAAAATACACAAGACAATATCCTTACTTGCAACATAAATTACTCTTACTAATTTTGCTGCTATTTCTGAACAAGGTAAAATTAACAATATCAAGCAAATACAGCTGCAGTCCAAGATCTCCCCATTCAGCAAGGCATTTATCATCCTATCTAGCTCCATATGTGAACTAAAGAATTTTTTAAGTGCTTATAATTTTTTCTGATTAACACCTCAAAAAATATGTAATCCCCCATGTGCTGACTGCTTCAAAACCCTATCATGATGAAAGCAAATATTCAGGGTAAATTCAACTGTGAGGTTTCCTTCACTGCAGGTTCTGTTCAAGCTTATTTAGCATCATCTGCTTAATGCAGGTTTTAACTCCTTTACTTGAATAAAAATAAGATTTTGGGGGTCTTTAACTAGAATGCATTTTCATTAGACAATGGCTGGCACAGGTAAGCTGAGGAAGTTCAGGATGCCATGGAAAGTTTGTCTGCAAGTTTTAAGTAGTATGGTTTTGTGGAAGAGGATGATGCTGTGTGAGACACAAATGGTATAAAAATCATCCAGAGGAGATAAAATACTCAAGTCATTAAGAAATCAAAGTAAAGCATGTACCTTTGTGATGCCCAAGACACCAATGTTAGGGCTGGAAGAAGTAGATCCATTCCCTGTCCCAAATACTCCATCCAGAACACAGGAGAGACCCTCAATAAAAATCCCCCTGTAAATCACCAATAGAATAAGAGTCAAACTTGTATCAGACTCACTTCAGATGCTGCTTTAAAGCTGCAGCTTATGTTGCTGTCTGTTCAGGCATCTGTCCCACATGGATTATTAGAACTCATGTTTCAAACTCCAGCACACCTGGAAAACCAATTTGAGTTCTGTTTTCTATGTCTTAGATACCCACATTCTTCAACTGAGGAAATTACAAAATAATTCAAGTCAAACTCAGGGCTGCTCTTTATTTCTCAAGTTGCATTTCAGGTGAATTTCATAACCTCTCCCAATTCCAGACCCCATTTAGAATCCTGTCCCTATGGAAACTGTAAGACTAACTTCCACTGATCCCAGCAGCACAAGAACTAGGCTTCCAGTGTTAAACTTCCAACAGATTAATTCATCAGGACAGCTGCATCTTCTGTTTCAGATAATTTGCAGATTTCTTGGCCCTTGGGCTTGACCAACTAGTAACATTTTATCTCAATATACATTCCTGTCTTATCCCAAGGGAGGGGGAAAAACAAAAAAGGGGGGAAAAGAAAAGCTTAAACCATTGAAAAACATTTCTTTTTTTTTAATCATACCTGTTTATTGCATGAATTGGAGGAGGAGGAGCACAAGACAACCTGGCACAGGCGTAATAATCTCCGATGGACTCGATAATGCTGGCGACAACCGCGCTGAGCATCCCTATCACTCCAGCAGCTGAAATTGTTGGCAGTCCCCACTGAACTGTGAAGAAAAGAAAACTGAAATCCCTCGTGCCACAGAAAACAATTTAGGTATCCAAACATACTGCAATTTATTCTTCTTGAAGGGAATCAGCAAACTCCCTTCTCAGTAGATCAAAGGAGCAGAGGGAAAACCGCCCGACCAACTGCTTTGATCCCACTTGGAAAAAAACCAACACCCCCTAAACCCCACAGAAAAAAATTCCTCCTGTTCAGGAAGAAAGAATTTGAACTACTGCTGGTGAAAAATGCAATTCTGATCAGTGAGGCGAATGCCACTTCATTATTACTGCTCTGAAAACTCAGTCCTCAGTTACAAGTTCAGTCTAAGGAAGGGAATGGCCAACAAAGAGCTATGATCATTCCACAAGATCCTTCCAATTCCAAATTTCTGTAGAAGAGAAAATAAGATTAATTTAAGCCCACAGAAAAGCTTGGCAGGTTTTCCACAGCAATTGCCTGGATGCTTTTATCTCTTTGAAATAGATGAGCCTCTCACAACAACAGGAACTTTAAGTCACCCAAATGTGAACGAACAAGTCTTCACAAATAAGAAAGGTCTAATCAGGGTGGAGAAGTTTTCCTCCTCTTCTTTCCCAAAAAGCTTCTATTCTGCATCCTGCAAGCACTGCTTTAGAAGTGGGTTTTCTTTGAAGAACTAATCAGAATCAAAGCATATGGAAAACCACAGCAAAGCTGCCACATGACAACAGTGGTGTTACTATTTCTATTATTCTAGTCTAATAGAATATGATTCTATTATTATTTATTTATTCTATTTATTTATTATTATATAATAATAATATTAATATATAGAATAAAATAGAATAATAGTATAATATTACATTATTCTATTTATTTATTCTATTATTTATTCATTTGCACAAGGGTGAACCAGCTGTGCAACTCACTCTCATGCCATCAGAAGCAGTTCTTAACAGGTTCAGCCTGAGAAGTGGACAGCAAAAGAACACAAACATCCAAGATGTGTAAAGAGCTTTGTGTTCTTCTGTCCTTTTGTCCAAAGGATTTTTTCTTTGGACATTTTTTCTGTCCTGACACTGGACAGCACTGACTGGCATCTTCTGACCTGCCCATCAGCCTCATTCTAACACTGCTTCTGGAGTCAGGGCATATTTGTGTGTTTGGGGCAGGGAAGTGAGTAAGCTGGAAACAATTCCACACACTAGTGATTCTTCAGACAAGAATCATTGACTTCAGTAGCTCTGCAGGAGTTGTAATAATCCATCCCTATTGTTGTCAAACATTAACAGCAGCTGACAGGTACAGATAAATCAACCACTTCCCGAAAATCCATGCACAGTCACACTGTGTGACTGTATATATAACAGTCAAGAGTGACTGAGACAAACCCTGCAAGTGCCTTCTACAAATTCAAGGTGCAGAAACTCTGGTTTTCTTGAGTGAGACCTGAAGGTATTAAATTAAAAAGGAAAATGAGGAAAAACCCATCATCTCCACCTATGACATCTTCAGGTCAGGGCACGTTGAAGTACTGAGAGACAACCAGCAATGCTTCTGGAAACAACAGAAATGATACTCACACGCATTTTAATAAAAAGAAGAGCCCCTAAAAGTGGGCATACTTACAAGGATAAGGAACCTTGAACCACGGAGCCACCAGCAGCACTCCTCGCCGTGCATCTGTGCGAGCGTAGAAGCCGTACTTGGAACTGTCAGGGGGAAAGACATCTGTCACAGTGAAGATGAAGCAGAGCAACCAGGACACCAAAATAGCCAAAATAATCTGTGAAAGAGGAAGAAAATAAACTGTCATTGGCAGTGTTCAGCTTCTGCAGAGTATCACAAAGGTATCTGAGTGTGCTATTAAATTTATTCAGTGGTATTTTAAGTCTGAAGAAGCAGCAGAGTCTGTAGTGGATCCCTTAGGTCCCACCCTGGTCCCAACAAAGGTGCTGTTACCAAAGCTTTAGAATTTAGAGCAAGCCTCTTCCCTCCCCCTAACAAATGGGAACGTTCCCAAATGGGCACCTAGACAAAGCAGTGAATTAGTCTCAGCTTTACCAGGGAAATAAAAAGAAGCCTTTCACATGAGGGACTCCAGTACTGGTTTCATAAAACCAGAAGATAACAATCTCACCATCAGTTTTTTGGAGGGCTCAGGTTAGGCTTTCACTGCATGCATAAACACATCTTCCCTACCCCCTCCTCTCCCCTCCATGATCTTCATCAGAGAAACACCAGAATAGGATCTGGCAAGACTACAACATGAAACTATTTCCTGTGGCAAATGAGCCATTTTAAGTTCCCCATATGCCTATTGAAGCCTTTATCTCCCCTTTGAGATCTATTGTATTATTACAAGAAATCAAAACCAAGGGAAAAAAATACTCAAAATACAAATTAAGTTGTTGGTTTGTTTTGTTTGGTTTTTTGTTTTTTTCAAGTGAAGAATAAGTTCAAGTACTTACAGGGAACATTTTGAAAAGTTGCAGCCTGTATGCTGTCCATCCTTTCTTGGATTTGTAAATGGGCAAGGGAAATTTGACATTTCTGGCATACTGAGAAAATAACAATACCAGGAAAATAGTCCTGAGAAAAAAGGAGGAGAAGGGTGGGACAAGAGAGACCTGTTATTAGCATCATCATGGTAAAAACTCTTCTCAGCAACAAACCTGTTCCGGCTCTTCAGACACAGAATACAAATGTACACTTTAAATTTAGCCCAAGACAAAGCACCATAAGTGAATATATTTTTAGAGAAATGATTATTCCACAAAAGCCAAACCATCATCATTTATATTCTGAAGTGCTACAACAATAACCAGCAGCAAAGAGGCAAATGAAACCAGGAGAGCAGCATAGAAGAATTTTTACATTTCAAAATTTGCATGCAACTCCAAAGCACTTGAAAAATTTCTGTGAAGGGAAATTATTTCCTAAGAACCTTAAGAATCTGTATCTTAAGCCTTCAGAACTCTAAGTTCTTAACTATCCAAACTTACATATAACATATATGTAATGTAATTACTCCTAACTTAGATATTAATAGAATTAGTTATTAAGATGTCTTATCTAAGTTTTAATATCTCGTATCTAAATATCTTAATATCTCAAGACTTAAGAATTCTTTTTTTTTGTACACACATCTTTCACTACCATAGAGCCCCCAAACCCCAGACTTCACCAGCAAATCAGCTTCTTACAGTTTTTACAGGCAGTTTTTAGATGCCTCAAGCATTTCCCCCTCTCCTCAAAACTGCTAAGCTCCTCTACATGCTAAAAATCAATTCAACTCTGCAGCTAAATTAAGTATCCACTGTGATGAAAAATCAAAAGCCAGGGCAGGTTGCTTAATTCTGAAATAGCCAAAAACCAGTTTTGCTTTCAAAAGGCTACACAAAGAGCTGAGCTGCTTTTCTGAAATTTGAGATTATGTTTTTATCAGCTGACTTAAAAAAAAAAAAGAAAAGATAAAGGCAGATTTGAAACTTCCCTTTTTTTTCTATCCAAGATCAGTTTCAGTCTGCAAGAAACAAAACAGAGCTTTATTCTCCTTCAGTCTCCAGGAACAAAGAGCTGAGCACAAGAAGGGTGTCATTTAGAGCCTTTACCCCCAGCTAGAATTTCATGATAAAGGCACCTCTTCCTTGCACTCAGGGAATGTTTTGGCATCTCTCCCAAAGCCCATTATGGAAAGATGGGCTCAGCTGCCAACAGCAGCTACTCTACCTCTCCTGCCATGCCAGCTCTGAGGACAGGTGGGTTTTTTTCTTTTCATTTCTTTAGTAGAGTTGTGAACAACATGATATTACTGGAAATATGATGTTGGTTTAATGGCAGGGGGTCTTGATGCCATTCCATAAAACGTTACCAGATATCTAAATGCCCAAAGAGTTTTGTTCACCAGATAAGCAGGCAAAGGCCACTTCAGGAACAGTTTCCCTTTTTACAGCTCAGGCTGTGATGTGTTTTACATATTACATTCCTTCAGCTTGGCAGCCACAGAACAAGTAAGGTCAGAAAACTGGAAACCTTGTCAAACAGCATCTGCAGCTCCCAGAGGAGAACAGCTCTTACCCAGGTATTATCCTGCTGTGCCAGACAAGATTTCAAGGGCCACATCTTGTAGAGGTTCAAGTAACTTCTGAGTGGCTCTGGCTGGTTATGGAGCTATTTTCAACAACCTAGTGCACATTTTTGCACGGCAGAAGCCAGAAATACTTATTGACTTATTTAAATACTTATTTAAATCCCCTTCCTAAATTGATTCATTTTTTCCCCATCTGTGAAATGTCAATTTTAATTACACATTTCCCTGTCCAATTCACCAGAGGCCTTCTTGATTGATTTAACATGAGTCCCAACTTGCCCAGAATTTGTTTTACAGGAAAATAAAGCGTTCCTTTGGGTCAGCTGCTTAACATAATTACAAAAATATTCATTATGCTAACATCTGAGATAAAAGAGAATTAAACAGCCCTTTTCATCATAAGCTGCACTTACAGAATACTCTCCATGTTCAAAGTGCTCTGCAAACAGATTAGTCAGATGAGAATCTGATCTCATCAAGTCATTCATTCCTTCTGCTTGAGAGCCAGCACAAAGTTGGTCACTCTACAGCAACTGCTTCACCCCTTTCCCTCTTCCTAGAATGTGGTTTCCATCCTTACTTTTTCCATCCTTACATCCTTACAGCACCTCTCACAGGACACTTCTGTCTTCTCTTCATCTCTTTTCTTTTTTCCAGTGGCTCCCTTTCATACTACTCATCTCAATCCCTTAATCTCCCTGACATCTTAATCTTCCAGGACACCATGCCCTGAAATTCACTCTAGAAGCCTTTTTGCCTACTACAGAGAAATCTGTCTGCTCTCTCACTATCTGCAAGATACTTACTACTATCTCCTTACTATGGGTAATCTATGGCTCATCAGCTGATGGCATTCCTGGAAACTTATCTCTGCCCTCATACACATCTCTCCAGGCTACAGGTGAGCAAGCCAGTGATCATGATTAATCACTACTACCAATAGTATTTGCTTGTTGTTGTAGAGGAAGAAACATACACAGCAACAGCATCACAGCAGAAATTCCACATTGTTCACTGAAGTCTCCCATATGGTGCTCAAACATCTTTTCTGTAGCACTGAATCAGACCCAGCCAGTGGCTCTCCAGACCAACTACTGGTCTATAAAAACCTCTCTTCTCCACACCTCATTTTCAGCTGCTGTCCTTTCCTTCACCCTCTTCTTCAGAACACTGGAACAGGTTGCCCAGTGAGGTTGTGGAGTCCCCTTCTCTGGAGACATTCAAAACCTGCCTGTGTGACCTACTTTAGGTGATCCTGCCCTGGCAGGGGGGTTGAACTCTCTGATCTTTTGAGGTCCCTTCCAACCCTTAACTTTCTGAGATTCCTGACTTCTTGCTGTCCTTTTTGCCAATTTTCCAGCTGACCCTATCCAACCCTCCTCACATTCCTTGCTACACCTTTGGCAGCTGAGCAGCCTCGGGCTTTTTCCTGGTACTCCAAAATTCCTGCATGACCCTCTGGCCACTCACCAACTGGGACCCTCTGGCCACCCCTCAGCCCACCCAGAGGTACTTACAGCATAGCAATACCCCAGTGTTTGCCTGCTCTTTCTCCAGCAGCTTGGAACCCAGAGAGCCCGATGAGAGCAACAGTTGGAGTGATGGTCAGAGGTCCAATATATCTCAAGAGAGCACCGGGCAGGCCCAGGAAACCAATCACCACTTCTATCAAGGAGGACATGATGATAGCACCTTGGATCTGAACACACAAAGAGGGGAAAGAGACAGTTCAGTCAAATCTTAAAAGCAAAGCCAAAACATTTCTTTTTTTTTTTTTTTTTTTTTTTTTTTTTTTTTTTGTCTGCTCTGGATTACAAACTGCAGTTAAAAAAAAAAGAATTCAGTGACACAAGAAGAACTCAGCAAAACTTTTCGTCATAAAAACAGCTCATAATGTTTAAGTGACTTATTGCTTAAAAGCATAACACTTATGGTTTTCTCCACAAAACTATTACACAACAGACCAGTGGGCCAGTCTGGTAGTTGTGTGGATAGCACATCACACTGTCAGACAGGAGACCTGGGTTCCAGGCTAACCTTTAAGCTCTCAGATCGAACCGGCAAGGGTTGCTGGCGCCACGGAGGTGATGCTCCTAGCTCCTAGGGGCAGAGTGTGTGCTGCATTGTTCACAAGTGCTCCTTAGAAGCTGGTATAGAGCAGCGTTGTGGTCTCAGGAGACTGTCAGCCCTCTTGGCTGCAGGGCTCTTGGCAGGATGTAGCTATGGTTTGAAGATGGGGAAGAGAGAGGGGTTGTTTTTAATTAAGAAAAAGTTTGCAGCCCAAAGCAACGGGATGGGAGATAAAATTCCATGACACACGCCTTCCTGGGGACTACTCTAGCTGCCACTCTAGCGTGACGCCGGGGCACAACCCTCATCCTGGGCCCTGCAGAGCATGGGGAAGTTCAGACTGCAGTGCTGTGAGTGGAGAAGGAGTTTCAAGAGATTTCACCAAGTCTCAGTGGCTTCTCAGAATAGTCTCCGACTGAAGGCGCTCAGGGATGGAACCACGTTTGCTAACTGTGGCTTCACCTACCACGGGGCAGCCTGCTGAGCAGAACGACAGCAGGCAAGTGGTCTGGGAGCAGCTGAACTGCTCCCACTGAGCACCAATAAATCACAATGTGTCATGAGGAGTGTACATCTTGCCTGTGCCTTTTACTGCACATCTCTTGGAACGTGGTTAACTAAACTCCTTGTATTTGCTGTCCAGCAAGGAACAAGTTGGAAAAGATGAAGACTTCTATGAAATGAGTGTAGTGATATATTCAAATGAAAGTCACAGTGAAAGAAGAGATTACCAACTTAAAAGACAAGAAGACACACATGGTTAGGTGAGAAACTTAATTGGAATTGGACAGACCAACAGCTAAAGGCTTACTCCTACATTACCTCTCGTATTCTGGGATACCAGATGTGCTCGGTGTGAAGCAGTTCTGTTGTTCCATTTGTAACTGTTATATCTTACAAAAAGAAGAAAAAAAAAACACAGGTATTTATTCCTCAGCCACTTGGCCAGCATTGGATTGATACAAAATAAATCTCTCCCACAGCTAAGCCTGACAAAGGAACCTTAATTTATACAGAAGTTCTTTCTACAGTGCTACAAATCAAGTAGCAACACATTCCCCAGAAGCCAAGGGCTAATTCTACCCACTGTACCCAAGTGGGGAAAAAAAAATCCCAGCTTTCAGAAAGGTCAGTTAGGGTTTCTTTTCCCCCACTGATAAATGGATGGAGAATTACTCAGCTGCACACCAGGAATCAAGCACTCCAACATTTGCTGCTCACCAACTGAGGTCACCCACTGAATGATGAGCTGACCCTGTGGTAACAATCTCATCTGACACCTTTGGGGTTAAATGGTTCAAGAGCAAAATGCCAGCAAAGGCTCTTTTTGAAAAGCTGAAATAGTGGAACAAAAATTGCTTCACTCTCCAAGGTTATCTGACAGCATGTTCTTGTAACAAGGGATGTATTAGGACACTTGGCACTTTTTGGTGCACAGAAACACCCAACACAGCTTACACTGCCTAAAGCACACTGTCATTTGCCTTTACCTCTTGGGCACTGAAACCCACATCCTATTTCCCAGTAGCTCAATCTGATTCCCCCCACTGAGGAAATGTTAGGCCCAAAGCTAAGTTTTCTATAGAAAAAAACCATCAGGAAAACTAATTAGAGGGTTGTAAGTGAATTGAAGAGATGTATAAACATGTAAATAATATAAATTATCAGAGAATAAAAAGGACTCCTGGGACAACTTTAGCCAGAAGCAAGCAGCCTGCTTCTCTATGCTGCTGTTGTGCCCTACCCACAGCCTTATTACTGAATAACCACATCCCATTAATGAAAGCTGCCAGAGATGTTTCCACTTCAGCTTTCTAACCTAAAGAAAAAGCCCCATACTCAACCAGTTTTACTGCACATTCCCACTCTAAATAATTTCAAAACTGTCAGATTATTATTTAGCCAAGGAAGTGTTAAAATGAACATCCAAATATTGTCAAAGCTTGTTCTGCAAACCCTGTTGAGTTAAACAGTTAAAAATACTGCTCTTGAGGTGATGCTGAACATTGCTTAAAATTCCTACTGCTCAACTTAAAAGGACTTGGACTCACTGTTTCCAAATACCAGAAATGAACATTTACAGAATCCTTCTGCCTTTCTCTACATCAGTAACAGAACAGCCCTTTATGATAATGCTAGATTTATTTTGTCAACATCTTTTCTATAAAAAAAAAAGAATGTCCAGAAACAGAATTCCACAGGGGTATTTTTAGGAACTGTTTTCCAAGGCACAAAAGTTTTACCATTGCAAAAGGAGAGAATTTTTATTCTCTCCTATCCCCTGCTCATTACTTCCACTTTCATATCAAAAGGTTTGGCAGCTGCATTATACATCATCTGGGTCATCTGTCACTTAAAACTCCCACAAGCACAAATGATAATTACCTGTATTATTACATTTCCACTTCTCCAGGGAGAGTATTGCTCTAGCAGGTGCTAAGAATGCAAAAGCACTGGCTTGAAACAGGGGTAACCTGGGGAAAGGAAAGAAGAGATGCTGACATGTCCCGGGGTCACACTACTGCACAGGGTACCAGTTCCAGTTAGGTGGTTACTCAACCTCAAAAGCATCTTTACTGGGGGTTATTAACAATAGGAGAATTTCTCCTTCAAGAGAACAGCCAGAGAGACCCTAAGACATCACAAACCCAAGAGAAAGCACCACAAGCATGTAGATATTCACACAATGCCTGTGGCAGACAATCAGCACCAGCACGCAGGGACCAGGTCACGGTTGAAGTTTTAGGAAGTTTTAGGCTTGGTTTTGCCTTCACAGCATCAGGACAAGCAGCTGGGTCCCTGTGGCCATACCAGCCAGCCTGCTCAACCTCCAGCTTTCACTGTCCCACCAGGTTCAGAAGCACTTTGCTAGAGCAGTCTGCACACTCAGTGCCTTCCTTCTGCATGACTTGAAGTACAGTCACTGAGACATTCATCTCTAAGTGTTATGTGTAAATAACCATTAGGTTGATAAAAGCTGATAAGATGTCCCAGGTGGCTACCAACAATAAATCACAAAGGCTGCAGGAATTTCAAGATTACATTCTTAGCATTGGTGTTTCCACTTCCCAAAGGATTTCAGATGCTTTCCAAAGCATCTCCCAGCAGCAACTACGCATTTACTGGATCACCTGTTGCTTGTGTAACATCTCAAGCATCCAGAGAGTCTTTAACTACAGAGAAGATGAACTTTGAACTAATCAGACTGTCACTAATGAACTGGAACAAGGTTCTCTTTAATAGCAGATCTCAAACTGCAACACGTGGAGCACTGAGTTGCTGATGGGGCTGGAGTCACTGCCTGGTGGCTGTGGCTGCTTTACAGCTGCAGTCAAGTTGCCAGTGCAAACACCAGGACAGGGAAAAGAACTGATTGGAGAAGATGCAGACAAGGATCAGAAAAGGCACACAGAAGTGGGGGAAAAAAAAAAAATGTGTGTGGGGAAAAAAATCCTACACATGCTTAACAGAGAAAAGGTAAAGCAGAAGGATGTTGCTACCAGTGGTTGTAAGGTTCTCAGGGAGGAGGATGGAAAAGTTGTAATAACATTGGAAAGGAGTCTGGGCCACAAGCAAGCTAAAAAGCTGATCCACGTATCACAGACATTGAAAACTCCCTTTGAAAGTCAAACTGCAGAAAATACATGAGCCCCCCCTGAGCAGCATGCAATTCCTTCCCAACTTTCTTCAGTGAAAAAATCAAATCTTTTATCTTGGGTGAAGAAACAGTTGGTAGCTCCAAGTCAATGATTCACCTTATTTTTCAAGCTTCATGAAGTAAGCAAAATATGCAATACCTGTAGCAAGCTGCTACTCCTCTGTCCCACCTACACACTACTCTGTGCCCACTCTCCTCTCCTCCTGCCCCCCCCCAAATGATTTTGTAAATACACATTGCAAACATTCTCCAGAGATGAACTCTGCTGTGCTGAGACTGAGGTCCAGGCTGTGAGTTTTGTAACACACAAAAGAACCTGCAAACATATTAAAAAATAAGATCTTGTGGCTTTGCTATCCTCTCAACTTTAAGAAGAGAGAGTTAACCTGGAATATTTACCAAAAAGTGCCAGTACTCAAAATATGGGTTTGTTTTTTGGTTTTTTTGTTTCCTAAGCAGAAGAAAAATAAGTTTGTGGGTTGTTTTTGTTTGTTTGTTTGGGGTTTTGGTAATTTATTACTCAAAAGCAGCCAACCAAGATCAGTCTCTTCCTGAAGAGACAGCTACAATTTCCAACATGACTTAAGAACCATCATTCTCATTGCTAAGCCAGGTATTGTTAGGAAAAAGTTCTTTACTGTGACAATAGTGGAAAAATGGAACAGGTTGCCCCAGGAGGTGGCTGAGGGCTGATGGAGGTTGATGTTGAGGCTGATGAAGCTCTGTGCAACCTGATCTAGTTGAGGGTGTCCCTGCTCAGTGCAGGGGAGTTGGACTGGATGACCTTCAGAGGTCCCTTCCAACCCAAATTATTCTAGGATTCTGTGATTCCTTGCCAGCTGGGTAAAGCACCACCAGCTGATGACTGGGATAGAGTTTTAACTTCATGTCTGAATGGTGAAGTTGCTCAATTTTGGCACCAGCTCCTGTGAAGACAGACCTTTTATGTAGTTAAAAGTCATCTGGAAATGTCTTCATTGCATTTCACACAGATGTAAGAATCCTTAGAGAATACAGCAAGGGGCACAAGAGAAAAAAACTAAAACATTTAGGTGTATTAAAGCTGGATTTGATTGCCTTGGTCATACTAATGACTCTGAGTCCCTGCCAAATCTTTTTGGCTTATTACACAATCTACCAAATAGCTTGAATTCCTAAAATCAGAATGGGTACCAAATGGACCACATAATTGAGCTAAATCCATCCTTAAGGACCTTTTAACCATGGAATGTGACCTTTTGAGACCATGGTGGCTTTATTTGCTGAAATACTTTGCAGTTGACAGACTTGCCAATAAATACTTTGAAAATCTCATTTAGAGAAGGTGGCTACTAGATCCCATCCCCATCCTTGCATAAAACCAGAATCACATGTTCAACAGCTAGAAAAACATTCAGCCATGGAAATTTGCTCCTGAAATACAAGCTCAATTTATTTTAAGATCCAAACACCACTGTGTCCTCAGTGGAAGAAGCAGCCACTGAAAAGGGGAAAAAAAAAAACCAACAAAACCAACCCACCACAAAGGGCAGAGGTGGGATTATAGAGAAAAAGAGAATTTCATAGTGATGGGACCACACTGGTTTCTGCAAGAGCCCAAAATCACTCTACAGTGAGTTAAGGGCCTGAGATGAGTCAGAGAAAAAATGAAGTATGACAAATTCTAATTCTGTGAAGAGATATGAGGCTCAAGAAGCATAAAAACTAAGATTCTGCTAAGAAATTTAATGCAAAAGAAGAAAGCTGGCAGAAGAACAGGAAAACCAAACTCCCTTTTGAGTTTGTCTCCATCCACAACTCCCCACTAGTTACAAAACCAGAAGATTTTAAACTTCATCAAACCCAGGGAGTTTTTATTCAGCTCAAAAAGCTGAACAAGGAAAGATCTGAACTTCCAGTTCCTGCCCTAGGTCAGCATTCCCTATATAAAGCAGAAATAAAAAATGGGTCAAAAAAAAATAAAGTACTCCCACTTAGAGAGCACAACTCTGCTCCTCTGCCTCCTTTCAGGTGAGGTAATTGAAAATTGATCATTCCAGCTAAGGGAAGGCACTTTGTGAGCACAAAGGGCCAACAAGTCAGGAAATATGATTATGAACTGCAGGGAGTCTTGACTGAAAGAGAATACAATGGACAATGTCAACTTTCTCCTTTTTCTTATGGTTTTTTTGTCATCAGAATGAACTTTTCATACCAAACAGTGGAGTGGACTTTATAAGTTTAGTAAGAGAAAATAATAAAGGCAAGGTTTTCCAAAGGAAAAAAAAAATACAAAAAAAGACACAAAAGCTAACTAAAACACCAACTAGAGATTATATTGGAAAACCTTTAGTATTTGGAAAATTTTTGTGTGAAAAGCTGACCTGACTGACCACTGCCTTCTGCACCCTACTGAGAGAACTTTTCCACCCAAAGATTCTGTTTCTTAGATAAATCTTTAAAAATGTTTGGGGTGTTTGTCCATTTTTTTATTGGAATGCAAGATGTGGGTCACACTGTTCTCAAATTGAACTAAATGACCCATGAATCATCCAAATAACCATATGAGGGCACACTGCTAAAATATGCACTGTCCTGGTTTTACTTCTCACTCTTGTTTTATCCAAGAAGATGCAGAAATAACTCTGCAGGTTTTAGCTGCTCCCAGTTCTCACAGGGAGAGTCAACAAAAGCTGAAGTAAACATGCCAAGCAGCTCTTCTGCAGAAAACTTACTTAAAAAAAGATTTATCTTCATGCTAATAAAATTGCTAACAACCTGTTCTCATCAACACCAGATTTTTGAAGCTTGTGCTAACACCTGAATTGGTCTCTTGCATCCTCCTAAGGAGAGCAGATCAAGGGAGGGGTACAGGCATCCCTGTACAGGTGTTTCTTCCCAACTCCAGGAAAACTGTAACTCAGAACAACCAATAAACAAAACCAAATTATTTGTTAGTATCAGAAGGTAAGAGATTTGCACAGGTCTGAGAACAAAATTACCTTTGTCATTTTTACTTGTTTAAATTGACAAGCACTTTACAGGAAGAAGCACAGGATCTGCTGTGCCTGCCACCTAAACACCACCACAACCACCTCAATATTGGCCAGAACAAGACAGTATCATTCAATAAACTAAACTCAAAAGTCAAAATGAGTTCCTCTTTACCAAAGTTATATGAAACTTCCCCCCAGAAGTACTTCAACTTTCTCTGTTCTCCTGGATTTTGCTCCTATTTCTTCCCTCTCACTGCTCCTGCTCTCTTTTCTTACCCTTGGAATGACTTCTCCCCTTTCAGATCCACTTTGGGATGGGGGAAGTAGTAGGAGGGGGGGGAAAGCAGCTTTCCAAAAGCTTTCCCTAACTGCCCTGTATTTGACATGATATCTTGTGTTTCATCTTTATCCTTTAGAACCAGGCTAACTACACCTCTTGGATCCCAGCCTGTACTGAAAGGCCAACAGATGTTTAGTCACAATAACTAAAACCAACTCCCAAATCTCACCTGCACCCAAAAGTTGTCTGTAACAATGTAGTGATGCCCACGCAGAAGAAAATGGTCCCAATCAACTGGCTGGTAGCCCACTGGTCAAATCCAACACACATGGCATCAGCCAGCAAAAAGGGCACTGCTATAGTTCCACTGAAACAGGTTAAGTAATGCTGTGAAGAGAAAAAAATGTTTGTTAATACTGCAGCCAACAGAAACAAGTAAATATATTTATGATGATCTTTTCTTTTGCACTGGCTTTTTTTTTTTTTTTGCTTTCAAGTTCTCCCCCACAGCTGCTGTTTCCTGGTTCTAAACATTTCTTCAGGTATTTGTCTCCAGCTACCTCCAGCCTATTGCTATTTCTGCAGGACAAACTGAGTTACTTACACAGCCACATGGTGACTGTTCTTGATGAAGATGTATCTAGGTAACTGCTGAAAACAGCTCCTACCCCAGAAAAGCAAATAACTCCATTCATTTTCAACCATGTGAAAAACCAGTAGCTTACAAATGAACTTAAAGCACACACACACAGGGCTGCAAATAAGCTCACAAGTACCAGAAACTAGACACTCATTAATTCTTTTGCAATTCAAACACATTAAGCAAACAAACAAACAAGTGTCACCACCTTCAGCAATGCTAATGACAAATATAACCCCTAGAGAACTGCCTGGCCTTGAGGAAAGGCAGAAATAAAAAGGAGGCTTTGGAATGTTTGTTTGGAGATCTCAACATACTTTACAGATACTAACAAATTCTCAGCATTCCTGTGGGACAGATATTGTTACCATTTGAGAAGGAAAGGAGCTGAAAGGAGCTGGTTTGCTTCACACAAGTGAAAGGCTAAGCTGGTAGTAGGGTCCAGCTCACTTCTACAGCCCTACTCATTGCAGGAAGCACACTGACTCCAAGGAGTGCAGAATCTGCCTGCCCTGCTCATGAGTGAGCTTACAGGGCAAGGATGATGCTATCAAGCTTGCAGAATTGCAGTTACTTCTTCTTCTTTTTTTTTTTTTTTTTTTTTTTTTCTCTTGCCCTTTTTAATTCCAGAGGTGCCAAACCTCACTTCCTAAAAACTCCCACTTAGCATTTGCTCACTTGTTCACCAAGTGCTTTTCAGAAGACTAAATATTGCAGTGAAATTCACAAAGGCAGAAGCCAGAAAACAAGAATTTGTTACCAGCACAGGAAATCTTTGTGATTGACTTCAGCAGAAAATCTTAACACTTTTCTTCAAACGTGTGACAGCATGGGGGGGATGAAATTATCACACACACAAAAAGACAACCAACTGCACAGAAAATGCCAAATGATCTTTGCAAGAGAGGAAAAAATACCAGAGCTGCTTTTTGAAACTTACCTGTAGCCCTAAAAAGATGCAGAGATACCAAGGAGGAACATCTTCAATGGTGTAAATCATGTCAGTTCTCTGGGCATCTAAACTGCCACTGCTGTCCAGTGTCTCTGCCAAGGAGCTCTGTTTGGACAGGGAGGGTAGAAGAGGTGGGGAGGATACAAAAGAAGTGGGATAAGACACAAAGGACAACAGAAGTTTAGTATTCTCTATGAATAAACTGAATTTGTACTAACAGGCAAATGCTCCAATACTGGTACAATACTCCCAAACAATGCTGATATTTTCATTTTTAGATATGAAAATATTTTACCTCTGAGGACGAGCTCATCTCCAGCTGTAGCTACTGAACTTGTACCAAACACCTTCACTCCTCTAAGCCATTCCTGCTTATTTATACTAAACACAACAATTGTGCATTTATAAGATAACCAATCTGGCAGCCAAAAGGTGCCCAAAAATGGGTTGATTATGAGAGAACTGTTTATTTAAAAAGAAAGAAAGAAGGAAAAAAAAAAAAAGAAGAATTGGAACTAAGTAGAAGAGTCAACACCAGCTGTTTTCAAAGCAGAATGGCCACCCCTTGCATAAGAGACCAAAATCACAGGCAGGAAAGTTCCTCATTACTGTAATTGCTTCCCCACTTAATTCTTACTCAATTTCAGTCTTGGTTGACTTTTTAGCCCCGAGATTTATTATTTTTGCTTCCACTCCACATGCAAGAAGTCAACAAAAACTCTCAACACTGTAACTGAAGGCAACCCCGGGCAACTCACATTCCTCAAGCAGACTTCCTCCAAACCTACAGGAATCTAAGAGCCTACCAGGGGCCCTAATTTGCAGAGAGCTAAGAGAGAGCTGACCACAGATACATCCCCACCAAAACCCCTGCAGACTTCCCACTCAACCAGGTTCAGCTCAATCGTTTCTTCTCCACGACCAAGTGGAATTGCTTCATCCCAACTTTCTGCTTATGAAACTCCTGAGAACAAAAACCCCAATGCTCCAAAGCCCAACAACAAAAGCAGAAGGAAGTATCAGATTTTATCACTTCAAGCTCAACTCTCCAAAAAAATACCTTATATAACTCCAGTTCTGAGCTAATCCCCACAAGAAGCTCACGTGAAGGAGCCCAACACAAAGAGCAGGAACTCTGCCAGACTCCTGACTTTGCCTCAAAACTCTTCAAAAAATCACAGCCACAGATGATGCTCCACTTGGTTTATCATCTACAAGGTCAAGGAAGCCCAACTGAACCATGGGACTTCCCTCTTAACCTCCAGTTTCTGTGGGGAAAGCAAATGCCATTGGATTAATCCAAATTCAAGGAGAGCGAATGGCCACGTGGCTATGGAAAGGTCAAGGTTATTAAAACACAAAAGCAAAATACAAAACCATTCATTCAGAAGACTCTTTTAAACCCTGTTAGACACCAAGCAATCTGCTCACCAGGGTTACTCCCCATCCTAAGAGAGGAAGAAGGGAAACTGTCCACTTTACAAACCAGACTGCCAATTTGCAGCTCCTATCTCATTTCTCCTTGATTGGAAAAATGAAAAGATGACCCTCCTGACCTGATTCCCTTCAAAAAGAAAAAACAAATTAACAAAAAAAATTAAAATTCAGGAAGCTGAGCTTTAGTGCTTCACCTCAAACTGGAAGGAGAGCACTGAGCAGCAGTCAACCCCTACACATCTGAGCTTGTCTCTATCTCAAATATAAAAAGTGTACATCCCCCAATTCATGCAGTTTTGTGTAGAATCAAGGCAGGGCACAAAGCTGCTGACCCACAAAGCCAGGCAGAAGGAGGAGACCCAACAGCCAATGTAGCTGAGAAGGAACAACAGGACTTTTGGCCTCCCTAGAGGCTTCCTGTGAGAACTTTCTCAGGAAAACAAAGACTCAGCCAGAGAAGCTCCTGGGATACTTTGAGTTGTTAGAAAGCAGCTTTGTTAACCTTTCCCCAGAGACTACACAAACACACATACCTCCACATAGATTTATATAAATATATATGTATTAATAGAATTTTAAATAGATAAATGTATGTGCAGGATTGCCTCAGCTCTGTATTGCCACCTGAGAACTTTGCCCAGCAGTGGAACTGTTTATTGAACACTTTGCCTCAGAGGTCATCATATGCTTCCAGAGAGGCAGAGGTCAGGAAGGAAAAGTTAGAATGGTTACAGCATCCTCTCGTGAGGCAGGAACAGAGAGGTATCAGCAGAAATTTACTCCTTGCTTTATCAGTCACATCAACATTGTCCAGCTGAAGCCCCCAAAGAGCAGCACAGAATGAGGAGAGGGAACTGGGGGTTGTTCCCCACCTGAGTGAAAGACACCACCATGCACTGAGCAACCTGCATCACTCCTCCCCAGGATGGACAGGAATGGGATTTCCCAAATTCAGGATGTTCCCATGCAGCATGCCAGGTTGTTGAAACCTCCATTAAGTGATTTCTGCAGATTGGTGGCTCTGGTCAGACACCTGCCTTTGGAAAAACCCATCTTTCAGCCTCTTTTCCAGCTCTAACTTTTCCAGGCCAATATCCAGTGGCTACTTGAGTGTTCCACTTAGTGCTGAATGCTGATTTTTCTTCACAGGACTGATGAGGCTGCATCATGTGTGTTCCTGAACTTTTTCCACCTGCCCATTTATTATAATACATTATATTAAATACAATATTTGCCACATCTCCCATCATCTTTGGGCAGCAAAAGTCAGAAATCATGACCCATTTCCACCAGAAAGCAAGTTTATCAGTTCCTTCAGAGCTTTACATTTCTGATCACATTTATGGTTAACATTTTGTCTGCACAGAACAAGAAGAGCAGCAGGCACCAGGCCTGGGAGCAGGTCAGCTGGACTGGGGCACACAGAAACCTTTCTTTGGGCACAGATCAACAACTGCTCCCCAATTTAAGCTCTCTTTTTGAAAGCCAAGTTAATAGGTCTTCTAACCAAAGAATTTCAAACTTTAAGGCATCCCTGTCCTAGCAATGTCTGTTCTACAAAGCAAAGTGGTTGGATTAACAATAATAATAATAATAATAATAAATCCAGGATACTCCTCATTCCTTCCAAACCCCAGACATTCTGTTTTGGAAAAAGAAGCCTTCTCCTTTATCAAACCTTCAGCAGATGACAGTTAAAAGGAACAGACATAAAAGAGACCAAGAGTGAACAATGAGGAATTTGAGAAGTAGGGTGAGGTCTGGCTACCCTGCTGGTAAGTCACTGGGTAGTCACTGGCCCTTTTGTAGCTGGAGCATGTGCCTGCTGGTTTAATATATTGACTATGTGCTGGTGCTTGCAAAGTGTGCCAAAGCATGCCCTAGGGGACTGCTGGGAATGAACTGCACCTTTCAGTTTGAGATACTGATCAGAGACTAATTCTTTTAATTTTAAATTTTTTTTTTTAATTGGCCAAAAGTGGGACAACACAAAAATTGAGAAAAAAAAAAGCACAAAATTAAATATAAATAAGGGGGGGGGAATGAGGAAGAGATAGAAGTGGAGCAAAAATTTTGGAAAAAAAAATTAATCAAACAACTCAAGCTCATCCCAACATCCAAAGGAGCAAACACAAACAGCAGGGCACTCTGAAGGCTGTTCCCATCCTTCCTACTGGAAGAGATTCCCTCTGGGGAATGAGGCCTTCACAGAAGTACCTTTAATAAAGAGCTGACAACATGTTCAAATTAACTCAGCAACAGCCTCTTGTTGTCTATTTTACAGGGATGCAATGATACAGTTATTTCTCATCTAATGGTTTATTGTTTCAGTTAAAAATCCTGAAGGACAATGTAAGCACTGGGCACCCTCCAACAATTTAAGCACCTTTCAGTCTTCTTTGTTAAAGGCTTTTTATTCAAGGCCTTTCATTTGCTTCTTTTCCAGGAATGGGAAGTCAAGAACAAACATGCTTCATGCACACTTATTTTCAGCAAAAAGCAGATTTAGCTAGATTACCAGAAATATCACTTTACTGCACAAGGGTGTTTGCTAATTCCTGCTGTTTGTTCCCTGTGAGCCCCAGCAAAGCTTTGACTCAAGCAGATTGTTTGATTAAAAGCTCATGGTCTCTTTAAGGTGAATTATCACTTAGAGTTCTGATCACATGGATCAAATGGAAGGGAAGAAAAATATTTGTTTGGTAAAAAACAGGCCATGAAGACAGGCTTTGATGTCTGGAGATCACTGATCTCTCTTGCACAATTTCATCCCAACACCTTTTTTTTTTTGCTCAAGGCTTTTATCAGATTGTCTCTTGCCACACTAGTCTGAGCAGGCTCCAAAAAATTCAACCATCACAGACACACACGTGTCAACAATTGCCAAAATTTGTCCATTCAAATATCAGTATGATCAAGATGGTAGTAGAGACACATTTGGGACATAGAGGCAGACAGTATGTAAGAGACAGAGCATGCAGGAGCACATCCTGCCACTCACAACATTCCTCTAAAATGTAACACTCCCAAGACCTCTGTCAGAATCACCTGTTTGAAGCACATTTGAAACCAGAGATTTGGAAGTGAATTTTGACATCTGAGTTAGAAAACCTTAACTACACTCTTTGATGTCATCCTTGCCTCAACAGAAGTTACAGCCTCCAAAGAAACAAGCATCACAATGCTCTGGCTTGGAATCAAGTTTTTTACTCCTGTTTCAATTAGGACATCTGAAAAAAATGGCCAAAGTAAGGCTTTTCTGAGGTAACCACAATGCCAGTTAGACATAAACATCTCAGAAAAAGGTGCTGCTCAGATTTACTGTAATCCTTATTTTAATCCTTCCTTGTTTAAAAAAAAAAAGCTGGGATTCAGACCATCTCTGCTGGCAAGATTATTCATGAACAGGCTTGGGGAAGAAAGGAATTGAGAAAACACTGGGGGGGGGGAAATTAAAAAAAAATATATATATATAGAAATAGAAATAGAAATAGAAATAGATATAAAAAAATCACAACTGGTCTCCTTTGAGGCCTCAACTGGGTCTTTCTGAGTAGCTACCATACAATCATTATTATCCTAGAGGAAAAATGTTGAAGGGATTTTATGAATGACCTGAAGTTCAGTCATAAAGATGTCACTCAGTAATACACAGCCCACTACTTAGAAAAAAGGACCAGAAAAAAAAATTTTATAAGGTTGGGGCTTCTGAAGGTGCTCAACACCACCAGTTGACTTGACCAAATGCAGAAAATAAGAACTGATGACCAGAACAGAATGACCTTATCAGGGGAACCATGTGAAAGGCCAATGGAAATGAAGAAATCAAGAAATTGCTTATTATGAATTTTGGTGCCAGGTCAAAGGGCATTAACTGCTGCTAACATTTGCTGAGTCATTCTCCCCCATTCTGCAACCAAAATGTGTGACTGGAAGAGTCATGAGGACAGAACCAATCTGAATCTGCAAGTCATCAGATTTGAATGGAGAAAGAAAGATCTCTTGGTCAAATTAAACCAGTGTGGACAAAAAATAAGACAGAAAAAGCAAAGATGAGTTCTCACCTTGAGGGAAACTGCTACATACCTTTTCTGCAATGCCATTCTCTGTAGTATAGATGGCCATCAGCTCTGTGTCTTCTGTGTCCTGATCACCACTTGATGTTGCTCCACCATTTATCACGACCTTAAAAAAGAAGATACAAAAAGAACCACGAGGTCTTAATAAACATTTTCTCTACAATCACATCCCCCCATCGCTCAGTTGCACTTGACATCTTGTCAGAAAACATTACAAGCATGACAAACAATCATTTCTGGAACAACAGAGAAACTTGAAAGATGTCACCCAGAGCCCCAACAAGGTCAGCTGAGGGAACCCAGAGGGAACTGGAAGGGTTCTGGAGAGGCTGCCACGTGCAACAGAATGATGGATCTGAAGAAAAGGAGCAAAAATTTCTTTGCTGTCACCTACTCCTTTTAGCCAAGCAGCTCAGGGGATGCCAGTGCCTGGTGACTTCTGCAGGAGGAGAGGTAATTGTGGTAATGAACTGCCAGGGGAACCCCAGGGCTTGTGAGCAGCACTGCTCTGGAGCACCCAGGGAATAACTACAGACAACCTCACTGACTTGGTCTATTTATAACAAGTAGCAGAAGAGGTTTCACCTAAATACTTGGGGAAAGGAAGGTTTTGTACACCATGGCTGAAGATGAGGCAGCAGTGTGCCCAGGTGGCAAACTGGTTTGGATCAGGAACAGTCTGGGCAGCAGGAGCAGGGAGGGAATTCTCCCCCTGGATCCAGCACTGGTGAGGCCTCACCTGGAGCTCTGGGAGAGTTCTGGGCCCCTCGCCTCAGGAAAGCTCTTGCCCAGAAAAGGGCAATGAGGCTGTGAAGGGTCAAGGGGGAAAGTCTGATGGGGAGAGGCTGAGGGACTGGGGTGCTGTAGCCTGGAGGAGATTCAGGGGGGACCTTGTCACTCTCCACAGCCCCCTGAAGGGAGTTTGGGGGTCAGGCAGTGACAGGAGGAGAGGGCACAGCCTGAAGCTGCCCCAGGGGAGGTTTAGGCTGGATATCAGGAAGCACTTCCTCATGGAGAGGGTGCTCAGGCATTGGGATGGAGTCACCATCCCTGGAGGTGTTCCAGGAAAGGTGGATGTGGCACTGAGTGCCCTGGTCTGGCTGATGGGGGGTTAGGGCACAGGCTGGGCTGGATGGGCTTTTCCAGCCTCAGTAACTCTGGGATTCTGTGTTGGAATGAGCATTATTCACACAGAGCATGCAGGAGCTGAAGGGGTTACTTACTGGCAGGGTGAAAAAGGTTGGATGTTTAGATTCATCCTCATATTTGCCCTCTGTTGAGCCTCCTGCCTCCACTGATTTGGCAGTGGTGTTCTTACCAATCCCCATCGTTTCCAGAATGTCCAGGACTTGGGTGCAGCACCCCAGGGGATGCTGCTGGGATGACAGGCCAGATCTTAGACAACAATTTCTGATTTGAACAGCAGCAGCACCTCCAGGAATCACACCAGTGCTCAGTGACCCAGCTGGGACATGGGGGTTGCTTGTTTAGGTATCGTTGGCATCAATGGCACCTAGAATTGAGCAAAATTATTTTTTTTCTTGATTACCCAAGATGTATGTACAAACACACACACTCCACAGCCTTGGTTCACTTCCATGCTCATGACTCACCAACTCTTACAATTTTTTTTTTTTATTTCCTAATTAGCAGATTATCATTCAAAGATAAAGCTGATGGTATTTAAAATTCTTTCAGGATGGGAACACTGTGATTATTCTCTCATTCTTCTCTTGTGGTCTTTAATCATTAGGATGATTTTTTGGAAACTCTGCTTGTGTTTCAATTTCACAGTCTTTTCTGGAAACATATTCCAGATTTGCAGTGATACCCACCAGCTTGCCATTGAGCACCCATTAAAACACCACTCCTGCTTCTTCAGCGAGTGCAGTAAAACCAAATCCTTTCAAAACAACTTATTTTTAAATAAAAACATCATCTAGGAAGCTCAGACTAGATGGACAGAAGCACTTGACTACCAGGGAGCCTATTCCCATGAGACAGAACCAGCTCTTTCTGCTGAACACCCCTGAATTATTCCAGCTGTGCAAAGAACATTCAAAGTCATCTGCCTGGTGATGGTGAAGCAACTGCTTCAGGATGAAACTGCATTTTAATTAGCATCACTTCTACTTTGGCACAGGAACAGGAAAGACTGTACAGCTCACTGGTTTTCTTTTGTTTTTCCAGATGGGTCAGTGCACTGAAGCTTTCCTACAATTGCTCCTTAAATTAGACTTGCAAGTCCATGATTATCCACACTTCTGCCATTTCCAAAGCACATGAATTAACAGATTGGAACCTCAATTTCCCACGGGACAGCATAAAAAAAAATTCCACAAGAAACACCAAGTTTTGCAGCCTGTGGTTTTGGAGCTTCTAAAAACTGAAAGTGCAGCTGCAGATTGAAACAAACAAAGTTTCAGCTGAAAGTACATGACAGCACCTGAGAAACAGCCCCTTCAAAATCATAAAAGGAAATTTCCTGCAAGACCAGGAACACATTCAAACAGCAGAACCCACCACACACCAGTGTTTCTGCAGAATCAAGTTAAGCACATTTGCAATGGAATTCCTAGGTGGAAATGCAATGAACAGACATACAAAAAAAACCCCCAAAAAACCAGTTACAGATATATTAGAAGGAAAAAAGTCAGGTCAAGTTTTTTTCTTCAGCCTCCCTTCCAAAACACTGCTCAGTAAAGTGCCAGCAGCTTGAGTGTCTGCTGCAATTGCAATATAATGAAACTTGACCCTTCTGCTAGGGGCAATTCTGGACTGTTTGAAAAATTAGAGTACTAATATTTTAGAACCTCTAATAGCTGTTAATTGGCCATTTGCTAGAAAATGCTGGTTAAAGAGATAGAAATCTTTCAAAGCAATGTAACTTTTCAAGAGAGAAAATACACTTCCAGAAGAAATACCACTCAGGCACTGACACACCACTGGAGCAGTCCTAATTAAACAGAAACAGGGTGGAAAGAAGTGCCTTTAAATAAGACTTTAATTAAGACTTGTTTCTTGAAGTAAATATCAAGATAGCACAATTAATTATTTCTCACTTGAACTGGAGATCAAAGGAGAAAACCAGTTTGATCCTCACACCATTCTGTAAAACCAGGTGTTTCCATGTGGACAGAAACCACCTCCTGAAGTGCAAATCTCCAGAGCCCAAGAGGAACTTTGGAACAGTTTGTCTGCTCCCAGGTTGGTGCAGAAATAATTGGTGATGCCTCCTCAAAGCTCTACAGGAACCTTGCTCTCAAAGCTGCCTCTGAGAGGTGATGTGAAGAGCTGAAAGAGGAGGAGGAAGAGACAGATACTGGTTAAAGGTTTGTGGGGTAGTGGGAATGTCTGGGGTGGTTTGGGGGCTTTCCTTTCCTTTCCTTTTTCCTTTCCTTCTTCCTTTCCTTTTTCCTTTCCTTTTTCCTTTCCTTCTTCCTTTCCTTTTTCCTTTCCTTCTTCCTTTCCTTTTTCCTTTCCTTTTTCCTTTTTCCTTTTTCCCTTTTCTTTTCTTTTCTTTTCTTTTCTTTTCTTTTTTTCTTTTTTTTAGGGCTGCTGTTGCTTTTACTGCAATGGTGACAAGGGAGGTTTTCAAGCACACACACAAAAAAATAATTAAAAAAAGAATCTGCCTTTTTTCTGTCAATGCAGACATGTTTTATTCCCCAAGAAAATCAGTGATGGAGACAGGCACAGTTTACCCTGGCAGCTTTATCATCTCAGATTGGAAGGGAAAAGGGAAAGGAGAGAATTCCACCTCCTTAATAAATACAGCCACACCAAGAAACCAACAGTGCAGGAGGAGTTCTGCCAGCAGGAAAAGTGCCACTCAGGGGATCTGGTTTAAGGTATTCTGGCAGGGTAAACTTCTTAGTGAGCATTAACTCCACTGATGAAAAGACCACATAATCCTCTTTTACTTTGCACTGCAAAACAGTGGGACTGCTATCTCCTCTGAGAAGATGTGATCAGTCCCTGGGAATTGTTCTTCAGAATTCCATCAGGAGAGCAGACAAATAAGCTGTGCCTGGTAAAATGGGGTTTCCAGATGAAAAGCAACAAGCAATCCCAAATTAAGTGTAAAAAAACCAGCTTCATCTGCTGCTTTTCCTAAGAGAGGGAGTGTGTGCACACACACACGTGCACTCAAAGTGTGTTGAGGGTGGCCCAAGAAAAATGAGAATAAACTTCTCATCTCTTCCTTTTTCTGCTCAGCAATTCAACTTATCCACTTCATGGCTCAAATGCTAACCAGAGATTTGCAGAATTACTTTATTCTGCATTCAGAAGTGTCCAATTGAGAGAGCAACCTTTAGGCAGCAGGGGATGAGGTTACCTGGAAGATATTCTTCTTCTCTATCCCCCCAACTGAGCACAGCTTAACAAGGTGTACTTGGACATTTTCTACTTGCCTGTAACAAATTTGACTGATCAGAGCTGAAAAGTCATGTAAAATGATATAAAAGTCACTAAACATCAGCTAAGGACACATGGTACAAGGAATTATCTGCCCCTTTGGATCAAATGGGAAAGCTGGAAGTGAAATTTCCACCAGAACACTGATTAGGATTCATCTCTTTCCATTCCAAACTATCTGCAGTGCTCACACATGATTAACCCAGGCAAGCCAAAAGCTGACAGGGGTTTAAATGCTTTAGATAAGATCAGGATTCAGGATTTATCTCCCACAGGGGATAGTCCAGGTGCAAGTTGAGGAGAGGAAAACCCTCCCAGCTGAGGTGAGGCCACTCTGCATCTCTGACACTGGGGCCTTTTCTCTGATATCCAAAACTTTTCCAGATGTGGCACCATCAGGACAGGACACCAAGCTACACAAGTGTCTGCTTGGACACATCAGGTAGTTGTTAGACTTTGCATTTTCATGACCACTAACACCACAATTTCTGTTTTACCAAGGGAGCTCCTACTTTAAGTTCCAGTGCAGTTCCAAGTTCACTGAAGGATGAAAACCCCATCAGGGATGGAGATGTACAATGCAAGACTGTCATTAAAGCTACTTCTCTATTTCTTCCTGCAAGTCATTACTCTGGAAACTCTGCCACAAATAAAAACCTTTACTGAAGCATTCAACAAAAGTTTTCCCACAGAGAAATCTGTCCAGATACCAGGACAGGCTGCATGAAAAGCTTCTATGGCACAAGATATCAAACTGCATCCAAGTTTGTTTTAAAAATAGTTAGAACACTCACCTCCTGCTAGATTCAAGAGTGAACTTGGTCAGGATGGAAGATACAGTGAGACACAGAGAACTAAGTAACATGGAAGGGAAAAATTGACCAGGAACCCTATTAAAAGAGCAGGTATTTTATCATAGAAATGGGGGGGTTGGAAGGGAGCTCAGAGATCAGCAAGTCCAACCCTTGATCCACTCCCCCCGGGGTTCCCAGCCCATGGCACTGAGTGCCACATCCAGTCTCTGGTTAAATATCTCCAGGGATGGAGAATCCACCCCCTCCCTGGGCAGCCCATTCCAATGCCTGATCACCCTCTCTGCAAAGAATTTCTTCCTAATATCCAACCTAAACCTCCCCTGGCAGAGCCTCAGCTCTGCCCTCTTGTCTTGCTGAGAGGTGCCTGGGAAAAGAGACCAACCCCCCCCTGGCTCCAACCTCCTTTCAGGGAGTTGTAGAGAGTGATGAGGTCTCCCCTGAGCCTCCTCTTCTCCAGGCTGAACAGCCCCAGCTCCCTCAGCCTCTCCTCAGAGGATCTGTGCTCCAGTCCCTTCACCAGCCTGGTTGCCCTCCTTTGGACCTGCTCCAGCACCTCAATCTCCTTCCTGACCTGAGGGGCCCAGAACTGGACACAGGACTCGAGGTGTGGCCTCACCAGGGCTGAGTCCAGGGGCAGAATCACCTCCTTGGACCTGCTGGCCACGCTGTTCCTGATCCAGGCCAGGATGCCATTGGCCTTCTTGGCCACCTGGGCACACTGCTGGCTCATGTTCAGCTTCCTGTCAATCCAAACCCCCAGGTCCCTCTCTGTCTGGCTGCTCTCCAGCCACTCTGTGCCCAGCCTGGAGCTCCCCATGGGCTTGTTGTGTTGAACCTCATCCCCTTGGGATCAGCCCAACTCTCCAGTCTGTCCAGGTCCCTCTGCAGAGCCCTCCTGCCTTCCAGATGATCCACACTCCCCCCCAGCTTAGTGTCATCTGCAGATTTGCTGATGATGGACTCAATGCCTTCATCTAAATCATCAATAAAGATATTATGTTTCCATGAGAGTCACCAGACCTCAGGGGAAGGAAGTTTGCCACCAGGAGGAGGTGTTACACCCAAACAAAAGGCTGCTGGGGGCTCACACCTCCCCTGGTTTCTGACTCAGGCTGCTTGACACCAGGCTTGGGGTGCCAGCAAGGAGCCAATCTTGGTTTGTGTTTCAGAGAAAGTGCAGAATGGAGACAGAAATCGTCAACTGGATCCAGAAATATGACACGGACATGGGAGAAAAAGAGGTAATCCCTTCAAAGTGCTTTGCTCTCTCCTCAGGGGTTATGCACAGGAAGGAATGGGTCCTTGTCCAGATGAGCACATGGAAGTAAGGAACAGTTTTCCACTCAGAGGCTTTAGAAGGAGAGGGATCTTTCTCCTGCCTGTGTGTTCAGTTCTCTGCTGCTTTGACTTCAGAAACAGTCACCCTGACTGCTAAATCCCAAAATATTTGGAGGCAAATGGGTTGCCACCTTCTCTCTGACATCTCCTTGGGAACAGGAGGTTTCAATTTCCTTCAATCCTCTTGGCCCTGGGTCCAAATCATGCTCCTTTTTCTGCTGCTCACCTTGAGAGGTTTCTCTCTCAAGTGCTAAGAGACCAAACAGCCCCCACACTGCTGCCCTGGCATCCAACTTAACCCTTCCAGTACCCTCAACCTCTGAGACCCCCCTTATTTTTCTGGTCCTGCCCTATTTATGGAGATGAATAAAAGCTGCTGGATGACTCACAAAGCCAGAGGTAGGGAATGGCCTAGAAGCTGGCTGTTAATTGTGAGAAATGATGATGGCAGGTGTTTCACAGTCTGCTTATTTTGGTTTCCTGGATTATATCTGCTTATATAATGCTTATATATTCTGCTTATATCTGGTTTCCCATGTCATAACAGGTTTGGGGCAGAACTCGCCAAGTCTCATCCACCTTGCTGCTTCTTTTCTCCTTCTCCTTCTTCTCCTTCTCCTCCTTCTTCTTCTCCTTCTCCTTCTCCTTCTCCTTCTCCTTCTCCTTCTCCNCACCTCTCAGCAAGACTCCCCTGGCAGAGCTGAAGCTCTGCCAGGGGAGGTTTAGGTTGGATATTAGGAAAAAATTTTTAAGCCCATGGCCTGGGAAAAGAGCCCAACCCCCCCCTGGCTCCAACCTCCTTTCAGGGAGTTGTAGAGAGTGATGAGGTCTCCCCTGAGCCTCCTCTTCTCCAGGCTGAACAGCCCCAGCTCCCTCAGCCTCTCCTCATAGGATCTGTGCTCCAGTCTTCACCAGCCTGGTTGCCCTCCTTTGGACAGTTATACCTTCTTTTGTTTAAGAGCAGCACCATTTGATAGAGTTTTCTGGCTGAACCAAACTAAAAATGTCACCAATTTGTCAGGGGCTGCCAGGCTGTGCCCACCATACAGTACCAGTCCCTCACTGCCTCCCATTCCATGAGCAGATTTCCCTCCAGCCTTTGGATGAGGTTTGGTCTGGACCTCAGGTTCCCCCAGGACTGTCAGGATAACTTTCAGCTCTGGAAATTATTGTTTTTCCAAAGTTTAAGGGTGATGCAGGTTTTATGCCCCAGAAGCTTTAAGAGCTCTACGTAGTTCAATTATTTGCCAAACTCAACCCAAAAACTTTCTAAAACCATAAAGGGGTCTTTCCAAATTCCAACTGGACCTCCAATTTCTATCAGCTGAGCAAGGCCCAGAATACAGAGAAACACACAGCCAAAATACTGCAGACTTTCCTCCTGACTTGGGCAGCTGCTTTGAGAGGACAGGGAAGAGCAGAAAGCTGATCAGCACCAGCAATGGGCAAAAAGTTTGAACTCAACTTCTGGTGCTCTGCAGGATGGGGCTCCAGCATTGTAGAACTGGTACCAGGTCTCCTGACACCACAGCAGCAAACAGAAGCTGCTGGATGAGCACAAATATTTACTGCTCTGTAAAGTGGCAGAATTGTCTACAAACAGCACCTGGCTGCCTTGCAGTTGTGGTTTGCTGCATTGCTTTCCCCCAAACACCAAGTTCTGCTGGAGGAGAGGTCTAGGACATCAGCTTGAGCCCTAGCTATAGTTTAGAAGGGAAGAGTATTCCATATCTCCTAATAGAAGTGTCAAACAGAATGAACAAGCTAACCAGTACCTGTGCTCCTCTCCATCTCCACCAAGGAAAAAAATCAGGAACTGCCTTCTATGTGGTGCCCTACACTGCTGTGCAAGGGAAATATTCCTTAAGGAAGCAGAACAGGCATGGTTATAACAAACCTGGGGAGGGAACACCACATTCTTTAAGAGTGTACTGATGGAAAAGCTCTGAGGAGCACTGGGGCAGGCATGGCACCAGGTAAGCACGTGTCCCACTGCCCCAGTGATGCTGCAGCCAGCTCAGGACCTTTCTGGCTTCTACAGATGGCTGAAAAGGCAAGAGAGCTCAGTCTGCTGCATAGACTAAGAAGATTAGAACCAAATTAAGGTAACAGCTTAATTACAATCTTCAATTTATTATTTGTAATTGGCTGTCAGACTCGTGTGAGTAACAACAACTTTCTCCTGCCAGCATCCAGCCAAGGTCCAGCCTTCCACCAGCCAGGGGCAGCTTCACACGGATTTTAAATCAATTCCAAACACTAGAGGTGACCAAGCTGAACTGCAGCAGTACCTCTGGAGCTCCACCACCTCCAACAGCAGTCTGAAGTGTCTGGCTTATCTGAAACTCAAGCACACATTGTGTTTAAATACAAATCAAGGCAACCTCTACACCTGAGAGTGTTTTTTGGAAACAGACGCTCGACAGAAATGGAAAAAAGGGACTTGGACTCCCTGCATGTCAGGTTATTTGGTTGTTAAAGTGTCCCAAGTCTGAACAGAAGATGAAACCAGTTTTTAAATCCTCTTCACCCCAATCCCCAGCCCTGTGAGCACTGCAGAGCTGTTTCTGGAAAGGGCAAGGCTGCAGGCTACGGATGAAGAGAAATTCTCAGTTCCTCTGGTGCTGGACAGCAATGAAGAACTGAATCCAGCAACAAATGCACCACACATTACTCTGTGCTGCTTAGAAAGTGCATTTAGGCCAAGCAGCTATTTGCACTCTACAGCACTAGGGCCATATTAAAGGAATTGCTGAGAGCTGCTCAGAGCTGGGCTGCCAGCTGATACCAAGAGTCAGGGAGCAGGGGGAGAGGCAGATACCCAGCTCAGGAGTATCCAGGGAGATGGAGGTGACTGAAGGTGATGGCAGGATGGATGCCAAGAGCTCAGGGAAGTTTTGAAAGGCACTCCTGTCACCAGAACACCAAGGTGCCAAAGTGATTTGGGAAACAGCAGCACTTCTGCACTTCCAAGACTGGCAACACAGACAACTTAAGGAATTTTGTGAAGGTTCCAATTAGACAAGTTTACTTACAAAACAGAGCTACCCCTGGCCAGACACAGAATTCAACACAAAAGCAAGGCAATTCCCAGTTAATTACAGAGCAGCAGCTTTCTCCAGATTGCCAGGGGCTCCAGTTAAGCTCACTGCACAAAATTCCTGTCCTGATTTTGTGCCATCCAGGTATTAAAAAGAGATTCCTCATCCTGTTAGAGACACACCTTGTCTTCTCTGCACCAGATGGGAGCCACAGGCACCATGGTTTGTATTTTTGTGTCCTCACCTTTACAAGTCCTGAGTTATGCTGGTTTTAATGCTAGAAGAATCACAGAATCGTAGAATTAGTCGGGTTGGAAGGGAGCTCAGAGATCATCAAGTCCAACCCTTGATCCACTCCCCCCGGGGTTCCCAGCCCATGGCACTGAGTGCCACATCCAGTCTCTGGTTAAATATCTCCAGGGACAGAGAATCCACCCCCTCCCTGGGCAGCCCATTCCAATGTCTGATCACCCTCTCCATAAAGAAATTCTTTCTAATATCCAACCTAAACCTCCCCTGGCACAACTTCAGCCCATGCCCTCTTGTCTTGCTGAGAGGTGCCTGGGAAAAGAGACCAACCCCCCCCTGGCTCCAACCTCCTTTCAGGGAGTTGGAGAGAGTGATGAGGTCTCCCCTGAGCCTCCTCTTCTCCAGGCTGAACAGCCCCAGCTCCCTCAGCCTCTCCTCATAGCATCTGTGCTCCAGTCCCTTCACCAGCCTGGTTGCCCTCCTTTGGACCTGCTCCAGCACCTCAATCTCCTTCCTGACCTGAGGGGCCCAGAACTGGACACAGGACTCGAGGTGTGGCCTCACCAGGGCTGAGTCCAGGGGCAGAATCACCTCCTTGGACCTGCTGGCCACGCTGTTCCTGATCCAGGCCAGGATGCCATTGGCCTTCTTGGCCACCTGGGCACACTGCTGGCTCATGTTCAGCTTCCTGTCAATCCAAACCCCCAGGTCCCTTTCTGCCACTCTGTGCCCAGCCTGGAGCTCCCCAGGGGTTGTTGACATCCTGGGGCAAGGACCCNAAAAAATCAACCCCAGAAGAACAAGAACAAAAAAAACACCAGAAAAACAAACAAACAAAAAAAAACGGGGGGGGGAGGGAGGAGGAGGTTGCACGAGGACAAGGACATTGCACGAGTGTGCAAAGGATGCAGCAGCCCCCGTGCAAAATGGAAAAGCACTTTGCACAAGGACGTTCCACGAGTTTGCAAAGGATGTAGCAGCCCCCGTGCAAAGGGGACAAGGATGTTCCACGGGGACAAGGACATTGCACGAGTGTGCAAAGGAGTCAGAAGGCCCCCCACAAAGGAGGTTGCACGAGAGTGCAAAGGATGCAGCAGTCCTGGTGCAAAAGGGACAAAGGGCATTGCACGAGTGTGCAAGAAGCTGCTGCAGCCCCTGAGCAAAAGGGAAAAGCACTTCCAGCTCCTTCCTGACCTGAGGGGCCCAGAACTGGACACAGGACTCGAGGTGTGGCCTCACCAGGGCTGAGTCCAGGGGCAGAATCACCTCCTTGGACCTGCTGGCCACGCTGTTCCTGATCCAGGCCAGGATGCCATTGGCCTTCTTGGCCACCTGGGCACACTGCTGGCTCATGTTCAGCTTCCTGGCAATCCAAACCCCCAGGTCCCTCTCTGTCTGGCTGCTCTCCAGCCACTCTGTGCCCAGCCTGGAGCTCCCCATGGGCTTGTTGGGTTGAACCTCATCCCCTTGGGATCAGCCCAACTCTCCAGTCTGTCCAGGTCCCTCTGCAGAGCCCTCCTGCCTTCCCCCTGATCCACACTCCCCCCCAGCTCGGTGTCATCTGGGAATTTGCTGGTGATGGACTCAATCCCCTCATCTAAATGATCCATAAAGATATTAAACAGGACTGGGCCCAATACTGGGGGACACCACTGGTGACTGGACACCAACTGGATCAGCCCCGCTCAGCACCTCTCTGGGCCCTCCAGCCAGTTCCTGACCCAGAGCTCCTGGCTCTGACAGGTTTTCCAGGAGAATCCCATGGGAGATGGTGCCAAAGGCCTTGCTGAAGTCCAGGCAGACTCCCCTCAGCCACCGAAGGATCCAGCAGGCCCCGTGTGAAAGGGAAAAGCACCTTGCACAAGGACGTTGCACAAATGTGTGAAGAATCATGGAATTGGGGGGGTTGGAAGGGACCTCAGGGATCATGAAGTCCAACCCTTGATCCACTCTCCCCGTGGTTCCCAGCCCATGGCACTCTAAATCATCATTAAAGATATGAAACAGGACTGGGCCCGATACTGGGGGACACCACTGGTGACTGGACACCAACTGGATCAGCCCCGCTCAGCACCTCTCTGGGCCCTCCAGCCAGTTCCTGACTCAGAGCTCCTGTCCCTGACAGATTTTCCAGGAGAATCCCATGGGAGATGGTGCCAAAGGCCTTGCTGAAGTCCAGGCAGACACATCCACACCTTCCCCTCATCCACCGAAGGATCCAGCAGGCCCCGTGCGAAAGGGAAAAGCACCTTGCACAAGGATGTTACACGAGTGTGTAAAGAATCATGGAACTGTCTGGGTTGGAAGGGACCTCAGGGATCATCACATCCAACCCTTGATCCTCTCCCCCCGTGGTTCCCAGCCCGTGGCACTCTAAATGATCCATAAAGATATTAAACAGAACTGGGCCCAACACTGATCCCTGGGGGACACCAACTGGATCAGCCCCGTTCACCACCACTCTCTGGGCCCTCCAGCCAGTTCCTGACCCAGAGCTCCTGGCTCTGACAGGTTTTCCAGGAAAATCCTGTGGGAGATGGTGCCAAAGGCCTCGCTGAAGTCCAGGGAGACACATCCACACCTTCCCCTCAGCCACCAGGGTCACCCGATCATAAAAGGAGCTCAGGTTGGTCAGAAGGTGATTTTCTCTCTTGTACTTTTGCTGTCAGCTCAGTCTCTTGTCAGGAGCTGCACTTGCTGGAATGAACAGCAAGTTTCTCAGTGTCTGCTCCTGGGACTGATCCCACGGGATGTTTGGAGTCACTGCCAGGCACTGGTGTGCAGAGCCCAGGACACTGCTCAGCTCTGAGGAACATTTTACCCTGCAGAAGGAGTCAAGAGGTCCCACCTGAACCCCTCCTGAGGGGAGGATCAGACAAGAGAGATGCCAGAACTGACCAAACAGAGTGTTCCATCCCATACACCTCAGGATAAATTTGAGGGATCACGAGGGTCAAACCCCTTCCTGCTTCCCCTTCTTCCCCTCTCCCTCTTTGCTTCAGCATCCTGGGAGGATTCCATCCCTTCCTCTGCCTGTGCTCCTGATCCATTCCAGCCTGAATCTGTGTGTTCCTGCCTCCAGCTCCCAACTGCTGCTGACTCCAGGATTCCAGCCTGGACTTTCCCAGGGCTGCCCTGNGGATTTTGTTGTCGTTGGTGTTGGGGTTTTTAGGAAAAAAAAAAACAAACCAAAATTAATGACCTCAAATGAGGCTGTAAAAATAGGAAGGGCAGGAAAAAATCTTCCAGTCTGGGAATCAGTATGCAGTTTCTTGAGCAACTTCAGAAAAGTATTCAGGGCTGGCTCTTACTATATTTTCTTGTCATGGGCTTGCCTTCCTGGAGATTAAAATCAGAATGAAAATCAATTTTGTTTGTTTCTTGCTAGCCTTGAACTGAGCAAGTATCATAGAATCACAGAATTGGGTGGGTTGGAAGGGACCTCAGAGATCATCAAGTCCAACCCTTGATCCACTCCCCCC
>JAAWXA010000052.1:2845714-2914321 GCA_038090715.1 Florisuga fusca
TTAAAGACTTTTTTTTTTTTTTTTTTCCCCGAGACCTTAATCACATTAAAACAAAGGTAAAGTTAGAGACTCATCTAGGAAAAATTCCACTGATTAAACCAATCAGGGTAACACGCCAACTTTTTCAACTCAATACAAAGCTCCTTTCCACAGGCTGAGGACTGCTGCTGAAACAGATACTCCTTCCTGCAAGAGAACAATTTTAGCCCAGTAAGCCATATAAACCCAGTAACTGATGACACACTTGAAAAAGTTCACACCGAGTTGATTTATTAGGTTTGCCTTAAAAAAAGTGTTTCACTGCCATTTAACAAAACTTGGTAACGATCTGGAATTCAAGCAGCTTTCAAAACTCACCAAAATGCAGTACTGTTGGGCTCAAGCATGCTTAAAATCTCTTTAATACCACACAAACCTCACATAAATCTCTCCCATTTAAAAAATTAAAAGGAATCCAAAGCTTACATGTAAACAGGGAAAAGGTAAATACTTCTCTTTACAGCAATGGTGATTTTTTAATTAAAAATTAAGTCCTCAAGCCTTTCAGATATTGAAACTTAGTTATTAAAAACACGAGTCTGTCAGGTTTAAGTTTTCTTCACACCACAACAGCTGAATTTTTGTAATCATGCCCATCAGCAGCTGAATTCCAGGCAGCTCTTACCTCCAGAAACCTGCACCAACTTCTAGAGCCTGTCCCAGCCAAGTCCTCCCCTGTTTTCCCTCCAGCCTCTGCTCAGTCCAACAGCTCCAGTTGCAAGCTGCAGCCTGAGAGCTGCAGACATACCCAGGGAGGGTTTTTTTATAATCTGGTGGGGCTCCCCACATTGTATAACTGTGCTGTGTCCAATCACCACCCCGGTGCCTTACACAACTGCAGAGATGTGGGAAGACACCACACGGCCAGAAACTGTTACTACAGAGCTCTCAGCCTTAGGAAAAAGTTCTGAGGAACAGCAGAGTATGTACAGAGCAACCCGAACCAGGAGGCTCAAGTGGTTTTACATAAGCTGCTACTTCACAGGGTGAAAACCCAACCCAAGCTCTCCATGTTCCACTTGAAGAAATTCACATGCCTGACTCCAGCAGCTGGAATCAGGATTGGGATTTTCTCCCCCAGGTTAGCATTTCTGGAAGCCTCTTGTGCAACTGGCACAGAAAATATTTTTATTAGCAATTAGCCAGTTTTCAGGAGGTTCCAGATCTCAAAGCTCTGGTCCATAGGACAAGGTCTAGCAGTTCACAACCTCCCCAAGAACTGAAAACACACCAGATGGACTTGTGCTGGGCTCCTTCACTTTCCCAACATAAAAAGGATGCTCAGGGCTGCAAAGTGAGATGGAACAGGAAGCAGGACTAAAAGTGAGAGACTTGAAACAACGATAAAACAAATCCTAACCCAGCATGCAGCCCTTCTGTGTGAATGAGGTCTTCTCTCCCTCACCCACCTCTCTTTCTGCAGGAGGACAGCACCGTTTTCAGGCTGCCCTTACACTTCCCATCCCCTTACAACTCCTCACAGCCCCTGCCTCAAATTGTGGCTTGCCATCTAGTCTGCACCCCATCCCCTCACCCAGCAAGGGAAGTAATTAATTCTCCAAATCAATCAATGCCCACACTATTAATGAGGCACCAGCTGAGAGCTCAAAGAGGCCCTGGGAAGCAGCACCCAGCACCCAGCTGCTGCCAAGAGCACAGAGCTCCAGGGGGGAACAATGAACTCAACTTTACCTGAAATGCACCTTTTGAACCCAAATTTGTGGTGGCAAAGGACAGGCTGTTGGCGCCATCTAGCTCCCTCTGCTCGGGGAGGAAAGTCATCCCTGAACAAGTGTCCCAGCTGGCTCTCCAGTGCCAAATTTCCTGAACTGTCAGGACCTGAACGGTGCGGAGCGTCGGCAGACCCGAAATCCTGGGCTTGTTCCTGCATCAAAGAACCAACTCATGGATAGGGTGAGTTTAATTGAACGCTGACATTTCTGATGTGCAGGGCTCCTTATTCATCATTTCCTAAGAATGTGTGGAAGGAAGCCAATTATCTCCACCAATTATTTTCTGCAATGTGTGCGTAGAGAAAACCGCTCTCCCTTCCAGCATTTCAGCTCCACTCCAGAGATGGTGAAAAGTTTCCTCCTCTACTTGCCCCTTTTCCAATGATTACTCTTCCCTTTGCTCTTCATTTCTGAATTCCAAATGTTTTCACTAAACATCTGCTGATTTCTATAAGGAGAACACTTAAAGAGTCCTTAATAAAAGCACCACCATGTCTTAAGTTTTAACATAAAATATAAACTGCTGTAGCACAATCTGCCTACAAGCTTACTCATCCATCCTACTTTTGAGGAATAAAGCTGCAAATAATTTTAGATTCAAGGCATTTGGTGTTCTCACAGGGAGCTTCAGGACAAAGTGACTTCTGGCAAAAAAAAAAAAAAAAAAAAAAAAAAAAAAAAAAAAAAAANGGTTCTAGGGGAAAAAAAAAAAAAAGCCACTTGTGTTTTCACTCCAATGTCCTGAATTTACTTTAAAAAAAAAAAAAAATTGCATTAAACAATATCAGGGACTCCAATGCTGCTTTCTCTGACTACCATAGTTCAAAGTATAATTGAGTTCAATGCAAATAACATGGCTTAAGTATCCAATTAAAGGAGACTTGTGTATCTACCTGACAATTAAAACTAATCGCTCCAAAGTTCACTGCTGAGAAATGGAGAATTTCAAAATTCAAAATATTTATTTCTGATTACTCAGTATTTACACTCAAGAATTTAGTTCAAATAAAGCACCTACTAACCTGGATAGCTGTACTGAAAAACCCAGTTCCATGATGGACAGATCTAATCAGGGGTTGTTTGGTTAAAATTCCCTGCAGTGAACAGGTATTTGATCACTGTCAGACTGGTGATGAATGTTAATTCAAGATGTAACTCTTGCAACTGCTCCTTCAGTACAGCAGAACATTTCACAATGCATCTGCAGAGTCCAGAACACTGTACAGACAGGTGGGAATGAAGAGATGAGAAGCTCTATGGATTTTCTGCACTTTATTGATGGAAGGGAAATCCCAGGAGACAGTTTATGTCCCTCGTCCAGTGCAAGCAGCATTGTCAGGATGATCCTCCAGAGCTAGGCATCATCTTTATGACCTGCTTAATATCCAAAATTCAAACTGATGGGAGAATTTCTCTTGCTTGAGAATGCTGCTCCTAGGAGGAGTTCCCTTCTGATTACTATGAGAAAATCCAATTTTTTTTTGCTTTCTCCCCATACACAGTGTTCAGTTTGAGGATGAAACAAACACTTCAGAGTGCCCTAGAGAAATTACCAATGTTTGCTGCTAGTCAGGCAACTGATAATTTACAGGCAACCTTCTGAGTGTTTATTCTGAGGCCATCCTCCCTGGTTCTGCAGCACTCAAAGAGACAAAATTCTTCTTTGAAGTTGCTGATTTTCAGTGTAAGGAAACCCATGTCGTGTGCAGGGATGGCACACCATGGTCCTCTCACACGATCCAAACAATTATAATATGATATTATAATATGACTCAGTGACTGCAAACACCTGGCAACCAAATCCTGCCTTTGAACTTTTATATATTGCCAGGTAGTAACAACAAAAACACACAACAAAAAGGCAAGTCTGATGCAATCAGTGAAAAAAAAAAAAAAAGCCTGTTCCAGCATAACAGATGCCTCACAAACATTAAACTGTGGCAAGGCACCCTTCTCAGAGCAATGCAGTTGGAAAAAACCACATCATCTTTGCAAGAACATCTTGTTTCTTCAGGAAGGGAAGGTGTCAGACTCATTTCTGGTGGACAAACAAATCTTTTGACTCCATTTTGGTGTCAAATCTCCTGAGATTTGTATTAGCAATCTCCTAATTTAAGTATTCTTCCTACCAAAGCCATAACACTCTCTTGTATCAGTGTAAAGATTCCATTTCTACAGCAGGCTCCCACAAACATCTTTCAGAATACACTTAACATCATGCAGCAAACAGAAGAAAACAGCATCACACATGAGCAGAATAACTTGGCACAGCAGAAAGACTTAAGCCATTAGGTTTGATCTTATGGATCTATAAATCCACTGAATTATAAATTCCCTGAAAAAGCACTTACCAGAAGGTATTCTTTAATAGGAAAACATCAATTCTGCTCTTCTCTAATGATGTATCAGATATACAGGAAGAATTACTGAGATTGCTTGGAAAGCTTACCATTTAATTCAAGGAGCAATCAATGCACAGTCCTGGGCACCAATTATCCAGAACCCCAACCCATTACAACCTACAACCCTCTCATGGGCCAGAACAGAGACAGAGGCTGTCCACATGAAGTGAATTCCACTTTTCCAGTTGGAGAATGGATGCTTTGTGCCCAACTTCTGTTCTTCTCAACACCTGAATTCTTAAAACTTCTCCTGCATCTGTGTTTTTAAATCCTTGTAAGAAATATCTCGGGGCTGAGATGTGTATCAAAGCAGACCCGTGGGTTCTTCAGTGTGAAGAATTAATTATGAGAGGAATGTGCCTTTAAGAAGACCTATGGCTGATTTCTGGGCAAGAAATAAGAAAACATTTTCAAGGTAAAACAATAGTGAAGCCAAAGCCATACACTCCCCAGGCACAGATCAAAGTGCTTCATAAATTAAAGAGGAGGAATGTGCTTTTTGTGGTCACCATGTCCATGAAGTAAGGCAGATGCCCACCTACATCTCTCCTGGACCTCCAGGTACATTTGTAATGAAAAGCAAAACCTCAAATAATTTTTCTACTACGACCTGACAAACATAAAACCTGTTTACTGGTCAGCACAGCAGCATCCAAGCCTTAAAGCATCATTACCCTCCTGTATGCCCAGGGAAATGCTGTCAACCTCAACAAATCCTCAGAAGGCAACAGCATCTCATAACCTACACCTCAAAAGGGACAGAAACTCTGCAGTTAGGACTCCACATCTCCTCACTCCTCAAACATCACACCACAGCAGCACACCCTAAGGTGCACTCACGAGTTCCAGCCATGAGCAAAACCCCATGATCAGCCCAACAGCTCTGACCTATTCACTGCTGCAGAGCACAAAAGAGAGCTTTGCAAATTTATATGTCAAGTCCAGACTTGAAAGGTTTGCTGGTGTTATCTGCTGGAGTAGAAATGTTGTAAATTTTTGGTCTGACTCTGGCATTATTTTGCTGTGACCATGTGGTGAGAACACTTGTGTTTTAGCTTTTCTCTCACTTGTTTTTGTGACTGCAAACAGTTTCAGAAATGTGGGCTAAATCTCTTGTGCAGAAAAAAATAGCAGAATTATCTTGCTGTGCAAAGAACATGGAAAGTTCCATCCTGAAGCTGCTGTTATTTTCATTTCCTAAAGGCAAAACATGTTGATCCAAAACACGTTCCTACAGCTTTGCATTCAACATGCCATTTGCTCAGATGCCTGAAAATCCACCTGCACTAAATGCCAAGTGGCAAGGTTGAAAACTCAAGGTGCAGGACTAAATATTTTCAAATGGGGGTAGAAAAAGAGCAGGTAGCTGCTGTACCCTGCTCAGTTATCCTGCTGCCTCCTTCATGGCTCAGCAAGGAAATGGCAAATGCAGCTTCACAGCACTGCCCAGCTGCTCCTCCTCCCACTGATCCCAACCTCCTCCATCTAAAATGAGGGGAAAAAAAATAAAAACCCAACCCTTTTAATCTTCAAAGCATGGCCACAAGTCAATCTCCAACTTAGCACAGTTTTTAATTTTCTTTTTAATTACCCAGTTGGGAGAGTTTTGCCCTCCTTGCTCAGTGACCTTTCACTCCTTCAAGATTATTTCAAGCCATCTTTCCTGGGAATAATCAGCAAATTTATACCACTTGCAGAGGAAATGTTTAAAGGCTTCCAAGCACTGAGGGGGAGAGGTGGCAGGATTCTCTGTGTGCTTTTGTGCAGGCAGCCTTCACCATGTCACACTGCACCCTCAGCTCTGCTGGCTTCAGGCTGCTGCCATACAGTCAGCACAACCCCGACCCATCTGCTCAAATACCTTCCCAGAAAAAAGTTGTCACCCTGCTGGCTTTGAGGTTCCCTGACTCCTCATGGGAAACCAACCCCCAAAACAGTGAAAGAATTTCCTTCTGCAGGAACCAGCCAAGGGCAGGGCACAAACAGGGCTGCTGTTGCCATAGAGCAATAACAGATGTTGGTTGCTCTTCTCTGGACCTGCTCCAGCACCTCAATCTCCTTCCTGACCTGAGGGGCCCAGAACTGGACACAGGACTCGAGGTGTGGCCTCACCAGGGCTGAGTCCAGGGGCAGAATCACCTCCTTGGACCTGCTGGCCACACTGTTCCTGATCCAGGCCAGGATGCCATTGGCCTTCTTGGCCACCTGGGCACACTGCTGGCTCATGTTCAGCTTCCTGGCAATCCAAACCCCCAGGTCCCTCTCTGTCTGGCTGCTCTCCAGCCACTCTGTGCCCAGCCTGGAGCTCCCCAGGGGGTTGTTGGGTTGAACCTCATCCCCTTGGGATCAGCCCATCTCTCCAGTCTGTCCAGGTCCCTCTGCAGAGCCCTCCTGCCTTCCAGCTGATCCACACTCCCCCCCAGCTTAGTGTCATCTGCACATTTGCTGATGATGGACTCAACCCCCTCATCTAAATCATCAATAAAGATATTAAACAGAACTGGGCCCAACACTGATCCCTGGGGGACACCCGGTGACCGGCCGCCAACTGGATCAGCCCCGTTCAGCACCACTCTCTGGGCCCGGCCCTCCAGCCAGTTCCTAACCCAGCACAGGGTGCTCCTGTCCAAGCTGGGGGCTGACAGCTTTTCCAGGAGAATGCTGTGGGAGATGGTGTCAAAGGCTTTGCTGAAGTCCAGGCAGACACATCCACAGCCTTCCCCTCATCCACCAGGCGGGTCACCTGATCATAAAAGGAGCTCAGACAACTTTCAACAAGACAAGAGGACACGGTCTCATGTTGTGCCAGGGGAGGTTTAGGTTGGATATTAGAAAGAATTTCTTTATGGAGAGGGTGATCAGACATTGGAATGGGCTGCCCAGGGAGGGGGTGGATTCTCTGTCCCTGGAGATATTTAACCAGAGACTGGATGTGGCACTCAGTGCCATGGGCTGGGAACCCCGGGGGGAGTGGATCAAGGGTTGGACTTGATGATCCCTGAGGTCCCTTCCAACCCCCCCAATTCTGTGACTCTATGATTCTAATAGGTGCTGTTATCATTACTTCTAACTTGACCAAGTCCTTATTGTCATGAGTTTGGGTCACTAAGCCTGGCTTGGTTTCCCCTGCCCACAAGAGAACATTCAGTCCTTACTGCCATCCCTGATGCAGTCACAGCAGCACCCCTCACTCTGCCCACAAAGAACTGACTGGATGCAACCCTGCCTCTGATTCCCACACGTTAAGCCAACCAATTACTAATTCATTTCACAACGAGCCTGGAAGTGTTTAGACAGCCAGGCTGGTGTTTAACCAGACCTGCAGGTTAACTTCCCATACTCCTGGTGCAGGCAGGCGTGGGTGGAAGTGTTTACATGCTCAGCAATCACCATCTACTTCCTCATAAATGTGGATTTATTTGTCCATCTCAGTCCAGAAGCCAACATGACACCACCAGTTCCTTTCCTCTGACTCCACGGGACAATTTATCAGCCAGGAGATAACCAGGACCTGTCAGAATCCAGCTGACATCTAACCTGGCTGTCATGCAACACGTCACCCTGCAGAGATGTAAAATGTAGTTCAGTCCAATAGCTTTGAAGATTTTTCTCTATCCCTAAGCAGTTAATTAAGAAGGCATTAAATATAGATGAATGCATTAAATATCCCTACAAGCAACAAAACTGCTTCAGGGAGGCTAAGTGAATTCTTCAACTGATGTGACTGAAATGGAACACTCCTCTTAATCCCAAACTGATTGCTGAGGAAAAGCACCAAAAAAAAGTCTAATATTTTGACAGAGTTCACATAACATCTAACAATATTTATTCCAGTTCTACACTTCATTGAAGGAAAGCTTTTTCTTTCACCTAGACATGCCTTTTACAAAGAAGTATTCTGGCAACATTTAGTGGAATACTTTTTTGTGATTTTTGCCAGGAAACCAATCTTTTTCAGCCCATACACTGTGGTTTCAATATTGTACCTTCTGGTTCTTTGATCTGTGGGGCTCTTCTGCAGATGCCTTAATAAGACTGCTTTAAATAATAAAAAAAATCATTGCAATTATTCTTCCCTAATTGGCATCACTTAATAAAGCAAGATTTATTTGCTGCTGCTCTTTGGAGTAGTATCATTTAGGTGTACATTTTGTCCTCAGCCAATATTTTCCATCTGAATAATTAAGAGGAGAAAAGACCACTAGAGATAGAGTCTCCTTTGAAGGTCCTGGCACACTGTGCTGTCTCCATAAGAAATCTGTTACCTGCCATTCAACACAACATTATCTGTCACAACAGCCTCCAGAACAAAACCAGTAATTAGACTGGGATCCTAACACACTCAGCACACTGTTCTGGGGTCCAGGATTCAGGAGGTTTTGAAAGCAAGGAACAGTGCACCTGAAAGAGACTGACAACTGGGCTAAAACTTCTCATAAAATCTTCACCAAGAGCAAAGAGCCAAGGCAAGCTCAGACAATACTTTGGGGTTTAGGCTCTTTTTGACTAAGAAACCTAATAGAAGGCTTAACTTGACAGCTCTGCTTGTTTCAGTTGTGCCTTATTAGGCATCCTCATGAAAAGCATGAAATGTGTTTGATCCCTCCCAAAGAGGAGGAAGACTCATTAGCAATGGATGTTTACATGTACCCAGGGCTCAAGATGACTGAAGTCTTTCCCCTCCTGCAGAAGGGGCTTTTCAGGTCTGTGTTTTTATTAGAAGGATCACATATGGGCTCCTGAAAAGCTCAGGCTTCCATCCTTGAAGGTTTTTTTTTGGTATTTGCAAACAAGACAGAGGGAAGATGAAAACATCAGCTCCTCTGAAAGGCAAACTCAGTTTACAGACCTCAGTCCCATCCAGAGACACCCAAGCCATAGCACCAATCAACACTGAAAATTATTATTTATACCAAGCCAGATTTTGGGGTTTTATGTTCTGAAATAAATACAGCACAAATTGAGCTGTTCCCATTCAAGTTTCAGTTTCTGGCTAGAGCAAATACACAGCCACACCACCTTACTACAACAGGAATGTAACACTTGGGTATTAAACCAAAAAAAAAATTCTCCATTTCTCCACTCCAAAAAAAATTCTCCCTTCTCCATGTAATTTTTTTTTGTTTTGGTTTTAAAACTGTCTCCCAGGAAGTTGAAATCAACCAAAGGTAACAAAGGAATGCTTGGCAGTCTGAGTAATCCAGCACAGAGCCCTGTAAATCTGTATTGATAACTCACATGCTCAGAATAATGTCTGAAAACTTCACACACAAATGGTACCCAGGCAAATCCACACTGACAGGATCAGTGGTTGTTATTGCTCCCAAATGTGGAAGGCTACAGAACAATACTGTTTATTGTAAAATGCAATAAATTGCACATCTTACTGCAATAATTTGAATTACTGCAATTACATCCTGCAGTCTGAGCTGAAAGAATAGAGACCTGGAGTTCCAGCTTCTTTCTTGTCAGAGAGAATCCAAATTATTCCTTTGGTTTTGACCTTTATACCATCAAATGCTCATCAGAAAACTCTTTCAGCTTTTATCAGAAACTCCAATCAGTTAAACTATGGCCAAGCAAATGCTTCTTGAATATCTAGCTCAACTTTCAGAAACAATTCCTTTTGTACAAAGAAGGAAAAAGGAAAATAAAACCTGCCACATCTTGTCTATTATCTGGTGTCTGTAAAAACCAGGATGTGTTTCCTTTGCTCAGGTATGACAAGGGGCTGAGTACAGGATTCTCCACACAAAATGCAAGAAATAAAAGGAGCAAAAATTGTAGAATTTGCAAATATCTTTTTCTGCCATTGGGATTCCAGCCTTATCACAGCACAGCCCAGTAAGTGCTCTTAGCTCTGGGACACTTTCATTCAGCCCCCAGAATAAGGAAGAGGTTGCTAACTGTACAGTGCAGCATTTTATTTCCACTCCAAGCTGCTAAATAAAAACTGAAAGTGGTGACATGGAGTCACATGCCTGTTTTTATGATACTCTGTATGACCTTGAATACTTCTAAGAACATATAGACATTTTTTTTTCTTTAAAAGCCCAACAAAACAGAAACCCTGAGCTATACAGGAGACCACACAGGGAAGTGCTCAAGGTAACAAAGGCAGGAAAATAAATAAATCCTTAGATCACTACTGCTGTGCTTCCTCAGTGAAGATGAGCTTAAAGGGAGACTGAAGCAAAGATTTCCAGCATTTCCTTCCCATAGCTCCCACCAGGTCAACAAGGACACCCAGAGCACTGGAAAAATCTGGGATAAATTCAGGGACACAACTGCCTCACCACACAAACACAGATCCCAGCAGACCAAGTGTTTAAGGGACCTTCCCATGAAAACTTCCCAACTGCACTTTTTTCTCCTCATTTTTACAGTCTTCCACAGCTCCTACCATCCCACTAAAATCACCCGTATTGCCCCAGGCTGCCACTGCCATGAAAACCAGAAGTAAATCCAATTAAAATGTGTTGTTGCATTTAGAGCCCCAACTCACTCGAAGCATCCACACACAAAGTGAATGCCCAGGGATGCAAAATGCCTGTAACTCCCCCCTCAAGGCACTTTTTGACTTACTTTCTCCCCCATGCCAGTGCTGCTGTCTGCAGTGCATTCTCAAAATGCTTCAGCCAACTCTCAGAATGACACAAGCCCTGCAATAGTTTGATTTAAAAATAAATTCAGAAAACTCTCCTTCCCCATTTGTATTAAGTTGCATCCTTTGAGCCATTTTAATCTAAAATAAAATAAAATTTAATTAAAATAAATAACAAATAACAGTCCCTAGTATCACAAAGGAGATGACAAGCAAATGTTGGTTAAATCCAAACGTGGTCAGTTATTCCTTTTTTACCACACAGAGCCTAAAATTTCAGGAATAGAGGCACCTGTGCTGCTCCTTCCAGCTCCTCAACCACAACTACAACTGGACTGATCTGCTCCCACTGGCTCCTAAAAACACAACGATCAGAGTTTGTCTTCTCTGGCAATTTGCTGACGCAATTACAAGACCAAAACATCATTCATTCAGAGCAAGATTTATTAGTCACCATGACACAGGAGCTAAACCCCAGCTACACCACCAGTCCTCCAGTGCCCATGACACATTCTTACCAATACACAAGTTTGTGACATGCTGAGTGACGGAGCCTTTTGGGGTAAGAAGAAAATATTCTGGCTGAGATATGTGGTGAGAAAAAAAAACCCTCTGGAAAATCCCTTTCACCAGACAGGATCTGTTTTTTTCCCTCCTGAAGCAGGTTTTGTTGGTTTGCTGGGTTGTTTTTTTTTAATTAAAATAATAATAACAAAGGGCAGACCCTTGGGTGGTGAGTGTGTCTCCATCCTGCCCCTGGTTACATCTCCATCCTCTGTAACCAGCACTTCCATCCCCTGGCCCAAGAACTGAGGCTCAAGGAGATTTAATCACTGAATTTCTAATTATAAACCCGTTAAGGACAAGTTTTAAAACTACCTCAAGCTCAGCCACTCCTCAGCAAATAAGAAAACGGAGTTGCCAGAGAGGAACAAAAAGCATTTCAATATTTTCCTGCAACCCAAATGTGTGCTTTGGGACTGGGACCCCCTCCCAACACCCTGGGCTGGGACCCCCCGGGGTCGATTCATCCTTCCCAAAACCAACCCCGAGTTTTCAACCCCCAAAGGGCCCAGGGCAGAGCCAAGGAAGGAGTCACAGCTCCCTGCAGCCCCAAGGAGAAGGATGATTCACTGTTTACCAGACTGACAACACCACTCAGGACCTAAAAAAAAATAAGTTCAGCAAACGGCTGTGAGAGCACTGGATCAGAAAACCATCTCCTTGTTCCTGGTGCCATACACATTTTTATTGCTATGTTTGGCAACAGAAATTGGCCAAGATTAATGGTGAGTGCAAGGAATAAAACCAGAGCTGGAGACTTCTTAAGTAGGAGACTAGTTCTCCCTCCTCCATCTTTTCCCCACCAAGTGCCAGTGATGTTTCAACACTTCAATTCCCTTTCCCAAGGAGGTAGTTCTGCTCCTTTCGTGGCCAAATTGCCATGGCAAGAAATCCACATTGAGATCCATCTCCACCAGAAGCACACCCAGGCAGCAGACATCCCCTTCCTATAATCTGAAAATGGAAAAATACCTCCATTTCTTTTTTTTTGCCTTCAAATAGTCATCAGATGGGCTCATAATAACAAAAAAAATATTTAGCCATAAAGAAAATAATCTCCCCAGAACTGCTACAAGTATTATACCATGAAGTCAGTACAATGTCTTAATGCACTTCACCCCTGGGAACAGCTAAAGGACATGGCAAAGAGCTTTCATTTTACATGACTTATTTTATTGCTGCCTTACAACCTCACCAAGATGCACCTCCCTCTGCTCACCCCAACTCTCAATATTTCCTTCCTGCAGCTTTCAAGTAAAATAAAACACACACCAACTACTGTCAGATAATCTCATGACCACTAGGGCTTCATAAATAAGAACACTTGATAGAAATAAATTTTTCCAGCAATATGCAAACCCTCACCTTCCATGGAAGAAAAATCATTCTGCAATCTGCATTTTCTTTTATAAGGATAAATGAATTGTTTCAAAGTAAAATACTGAAGAAATGGCCCCATGGTATCTTTCTGGGCTTGAGTTTTCTGACTGTTTGTCTTACGTGGTTCACACAGACACTGACAGGAACAGCTCCAGAACAAGATCTTCCAAAAAGCACCTTCCCTGGGCCACTGGTTTGTAATCTGAGGTGAACTGGGAGAGCTCCCGAGGGCAGCAGTTGGGTCATCAGAGCATTTAACAGCCACTTCTGGAGGAATCCAGCCGAAGATGGGTGAAGTGTCACCCATTTAGATTTAAACAGTTTCCATCCACCCTCAGCAGCATAACAAAGCCACCTCATAGCAGGATCAGAAGGGTCATTATAGTGAAGAAGTTAACAGATTTGGCTGCTATCAGGAAGAGGGGAAAAAAAAAAACAAACCAAACATACAGACTGAAGCAAAGAAAGCTCAACTTGGTTTAATTTAAATTTAAAAGCCTTCTAAATAGTAACTGCATACAAAGGCAGGAAGCTGGGAAAATACAGTTGTCAAGTTTTCTGTTAGGAAAAAAAATAATCCTCAAACATTGCCATTATCATAAGCTCCCCCTTAAGAAAGTAATCTCCAACCAACCAGTGTGGGCAAAGACAAGACTTGTATTTCTCCACTGAACTCCAACTCCCTTCCAGCATCACCCACACAAGAGAGAAATCCTCAGATTAGCAGCCTGGGAAAAAAAAAAAAAAAAGCCACACACAGACATCCCTCAGAACTGCCTGGGGGATGGACAGGCAGCTCTACCCCATGGCTACTCCCATGGCAGGGAGCAGGTGAAAAAATCTCCCAAGAAAACTGGTTTCAACATAAAAGCAAGGCTTTTGTGGGCTAACCCAAAAAAAGATCCCTGACCTCTCCTCCGAGGCAGTGAGGGATGGGTCCTGTCACCATTTGGCTTTCCTTCAGATTTGTTTCTGTGCTGAAGATGCAGAAGGAGCAAGAGGCTCAAGGGAATCCTCTTGCCATCCAGCTCCTCACAACTGGAAGCAGCTCACCAAAGCTCAGCTGTGTAAAAGCAGAGCTCACAGACAAGTGACAAACTGGGATGGATTTCAAACCACAAGGAACAGCAGGAGCAGAGAACCACAGTCCTTGCCTCCTTCCCCTGTCCCCAGGACTCTGACAAGACAACTTCAGCTCCTATAAGCATCTCTACTAAAGCCAAAGAGTTGTTTAAATCCACGATAAAAATCTAGAGGTTTGTTTAGCCTCATTCTTAGCCCGAAGTTTCCTTTATTCCAGTGCATCTCCATGTTAATACTGCTCTCACTTCAAGCTATCTGGATTGTGACTCAAAAGCCAAGAGCAGGGTTGTGAGAGCTCACCAACTGCTAATCCCTTGCTTTACCCTTCTCAAGGATTATTTTCCAGTTTACTAACCTGAGCTACTTGTTGCAATAATCCTTTCTCTAGAGTGAAATCACTGGGCAGATCAAGGTGTGCAGCCTTAAGTCCAGCCCTGGCAGTGGGCAGCACAGCAGCAATCACTCCCTGTGGCTTCTCCACTTGGTTTTACCTCCTGCATCAAACTCCAGCTGCCAATAAAACCACTACCTTTTTTACCTTTTTATCCCTAAGCTTCTTTAAGCTTAAACTGGGTAATTTAAAGCCTGCTCAGATATGACAACACTGTGCTGCAGCAAGGTTACACAGACCTATCAAGCTCCCTGAGAAAATGGAGTATTTGGAAATTTTTTCTATTTCAGATGGTCCAGTTCAGCAGCAACAAGGAGCATTTACCTGGCACTGAGTTCCTATGAAGAGAGTCAGCTCCAAGGGGTAAATTTTAAGATGGAAAAAATTAACAGGTGATGTCTTTGCCCTCTCTTAAGTGTATCTGAGGCTTTCCCTTCCCTGCCAGAATCTTCTCCTGGCTCTGCTGCCTGCAGCTCCCGGGGCTCAGCCCCTGCCTGTGCTTACCTGGCCAGGTTAAGGGACATGGGGACCCCAAACTGTGACAAGCATTTGTCTTCCCAGCCTGCAGAATGACAGTGACAGCTCCAAAATGAAAGAACAGGCATGAAACGGCACAAGCCCCTGCCTGCGTTCCCGTCTTTTTAAGGAAAAAAAGGCAAAAACCGGTGACAACAGAACTGCATGATGAAGGTGGCTGGGTGTTATCTGCTAAGGAAAGAAACCTTAATCCAAAGGCTTTCAACAAGCTTTGTCCGGGTATTTTTCTCTGCTACTTACATCACGTATTTCTACCCAAAAAATACACCTTAAAACAAAAGAAAGCCACACATGATACCGAACGGAGCTCGCAGGCCAAAAGCTTAAAAGAGAAATATTTACTGCCTCGATTTGATAAAAAAGAAAAGCCGACCAAAAAAGCAAACAAATGAATAAAAAGGAAAAAAAAAAAAAAAAAAAAAATATATTATCTCAACGGAACAGACGAAATAACCCCCCAGAGAGCAGGGATAAATCCCCTCCGGTGCCTCTGCCTCCCAGGGCAGGGCAGGTGATGCCGCCGCAGGTGCCTCCTCGGGCATCCCGCGTCCGCCCAGGCCCTGCCCCGGGTGGGTGCCCCGTCCCCTCCGCCCAGCATGGACTGGAGGCGATGCCGAGCCAGAAAACGCCAGCACGGGAAACACAGAGTCAGAATTAAAATATATATGGGAGAGAGAAGGAGAGGTAGGGAGGGCGCAGGAGCGGCTGGAACCGCGCGGCCAAGGTGAACCGCGAACGGGCAACATGGTGGAGTCTGCCGGGGAACCCCGACCCACCTTCCCGGGAGGAGGAATGGGAGAGCCGCGGGGTGTCTGGGGATGGAGGGCAGCTCTCAGGCGGCAGCGGGGGGCCGGGATGGAGGTGACAGGAGGCGGGAGGCGAGAGCCATGACCTCGGCAGGATGAGGGGAGAGCGCGGCGAGGGAGGCGCCGGCGAGGCTTCGCCCTCAGGGCGGGCGGGCGNACAAAATGGCGGCCGCAGCCCTCAGGGCGGCCCTTCTCCCCTCAGGGCCCGGCAGCCATGGGAGCCCCGGGCGGTCGGTGGCTCAAACGCCGGCCCGGGGGAGGAGGATGGCTCCGGGTGCTGCGGCGGGGATCGATTCCCCCGGAGCACTTCGTCTTGGGGAGGCTCTCTCCCCAGCCCCTAATAAAGTGGTACTCACCTGGTGTTACCACAGACACGGCCCTCAGACCTGGCCCTTTCTGGGGATTTTTTTAAGGAAAAATCCGGCTTTTATAATAGGAGAGCAAGCCGGGGTTGGGGGCGACCTGGGGGGGAGAGGAAGGCTAAGGAAGTGTAACCCTCAAAAAGCCGGCACCTCCACTACATCCCATCACTCTTCCTAAAATCTCACACATTTGCAGAGTTTTCTGGCTGGGAAGATGAGGCAAATCTGACACGAGTCCCCTCCAGCACATGGGGCTGGGGGTTCTCAGACATCCACCCAGCAGACATCTGCTGCTCCAATACCCCGAGGATGGACTCTGCCTCTCTCCCGTCCCTCCTGGCAAAGCCTGAAATCCCCAAGGGGTTTTGGTAAACTCACCTCAATTTCTCTGCTGCCCTTTTCCATAGGTGTGGTTCCTGGACATGCCAAGAGCCAGTGGGCTCCTGAAACCCTTTACAGGCTCCTGAAACCTTTTATGGGCTCCTGAAACCTTTTGCAGGCTCCTGAAATCCTTTGTGGGTTCCTGAAACCCTTTGCTGCTCAGTGCTTCTCTGGGACGCTGTGGCCAAACCCCTCCAGCCAAGGAAATTTCTACCTTTTCTCCCTGGATGAAGCCATGCCACAAACATCACCCCGCTGCCTTACAGGGGGTGTCCTTGAGACAATATTGATGGGTGCTGAGCTTCGTTATTTGATGAAGGTGCCCGTAGGTCAATAGGAAAGCCTCTGCTCCCCAGACCAGTGACACGGATTGTAATCCATTGCATCATTTTATCCAGACCTGCAATTCTTTGTTGATCTTTCAGGTCTTTGCCTTCATAGTTGCTGTTTGTGCAGAGTTTGGCTACTGGGAGTGTTTACCAAGTATTTGTTCACCAGCTGTCCAGCCCTTTCCATCCTGCTGCCCCCAATAAAGAGGGTTTCATAAGATCCCATTAAACCCCAGGAGCTTATTTTAAATCTACAGACCCTACAAGGCCCCGGGAGCATTTGTGCTTCTTATCCTCACGCATCATTTTTTCCACATTCACTGCAATACTCTCCTTGTTAAGCTTTTAAAAGGCTTTCAAATGAACCATATGGAGAACTCTACAGGACACGGGTAAGTCACAGCACACCTCTTGGGTTGCTCTAGATGATGAATATTGATCCCTTAGCATTACTCAATACCTGGCTTTATCCCAAACATATTCAGGGAGTTAGTGCAGTTTTAAAAATGTTAATAGCCTTTGTTTGTAAGGGTAGAGGTGCACGGAGCCATGATGTAAGGGACATTTTATAATGCAAGATTGATTGAGACTGCACCAGTTCTGCTGTTGACAGGAGTTTGTACAGGAAGATGGATCGTGTGTTCCGTGATGCAGCGTCCCTGTGAGGAGTTCCTGTGTTCAGAATCATTGGAAGACACAGCTCTCTCTCTTTCCCTCTCTCTCTGTATATATATATTTTTTTTTTCATTGTTATAGTTTCCTAACCTGCCATTCCCCAGTGAAGATGGCAGAGTGAAAAACAGGTCACACGCCAAGAGACCTGCAAGTGGGAAGTTCAGATGTGTGAATCAGTCACATTGAAATGTAACAGATAAAGAGACCTTAGGGTCGTGATAATCCCAAGGACAGCCAGGGCAAAGATGGTAAATGTGGCTTTAGCACTTCCAGAATTGAATTTGACATAGCTAGGCCCCCCTGGAGTTCTGGGCTCAAAACCAGCAAGACATTTTTCAAGCCTCTATTTTTCTTAAGTATATAAACTACCTTGCAGGTGGCCTTCCATGCAATAAAGTTTCAGAAATTACCCCACAGTTTCACTCATTTAGGGAGCCAGAGACCTTTTTATGCTGTCACACTGGCTTACTAAATAGGTAAAAAAAAAAATTTACTGGGAATATTACCATTTTTTATTTCTGCTAATAAAATCTAGTGAAGAACCGTGAGGTATTTATGGAAATATTTGGTCACTTTCTGCCTGAATGATTACCAGCAGCACAAAAAAAGTTGGAAGAATCATAGACACGGGATGTGCACATGCACATCCTTAATAACCAGGTTATCAAGAGAAACCAGATGTCATTAAACATTTAGTGTGCAGACTTTTGAGATGCTAAAGATGACACTTTCCCTCTGTTGTGTTCTTCTCTTTGCTAAATCTAATCTTGGGGATTATCTGAGCACCTCAAAGGTCACACAGAGATTTACCTGAACAGGTGAGGTGTTGCTGTGTCTGGACAATCAGTCACAATGAAAGGCTTATGCCACTCTTCCTAATTCAAACAGTGTAAAATATTTACCCATCCAAAAAAGAGAGCTTGAATTCCTCCTGTCATTGCCCTAACTGGCCTGAATTCCTACAACACTGACTTTTTTCAGCTGGGAGTCCTGGAGTCCCCATTCCTCCCTCTGTTCTTTATACCAATCAGTCATTATGCTTGCTTCAATAATGCAGGATAAATATTATAATATTACTGTCAACACAGTTGTAATGATTAAAGAGATCACTTTGTGATATCTGACAGCCTGAATCACTGCAACATCTCCACACCAGGGTGGAAGCAGGGACTTGATTTTGTGGTGTGGTTGTGCCTAGAGGTGGTAAAAGTCTCCCTAAAAAGAGATTATTGTGGGACAGAGGAGCCAGGGCTGCCAGAGGATGCAATATTATTGCAATAGTTTGAGCTCAGCTTTTCTAAGAACATTTCCCAGGCATGCCAGCAGCTTGTTGTTTGTTTCTTTCTTCATGGCTCTGTGCAAATCAAGTGGTAAGGACAGGACTGCAGAGGGTCAGGGTTTTCCTGAGATGCAGCCTGTACATTACTGGCATAAATTTAAAAGCTGAAACCTTTTTGGCTGCCAACTCTACTGTTAACTCCAAATTTCCACTTTAAACCAAAGTGGGAGGTGAAGCATTGACCTGAGTACAGGAGCTCCAAAAGACCAGATCAAAACTTCACCTGAAGTTATATCCAGGGATTATTCTGATGTGGGATCCAGGGATTATTCTGATGTGGGATCCATCACTCATTTCCAGTTTCCCATCTTGTTTTCTTGGTGTGTTTTGGCTTTGTTTGTTTTTCTAACAACATAAAACAAGGAAACCTCACATCAAATTAACAATATTTGATGTGAATCCCACAGGTGGAGTCCAGGAATTAAGAACAACCCAGCAGAGGTGTATATGGATAACCTGAACATCTTTTACTGAATCACACAAAAAGGAAAATGAAACCACTGGTATTTCAGCAGCTGCCTAGGAGGTGAAAGAAAAGTCCCCAGAGAAAAGGCAAAAAAGGTTAGCAACTCACCAAGAGTGGTATTTTTTCCTTCTTACTCTGGAATATGGAGTAGTAACTGTAAGAACACTGAACTGGGCAGGTCCTGGCTCTTTCAGTTTTATAACATAAAGCAAGCTGGTGAATTGCTGCTCTTAAAAAAAAAAAAAAAAAAAAAAAAAAAAAAAAAAAAAAAAAAAAAAAAAAAAAAAAAAAAAAAAAAAAAAAAGGCTGTCTACCACCACCTAGTGGAAAACACCACTGCAGGTTCCTTGACCTACATAAATTTATAATTTATCTCGGGGACAGTCGGGACTTGATTGCTGTTTCCTCCCCTCCCCCATCTTCTCCAGAAATACAGTTAACAATATACATATATATATTTCTTTTCTAAGAACTATTTCTAAAACTGAACCTCAGATTTTCCTGGTCTGCCACCTGAGCTAACTCCTAGTTTTGACATCTACAAAATGGAGGCAGTGAGATCCAGGAAGAATTTTGTGAGGTTTAATTAGTGCAAAGTGTTCCTAATAGCAAAGAAGGCTTTTAGTCCAAGGAGCTCAGGCTACTTTGGTCCAAGTACTCAAATTACTGAGGCTCCAGTCAGCAATCCAATAGGCAGATGTACTGCTGTGCTTGCTGTATGGAGAGATAAACAGCAAGGCTTGCAAAGTTACAGTTGCCTGAATTCACACACTCAATCGATAGATGAGGAGGAGAAAAAAAAAAAAAAATCTGCATAGTTGCAGAATTGTTGTGTTCCTGTTGTTGTAGCAAGATGGTTTTTACCTCTGGGAGCTTTTAGAGAGAGAAGACCTTCCTCCAGCTTTGCATAGCAAAGTATTGTGTAAATGGAGCCCAACCTCTGGCAGCCTGCAGAGTCCAAACCCCCAAAACAGCTTCCTCTGCCCCTGGCTATAGAGCTGCTCAGCTCCGGGGGGTGTTCATCCAAATATTATCATTATCAGTCAATGTAGGGGAGGAAGAGGAAGAAAGGAGCTTACAGCAACACTAACTCAACTGGACAGCTTGTGCTTTGGATGAGAAGCTCATTGTCTTGATGCTGTTGTGTCTGGTACCTCAGGGGCTGTACCAGGGAGATGAGGTTTAGGGTTTATCTTGCTGAGTCAGGAGATTTGGCAGAGGAAGGAGGAGTTGGGCTGAGTCACCTCTTGGAGTTCATTCCCAGTCGGATGCACAGCCCCCAAACTAGCCAAGGGAGAGTCCTTCCATCTCTGGAAGAGTGGGAGCAGGAGGGGGACAGGAAAACAGCACAATTTATCCTCCTGGGTCTCTTTTTCTGATGAGTTCATGTCACCAACACTGAGGAATGACTGGAGCCTCCTCTGGCTGAGCTGCTGTGGCAGAGCAGGCACTGCAAGAGCCCCTTCCTGGCAGCTCCTGACAGTTTTGCTTTGCTGCTGCACATCCACACTGGCATTTTGCTTGCAGCTACCCATCAGGTTGCAGAAGCCCCTGTCACATGCAGAGATGGTCTCCAAGCAGGAGGCAAGCTGGATTTTGCCACCTGGCATCAAGTTCACTGTTACTCAGTGCTGTGGCAAGAGGTGGCAGCTTCCTTTGACAGACACCTGCAGGCAGGATCTTACACCCAGCAGTCCTCATCACTTATTTCCACTTCATCTACTTCCCAAAGCGAAGATCTGGTGCACAAAACCATTTTAAAGTTCACTGGAGGAATTTTTTAGCACGGGTTTTCTTAAGCCACCTCCAGTGGGAGTTCACAGCAAGGTCCTTTCCTCTGCAGAGCACAGAACCCTCATGGCTACTGCCTCCTATCTCAGCAGAGAAGTGATAGAAGAGAGAGAGAGAACCCCTGGCTTCACCTTTCAGTGCTTGAACCCTCCTGCAAGCCATTCTGAAAGAATAACCTGTTCAGAGAGGAAGGATGGTCTTGGATGTTGTCATTACTTTAATCCACTCTCTCCCCATGACTCATTTAATTCCTCTCAACAGAAGATGCTGATGTCAGGACTGACAGGGGAAAAAAAATGGTTGCTACAGAGTCATCCTTCTGTGGCAAGAGACAAAATAAAGAAGTGTGGTGCTGAGGCATGAGTTAAAACAGGCAGCTCCACAACAACCCCTCTACAGAGCTGCTCCTGGAATGGAACTGTCCCCAGTCATGCTGGGCAGATGCTGGGAACTGTAATTTACACACAGCAAGAAAAAGAAGAAGTCCCTGAAGGCAGGAAGGAGATCTGGGCCCAAACCGAAGCTCAACAGTCAAAAATCAAGAGCTGGAAACTGTGGCAGTACTTTTCAGTTCCTTCCTTCCCTGACAGCTGAACTAATGCTTGTCACAGGAGTGCAAAGCAGGCAATTATAGCAAGTGTGGATGCCACAGGGCTGGACAGGCTGACTATTTATAGTTCTCCCCAGCAGAGCTCTCCCACTGCACACAGGTTAAGGTCCATGCCTTGGAGGGCTCACAGTGTAAATAAAAATAGAAAAAGGGAGGATTAGCAGCCCCTCTGACAATGAGAGCCAAGGCTCAGAGGTGAAAGGATAAAAAGGAAATCCACAGCAGAGCCTGGAACAATGAACCCGAACTTCTCCCCCAGAGGTTGCCTTTTATTTGGTTAACTCCTGCTCTGCTGAAGTGCCACCTCTTCACTACTCATCACTAGCACCAAATACAGCACCACTGAGGTGTTCTTGCAAGCTCTGGCCAGGTTATTTTTCCTACAGGAGAGTGGGAGAAGGGGTGTGCCCCTGCTCTTAACTCCTGAGACCCAAGTCCATGACCTACTGGCAGGGTGGGAAGCATCAGAGCAGGAGTGCTGGGATGCTGCTTAAAGGGATGCTAAAGATCCAGGAGTGGAGCAGGATGCCAGCTTCAGGCATTCAGCAGCTCAGCCAGCTGCAGATGCAAGTCACAGATACTCTCCTTCTTTTCATGGGGAGGATTAAAATATGAGCTGTTTGGAAGTTGAACTTTAAAGTGTCATCTTGGCAATTTGAAATGCAGTCAACCCAACAAAGAGAAACCTTGACAAACCCCATTTTGGTCTTTGAAGTTGGAGGCCATCCACTGGCCCTATTTTTAGGCACACATATGAACTGGCCATGTCACAATCCGGCCTCTGTTCTTGGGCAATAAAAGGCAGAGAGGATTCACTTGACCTGCAGCATCAAATACGGAGAAAATGAGACATTTGTCTGGAAAAGAACCACCCAAAATAGCAGTGAAGATGTCATGCTGTGACATGAACTGCTAGTGCAGAGAGAAGAAAAATGAGTATGATAGGAGCTGGGAGACTTTTTCTAATAACACATTAATGACAACTGCTAGAAAATTACAGGGTGAGGCTAATGAGTATTTGCAGGACCCGAGGTCTCTCCCTTCTCCATTAAATGCACTACACTTGTAAGAGTAAGAAATAACCCTTGCTGAGGTGACTTCTCAGCTTTCTTCAAGGATTTTTTCTAAATCCACCTGACATTTCCCTTGCTAAACAGGACTTTTAGCTCAAAAACTGATGCTGCTCTTGCATTAACAAACCCTCCCCCGGCAGCTGCGGTTTGGTCGATGGGTTTGATCACTTTGGTGTTAAATATGATGCAAGGCAGGACAACAAAGTCAAGGGAACTTCAGGCTGGAGCACCATGGAAATGCTGCCTCCTATCTGAGAGGGCAGTGGGGGGAAGAGGAATTATTTACCCTGGTAACAGCCCATGGAAAAGCACAAAGACCAAGGGGTAGGATATGTTTGGAGACATCTCATGGTCCCTACACTTCTTACAGCCCTTCACTGCAATATTCTAGAGCAGATAATTATTACTATATTCATCTTCTATCTTTCCCTTCCTTCAAGAAGCTGGAGGAAGAACCCAGAAAACCTGACTGCAGGTGAGTTAGCTTTCCCCTATCACAGCAGCAAGGCTGTTTGTGCCACACATTTCCCACTGAGGAGGAAAGAAAGGTTAAAACCTTGCATGACAGGTTAACAGCATAATTTGCAGCAACAGCTTGAATAAATGGTTGCAGGCAACAAAGACTAGGAGGCAGCTAAACCTTTCAAGACATAAGAGCAGCCACTACTTCAGTCCAAGTAAATATTTCAAAACAAAATTAATTAGTGGTCAGCAGTGGATTTTTTTTTCCCCTTTGTTTTTTACAGCCTAGGCTGAAATGGTGATTCCACACAGAAGTTATGCTTTCAGTGCCCAAACTGCTATTTCACTGGAGTAGAAAGAGTCCTCTCAAAGAAGACTCATCACAGTTTTGTTCCTCACAGTAACTGGAAAAGCTCCATCTGAACCTCCCAGGTCTGTGTTAGTGAGAGACAAGCCCTGAGAGCTCCGGAGGTGGAGGAGAGCATCTTGGCTCAGGATCCAACAGGAGTGCAGTGTAGAGGAAGGAAATGTTCACTTCCTGATTCTTCTCATAAGCAAGCTCTGGCCATGCAGGTCACAAAAAAAGACCACCCAATAACTGCCTTCATTCCAATTGAAAGAAATTTCTTTACACATTCCTGGACAGGGGTGAGAGGATATAAGGAAAGGCCTCAAAGTAGTAAGTACCTACCCAGCAGAAACCAAAGTCTGCCCAAGCCTGGGGAAGCCAAACAGTCTGCAAAATCATTTGGAAACAAACATTTCTAATCCACAATTAAGCTTTCTTCCCAAGATTTTTTTTTTCTCTCTTTTTTTTTTTTTTTTTTTTTTTTTCCCCTTGACCCATGGCTCTGTCTCAGAACGAAGCCAGTTCTCTTGGGAAGGAGGAATCTGTCAGGGCTCACTAAACTGTCTGGACTATTTTTAGTGAACTCCAGCATTCCTCAAAACCTCAAGCTGCTCATGTGTTAAGGGAGGAGAAAGGAAACATTGTGAACGTGCACATCCACATTTCCCATGGGGAGCAGAGAACCCAGCCCTGCAGCACGAGAGCATCGCTGGGCTGGATGCAGGGCTCTAAGGGAAAGGCAAGGAATGTTTATTTTCTCCAGGTAGGAAAGACAGAAAACAAAGGCAGGGTTGTGCCCTGCCCACGTTGGAAGAGGTGAAACCAAAGGTCTCTGCTAGCTGTTGGCAGACCAGAGGGATCCCAGGGCCAGGAAATCTGCACTTACCCCACAGCTCCAGAGCACTGAGGAAAAACACCAAGTGGAAAAGCAGCCAAGGAGTCCCAGAGGTGCTTTGCAGGAGAGATCTTGCTGGGAAGAGCAGGATGAAGACCCCCAGGGAAGAGGACCAGGAGAAAGCTTCAGGAGTGGCTTTGGGAGAGGCAGAAGCTCTCAGGATGAAGAAGCTGTTGTGTAAACAGGCTGATGCTGGGGACTTTTAAGGACCAGGCATAAGGGGGAGGAGTAGGGAGAGAGCAGAGCAACCCATTTAGACCAGCACCTAAGTGGAGTGCAGGACAAATCTGATTAGAAGGGACAGAACTGTTGTGTCATCTCTTCCTGCCCTGCAGGGTTTTTACGTCTTTTCTGCTGAGCAAAATGCCCCTTGTGTAAGAGAAGCAGCAAAGCACTGAGCCCCTCAGTGGCCAACGTTGCTGAATTTGGGTAATTGGAGTTGACAGAAAGCAAACCAGGACCAAGGGGCTGCTCTGAGTGTTCCTGCATGACAGGCACCAGGAAAGCAGGAGAGATGCTGCTGCAGATTGTGCTGTTTGTTCAAACCAAACGTTTGGTTCCTGGCTGGGTTTAGAGCTTGGGGGTTGTGTCCAGTGAGCTCCAAGGGAGTCATCTCACCTCTCTCCTTCCCTCATCTCCACGGATGTTTTACACAGTTTCTACTAAAATATTTTCAGGACTTAGCTCAGTAACCTGCTGGCCAGCCCAGCCTCCTTGCTCTGAGGTCCAGCATCCAGGGCAAAGTTGTCCAAAAAGTGAGAGGGAACATGAGTCAGTGCTGAGAAAGAAAACAAACAAGGGGTTGGAAACTCAAGTTTCCCTCTTGCTGCATCACCACAGGACAGGCCTTGGCCTTGCTCTTCTTCCCATCCTCCATCAGCACAAGCATGTGGAGAGCCCCAGAGAGAAGAATCGACAAGGAACAGAAACAGCACATGGGAAGTTGCTACCTGGAGTATTTCCACCCCCTTTTCCAGGGACTGCAGCTGCTTCTCTGTAGAGGGAATGATGTCTCTGTCGTGGAGAGATCCAAAATCATGAACCTGTAAGAATCACAACACTGCTGGCTTCAACCAAAGAAGGACTGAGAGACCAGGAGAGGGCAAGAAGCCCTCCAGGGCTCTGGCTTCACTCAGACCTGAGGCTCACGTGGTCTCCAGGCTGGTCAAACACCTCACCACTCCCTTCCCCACTCCAAGCAACCCCACAGAAGCACAACTTCTGCCTCTTCTTTCAAGGGTTTATGAGAACCATTTACAAAATGCTTTGGCTAATTCTGGCTTTTCCAGCTGCTCCTTCCCACTGTGGAGTTTCTCTCCACCCTGCCTATTTTTGCCATGAGCCTCTTCCAGGCAGGAATCCTTCTCCAGGACCTCCCTGGTGTGCCCTTTGGGCATTACCCATCACCTCAGAGATGCAGCATGAGATGTGGTGCTTGCTATAGACCCAGTGCCTGAGCTGGCAGAGCCCCTGGCATGGCTTTTAGCAGCATCTCTGGGTGTGAGGCCTCTCCTGGAAGCTCTCTGAGGTCCTTTGGTGTAGGCAGCAAGTTGACCCTTCAGCTGTACACTTGAATGTCACCACCTGGTGACAGTCTGATGCCTGACTTGCCTTCTCAAGGGAAATGGGCTGTGGGGAGTGTTAGAAAACTAATCACACCTTTGAGTCACTGGTGGCCATCTCCACTGGTGGCTTTTGCAGCACCCAAGGAGCCTCCTGGAGAGGGGAGGGAGAGGAATGCTCCCCATTCTGCCTTGGGGAGCACAATGTGCCAGTACCAGTGAGCTGCTGCAAATGGAGCAGAGAAAGAGCCACTTGGGATTGAGCATCACTTTGCAGGGCTTGTAGTTAACATCTGTGGCTACCTGAGCCTCCTCTGCTGCCCTCCTTGTTCCTCCCAGATTATTCACAGGTTGTCTGCTTCAGGGAAGCTCCTCTGCTGGGAGGATGCCTGGAAACTGCAGTAAGCTTTGGTAAAAAATTAATTAAAACCCCCAAGATAATTACTCAAAATGAGTCTTTATAAATAATACACTGGGGGGGGGGGAATTTCTCTGGGATTGCTGGGAGCTCAGGCCAGAGGACTCTAGAATGACATTCCCAAGTGTCTTTCCAGCAGCTTCATGGTATTAAAGCAAGTATCTAATTGTATAAATACACTGCACAAGAGCACCAGAAGAACATCACTGATGATGCATGAATTCAAGCACTCATAAATTAGAGAAAAGCCTAAAATCTGAGTGCCTGTTCTTTCTCCAGAGCTTCTGTGCATAATAACACCCCATCAAGCTATATAAATGCCAGCTAATTTTTATTTTTTTTTCCCTCTGAGACAGCTGCCCTGCTGAGTGCCCAGAATGGATGATGCTGGATGAAGCAAACAAGCTACTCAGTATGATCCTCATCCAGCAGTGCCTGGCTGGGGCCTCATTTGTGATTCAAGCCCTGCTCTAGAACCAGAAACTTCCTCTGACCCTCCTTGCTGTGGTGAGCCAGTCAGTTCTCTGCAAACCCAGAGGATTTTCCAGAAGGGGAACTGAGAGGCAGAGCCAGGAGCTGTGGGGTTTGGCAGCAGCATCTGCCACCTGGGGCATGGGAAGGATGCAGCAAAGGAGCCAAAGCAGTCCTGCATCTCACACCTGCAGGTCCACAGCATGGCAGGAGTGAGAGGAAAATTAAAAAGACCCTGTTGGAATATTTTGGTGCCTTTGTGCTGATTCAACAGCTCCCAAATGGGAGGAAAGCACCATCCTTATGTAATGCTTTAAAAAAAAAAAAGAGCTGACAGCACCAATTACACTCAAACCTGTTCCACAGGAGCCCCCCCTGCTATGGAATGGACCAGGCTCAGGGAGTTTGGGGTTTTTTTTTCAGTAAAATTTTCCAGTTGCTTCAGTTAAATGTAAATTCATGCTCATTTGCAAGAGAAAACCCAACCCTGGCTATTTGCCATGCAACAAGATGAGGATACACGTTGGAACATCTGGAGCCTCATGCTCAGGAGGAAAGGCCACGCTTAGAATGCTGTGTGTCAACTCAAAGAATGAAATTCTCTGCTTGTCCATTTTTCCAGGGGTCACCATACCTTTTTTCTTTCCCAGAAGTGTCTCCTTCCTTCCAGCTCGTGTATAAAAACATCCCTGGAGAGAGGATAATTTCCCTGGAGCCTCAAGCAGACAGCCCCGTGGGCATTAGGGCAGGGCCTGTTCTTTTTTTAAACACTGTGCTGCCTGGGGACTTTGCTTCTGTCAAATAAAAAAGAAATTAATTGCCTTTTCCTCCAGAAATGTCAGCACCTTCTTCTCCTGTCCCCTACATTTACTCATCTCTCTCCCATCAGCCCAAGCTCCCCAAATTCCTTGCATCCCATCAGCCCCACTTGAAGGCATCTCCTCCCTCTTCCTCCTCCCATCTAAACTTCCCTCCTGCTTCCTCTCCCCTTACCCCAAACCCAAACAAATCCACATTCTTGACCCCTAAGAGAGGCAGATTCACGGGGTTTTGCAGCAGCAGCTGCTCTCCTGGCCAGACACAGCTTCCATGGACACGTTTCAGCTGCTGCTGAGCTCAGTACATGAGAAGTTCTGGGAAGCAGAGCCCAGGGAAATGCCAGAGGGAGGAGGAGGAGCAGTGTGAGGCAGCAGGGAACGTGCCCAAGCTCTTGTCTTCAGAGATGGAGATCCTGAATTCATTCAGTGATTCCTCAGAGCACAGCACTGGGGCACACACAAACCACCTGAGTCAAGGGAGGGAAGAGAGGGGAGCTAGAAAAAGATCTTGGCTCAGGCTCTGGGTTTAATCTAGAACACTGCAGAAGGAAAAAACGGTGATGGGAAGAGCCCTTCCAGAGCAAGGGGTTCATCCAGCACTCATCTCACCATCTCCATGGGCCTGAAGATTCCATGGAGGCTCCAAGGTGACCTGATAAAACCTTCCAATATTTGAAGAGGCTGCAAGAAAGCTGGGGGAGGGCTTTGGACAAGGGGGGGTAGGGAGAGGAGGAGGGGAAATGGGTTAAAACTTCAAGATTTAGGGGAGATTGAGGTTGGATAGGAGGAAGAAATTCTTTGGGGTGAGGGTGCTGAGCCCCTGGTTGCCCCCAGAAGCTGTGGCTGCCCCATCCCTGGAGGTGTTGGAGGTTGGATGGGGCTGGGAGAGGTGTCCCTGACCATCCAGGGGGTGGCACTGGATGAGCTTTAAGGTCTCTTCCAACTCATTCTGTGCTCTGCACCACCAGGGATCCTGGCCCCTCTTCCTTTGAAGAATTTTCCCTCCATGTGAGGCACCCCTGACAATTCTGGAGTCAGTACCAGTACCACTACCAGTACCAGCACCAGTACCAGCACCAGGCTGTGACCCCACAGACACTGCTCCTCCTGCCTTGCCCAGCTGGGTATCTCCATCCTGAAACAAAACCAAACAAGCCTCATTATATATATATGTATATATATATGTATACTGGCTAATGAAATAAAAATTAAAGAATCAGGGGATTTATCCACAGGTCTCAATCATGATAATCTTTGTGTCTAAAGCTAACTCTTAAAATCCTACCTGAACCTATCCTTTCTTGTGGTTTGTTTTTTTCTTTTTTTTTTTTTTATTTTTCTGCTACAGAAGATTCCTGGTGACCCACTGACTGGTGGAGGTGGCTCACGAGAGCCACAGAACTTGTGTCTGCTCACAGTGGGTTTCTAGGTATCTTTTCTCTCTTTAGCTTTGTTTGACACGAAGTCAGAGCTGGCAATCTGGTGGATGGCAGAGAGTTTTCTGCTCACAGCTCAAAAGCCTTGGCTCTGAAATCATCCAGGGCCAGACTTCCTCATTCACAGGAGTCAAGTCACTATTCCAACACATGCTAACCAAGCAACCAGAGCTCTGGTGTCTTTGCACCTTTCCTGAGGGCAGCATGTGAGGTTCAGAACTGAGTTTTCTCCTCCTGCACTCAGGAGGAAATTCCAGCTCTGCCCCAGCCCAGGGTCCTGGGGAGCAGCTGGAGCCACCCCAAAGGTGCTGGCTGCAGGGGCTGTGGTGGTGACTGGGAGCAATGGGCACCAGCAGCTTCAGCCCAAGCCTGAATCTGGTTGCCCAGAACAATCTTCAGTGCACAGCCAGCTCTGTGAATGTGAAAAAGAGAAGCTCAGGATTTGTACACAGAATATAGTGAAGTTTATTTGTAATAAATACATCCACTTGCAGCCCAAAAGTTACATATTTGTTTCCCAGGACACTGTCTTCATCTTCACTTCAGGAGGCAAACAGTTTTTACTGTTCCTAAAAAGAGTTACCAGTCTGATTTCCCTGAATCACACATCACTGCAGCTAGCAAAACAATAAAAACAGGATTTATTCAGTACAAACTATACAGAGATTTTCTTTTTACTGGGCTAGGGAGTTATGCACAGGGACAAATATACATACAGACAGCTGGAATGCAAGTGTCTCCAATATCCACCCTAGTCAAAACTAAGATTTCTGGTATTTAGACACTTGAGTCCTGGTCCAGATCCCAATTCTCCTCTCTGTATCCATTCAGTTTGTTTAAAAATAAAAAGCAAGATACAATAACTGTCCTTTTAAAGGAGAAGCAGACTTTGCCAACAGTAACAGTGGCGTGGGAAACAGCTTCTGAAGAATGTTTTGTTGAGGAAATAAGCTTGGTCAGTCTGACAGGAGGAGCAAATGCACTCCATGGAAATTGTTTCACGCAAGTAAAGTTTTCCTTTTCTTGTCCACATCTGAATTGCTTTGCTCCAGAAAAAACACAGGCCAAGTAGATGGAAGAAGCCTGTCTGATAGACAGAGAGCAAAAGGAGAACTTTAACTACAGTGTTTGTCTGCAAAGGTAAACCTGGTGACAACCACAATCTCCCTGAAAACTAAAATGAAGTCTGGAAAACAGAACAAAGCCAAATATTTTCATTACTTAAACTGGTTCATCTATTTTTCAGAAAAACTTCTAGAAATGCCTTGCCCAAGAAGAACTTCTTACAAGCCAGCAACATTATGGAACTGAAAGAGGAAAAATACAATCAATCACATGGTTCTTCCCACCTCGTGCTGCAATCCCTTTGGCCAATTCCCCAAAACCCCCAAGTGAAAAATCTGCCCCACCTCAAGAGCAGAACTGGCATCTTGTGACCAGCAGATCCTCCCCCTACCATCTTACAAGCTCCCTCCTGAGGTCCAGAGTAGCTAATGACAGCTCTTACCACCAACCTAGTTATAAATGGGATTAAATATATTGGGGTTCAATCATCAAAATCTGGGATATCATCATAGGAGTAGCCCCGGTAGCCTTTGGACGCGTAGTAAGCGATGCGCAGGTGGTAGAAGCCTGGGAGGAAGACGAGGATCCCGATGATGAGGACAGGGATGGCACGATCTGTCCCCTGGGTCAGAAAGAGACAGAGAGTCAGAGAATGTCAGGGGCTGGAAGGCACCTCAAGAAACCCCTGGAGTCCACCCCCCCTGCCAGCACAGGTCACAGAGGTGACACCCAGGTGGGTTCTGAGTGGGTTCTGTGGGTTCTCCACAACCTCCCTGGGCAGCCTGGGCCAGGGCTCCCTCACCCCCAGAGTCAACAAATTTTTCTTTTTTTTTTTTTACACAGAACCTTCTGTGCTCCATTGCCCCTTGTCCTATCATTGGGACATCACTGAGAAGAGCCTGGCTCCAGCCTCCTGACTCTCACCCCAAACATCTTTAGAAACATCCAGGAGGTCACCCCTCAGGCTCCTCTCCTCCAAACCAAAGAGCCCCAAGTTCCCTCAGCCCTTCCTCATCAGGGAGATGTTCCAGTCCCTTCAGGATCTGTGGCTCTGTGCTGGGCTCTCTCAAGCAGTTCCCTGTCCAAAGGGACACAAGTGAGAAGACATCTGTATGAGCAGGGTTTTTCTTTTTTCATCTGTTTTTCTTTTTTCATCTGTATGAGCAGGGGTTTTAACTTTTTCATCTGTATGAGCAGGGTTTTTTCTTTTTTCACCTGCAGGAGCAGGGGATTTTCTGAAGTACTGCCTCAACTATTGATCCTCAAGGCCTGGCAAGCTGTCAAAAACTTAAAAAATTCATCTGAAATCTGAAACACGTTTTCTTCAGGCAGAGCTCAAAGTCCTCTCCCTGCTCTCTCCTCCTTCTTACAGGAAACCCTCAACTGAACTTCTTCAGATAGGAAGGGGGTGGCTCCTCCTGGCACTAATCATGAACCAAACCTGCCATGCTCAGGCTGGGTGCTGCCTGGGGGAAAATTCCCCTATCTGGGCCTGAAGAGTTTCCAGCACAGCCCAGAAGCTGCTGGTCCCACACTGATAAGCAGCAGCTGCCAATGTGAAGCAATTCCCTACAGCACAAGGTGAATGAAGAGGGCCACAGAGGAGCCCCAAGACACCTCCAAGAAAACCAATCCCTTTTGCTCGTGCCTGGAGAGGTTTATTATTAATAGAGCATCTTATCTTCACGAGAGGAGTGATGATTCCAGCATGAAATCTTTTTCCAGGAAAGCAAGCTGACCTCTGCCAGGATGCAGCAGGGAGATGAAACTGTACTCCAGAGGGGACAGAGACACTCAGCCCTCCCTGGCTGATCTCCAAACCAGCTCTGAACCTGCTCCAACCTTCCTAAGCAAAGCCACCAGGTGACACTGCTGCCAGAGGGACAGGGGTGTCAGGTGCTGGAATCACAGAATGTCAGGGGCTGGAAGGGGCCCCCAGAGCTCATCCAGTCCAACCCCCCTGCCACAGCAGGATGCAGGTCACAGGAACACATCCAGGTGGGTTTGGAAAGGCTCCACAAGCTCTCTGGGCAGATGTTCCAGAGCTCCCTCACCCTCACAGTGAAGAAATGTCTCCTCATGTTGAGGTGGAACTTTTTATGTTCCAGCTCCAACCCATTCTTCCTTGTCCTGGGCACCCCTGAAGAGGGATTGTCCCCTTTCAGTCACTTTCTTACTCTGAATTTCTGTCCTGCCCAGCACAGCTGAGGGGAGGTGAGGCAGAACTCATAACCCAAGTGGAACCAAAGCACTTACCCCTTTGCTAATGTATCCTGCCAAGAGCAGAGCTCCTATGATAATGAGGAAGGTCCCAATCATGAAGAGCACAATGGCCAGAGCTATCGCCTTGTAGGGGATTTTTGGTGGGCTCTTCTTGAACTGGATGGAAAAAAAAAACCCCAAACATTAAATAGGTGAACTCAGCCCAGTTCCCCTCCCACCACAGCAGAGATGACATGGGACAAACTGCTAGAGCAGCTCTGGTGGCCCTGCTGTAAGGAATCCTGCCCATGGAGACCCTGCTGAGCCAGGGTTTGCACCCTTTGCTGAAAGATCTGCTCTGATTTTCACCAAAAAAAATATATATCTGAGCATATTACAAGCAATCTTGTTTCCAGAACAGGAGAAGGGCTGCAGAGGTGCCTGGCATGTGGCTTTGTACCCAAGCTGAGGCTTGGAAATTGCAGGATGGTTTGGGTTGGGAAGGCCCTTAAAGATCATCCAGGATGAAGACAAAAGCAACTTGCTGTGGAGATGCAAAGCCCCAGCAGCCTGTCCTGCTAAGTCCCAGTCCAAAGGAACAGCAGAGAGAGGTTTTTCTTCTCCATCTTTTACCTGCAGGTCAATGTATCCATCATCAGTGCTGGAGAGCTTGGAATATTTGACTTTGCTACTGGGAATCCCAGCAGACAGATTCGTACGTGACGGCATCATTCCAAGGAAGCCTGAGCAGCAGCTAGAACCTGGGAAAAGGAGGAGCAGCAAAAAAATCAGAGCAAACTTCATGGTATGAGCCTGGGACACATGGATCAGAAAAACAAATGTCAAGCCTAGAGTACCCAAAGGGCATCTTGGTTGATAAATTAAATACAAAGCTGAGGTTGGAAAGCTTTAAGTCTCAAATACAAAAGAGTGGATGTATCATGGAACCAGAGAATCCTCGAATGGGTTGGAAAAGACCTTAAAGCTCATCCAGTTCCACCCCCTGCATGGGCAGGGACACCTCCCACAGCCCAGGGTGCTCCCAGCCCCATCCAGCCTGGGGCCTCCAACACCTCCAGGGATGGGGCAGCCACAGCTTCTGGGGGCAACCTGGGGCTCAGCACCCTCACCCCAAACAATTTCTTCCCCATGTCCAACCTCAATCTCCCCTAAATCTTCAAGTTTTAACCCATTTCCCCTTGTCCTCTCCCTACCCCCCCGTGTCCAAAGCCCTCCCCCAGCTTTCCTGTAGCCCCTTCAGATATTGGGAGGTTGCTCTGAGCTCACCTGGGAGCCTCCTCTTCTCCAGGCTGAAGAGGATTTCATAGAGCTGCAACAGGGCTTGCCAATATTTGAAAGCAAAGTCAAATTAAGGCAGAACTCGTGTTGAAAACAAGATAGAAATTCCAGAATAATATTTGTTTCCATTGGGGAAATGTCTGAGGTCCAGTTATTTCTAAACAGGGACCTTAGCAAATCAACCCAAACCAGAAGTAAAAACAGCAGCTGCTCAACCAAAAGGATATTTTGCAATAGATTCATGTTGCAAAAAGAAAAAACAAACCAAAACCAAACAAAAAGCCCACTGGAAAGTAAACTGCAATGGAACTGCCACTGCTGGGGCAGCTCTGAGGGAACATGAGGAGGGGATGGAGTGGTCACTGGATCAGGTAACCAGAGAACCCCAGCAAGGAGCTCCAAAGTGTGGTCACTTGGCTGCTGAGCTGTGAGGGAGGCAGGGCTCAGGGTTCAGCTTTATTTAGTTACACCAGAGCCAGACCCTGCAATTTTCCTGTACCTTGGAGCCAACCCCTGTGTGGCTGCACTGCCAGCAGGGACAGAGCCAGCTTCCTGCCCACCTTGCAGCTTCTCAGGAGGTGAAACCTGGCTCCAGTCCTGCCCACACCTCCCCCAGAGCCCTTCCCCAGGGCCTGGCAACCCCTCTGGGTGCTCACCCCCAGCCTTCAACCTCTGCTCCACAGCCCAGGGCCAAAGGCAGAAGAAAAGAGACTTCCCACCCTTTCCAACTTCAACAGATTTTTTTTTTTTTCCTGACAAAGTATGGAAAGGAAAGGAACCAAAGTGCACACCCCAGCTGCTCAACAGGAAGGGACAAAGATGCTTTTTCCATAACACTCTCAGGCAGCTCAAGTTAACAGCACCTCTTCAACACTTTTAATCCCCACTTGAAACCCTTTGTCTCTTTCCTGCAAATTGTTGGCACTTTTTTTTTCTTTTTTTTTTTCCCCTGTAGGAAAAACCCCAAGCCCAGACAAAACACATTTCCAGCCCCGTTGCTAATGGAAATATCACCCACCCATAGGGTGGCAACACACCCCCTCAGCTCCTTACACATCCATGTTCCAGGTGACAACACTCAAACACCCCCCAAAGCCTCCCACTTGCCTGGGGTGGCTGTGCAGGGATGGAACCCCCCCAGTCAGCACATCTGAAAGGTACCAGATTCCCTGATTCTCCCCCATTTTACTCTCAAGTACCACAGGACTCCTTCTGACTCTCCCATTATTTACCAGGCTATCCCTCATGGCTCCCCCCCTAATCTAAACGTATAATCTATAATCTAAATGTAGATTATTGCCAGTTTACCCTTGCATTACCTGCCCTGCCCTGCCCTCTCCTCACCTTGCTTGCCATCAGAGTGGTTCCAAACAATGTTTATCAAGATGGTGATGGGCACTTTATATATTAAAAAACATAAATGAGAGCAGTGGTTGGAAGGAGAGGGAAAAGGAGAGGGAAAAGGAGAGGGAAAAGGAGAGGGAAAAGGAGAGGGAAAAGGAGAGGGAAAAGGAGAGGGAAAAGGGAGAAGGGAGAAGGGAGAAGGGAGAAGGGANAAAGGGAGAAAGGAAAAGGGAGAAAGGAAAAGGGAAATGGAAAGGAAAAAGGAAAGGAGAGGAAAGGGAAAAAGGGAAAAAGGGAAAAAGGGAAAAAGGGAAAAAAGGAAAAAAGGAAAAAGGGAAAAAGGGAAAAAGGGAAAAAGGGAAAAAGGGAAAAAGGGAGAAAGGGAGAAAGGGAGAAAGGGAGAAAGGGAGAAAGGGAGAAAGGAAGGAGAAAGGGTTAGGGAAGGGAAAGGGATGCCCTTTTGGGAGCCCCAACCTCCCACCTGCTGCAAGAACCCCCCCGGTCCCCTCCCTCCAGCCCCGAAATGGTTCCTCTGCGCTGACCTGGAAGTTCACAACATGTCTGCGAACTCCACCCCCCCCAAACCCTTCCCCCAGCTTCAGAACACGGATGGAAACAAAGGAGCCAATAAATAAAATACAATTCACACACACACACACACACACACCCCCTTCCCCCGGCAGAAGATCCTCACCCCGACCCGGTGCTCCCGCTCCATCCCATCTCCCTTCCCCGCAGCGGAACCACCCAGGAAGTTTATGGCTCCCGGACCGGGTTTCCTTCCAGGTTACGGGGGGGCCTCTTGCTGGCTCAGCCCTCCTGGGGATGTTTTCATCCTGACTCAGCTCAGAGCTGGGACGGGGCCGTTCTTGGCTCGGACCCACCCGGGAGCGCAACCCCCGGGAGCGCAACCCCCGGGAGCGCAACCCCCGGGAGCGCAACCCCCGGGAGCGAAACCCCCGGGAGCGAAACCCCCGGGAGCGAAACCCCCGGCGGGACAGGGCGTTTGGGTCACATCGTTCCTCCCGAGAGGAAAATCAATTCGGGTTTCTAAAAGCTGATGTGAAACGACAGGGAATGAAAGTGCCGGCCCTGAGGGCTCTGCTGCCGGGGGGGTTTAACCAGGGAATGATTTCTGTCCCCGGGATCCGCTTCCTCCCGCTGCTCCCCAGAGGGACCTGCGGGAACTGCCCCGGCTCCGGCTCCTCCCGGTACACGCTGGGATTCCAGCCTGGAAAGCCTCAGCTCTTCCAGGTTTCAAAAAAAATTCCCCTTCTCCCTTTATTTTTTTTTTTTCCTAGTAAGGAAGTCTAAATATATTTAATTAAATGCATGAAATATATTAATATATTTGAATATTATTAACTATTATATTTATATAATATATATAAACACTAAATATATTAATACATTTATATATTATTAACTATTATATTTATATAATATGTATAAACACTAAATATATCAATATATTTATATATTAAATATATTTAATTATAAATTATAATATAATAAAATATATTTATATATATTTTATTATTTTATATTTATATATAAATATATATAAATAATAGAATAAAATATAATTTAAATTAAACTATATTTAATTTAATTTATTAATTATATTTAATTTAAAGCTTACTCTAACACTCTTAACTCACCATTTACTGAGCCTCCTGCTTTGGGGGTTGGTTTGGGTTGGGTTTTTTTTGTTTTTTTGTTTTTTTGTTGTGTTGTTTTTGTTTGTTTTGGTTTTTTGTGTGTTGTTTTTTTGGTTTGGTTTTTATTTTTTTGGTTGTTTTTTTTTTTTTAAGGGAGCATCTGAAGTCTGAGTATTTGAGTTAGAGCAAAATAAACATTTCACCTCCAGGATTTATCCAGAAAGCTCAGTGAGCACATCAGGACTTTAACCAGGATGTCTCTGACAAGACAAGACTCCTCCAGGTGGTCATCCGAGCTGTAAAAAAACCATTTGGCTCATGGTTATGAGGTGTTTATGAGCAGAACACAACCAGGAGTTTGGTTCCCACTCCAGCAGGGGTTGTGCCAGAATGAATTGGTTCCCATCACCAGCCCCGCTCCCCTCACACCACTGCACACCAGAATCCTTCCCAGTTTCAGGACAAGGAATCTCCCATTCCTGCAGCTCCCCTTTTCCTCCCTGTCCTCCTGGGTCCCACCCTGGTGATCCAACCCGAGAAGCATCACAAAACCCTTCCCCAGGCTCCCCACCAGCTCCAGTTCTGGGCAGTAACTCTGCAAATGCTGAAAAGCTTGAAAGCAGCTGAAGGTTTGGGGGTTTGAGGTTTTTTTTCCAGGTATTTAATTCATCAGCAAGAGGATCAATGGGGGATGGTCTGGGGACAACACTCAGGAGGGGAGCTGAAAACCAAGCAGGGACCTGGCTGCAGAAAACCCCAAAGTCTGAACCTCCTGTTAATAAAGTGCCTCCAGCAGTGGAGACTCCAGGGCATTAAATCATCCTGGAGCAGGAGGTTTGTCTCACCTGGCAGCCTGTCCTGGTTTGGGCCAGGATAAAGGGGATTTTCTGGTTTGTACTTTTGCTTTCAGCTCAGTCTCTTGTCAGGAGCTGCACTTGCTGAAATGAACAGCAAGTTTCTCAGACAGTGTCTGCTCCTGGGACTGATCCCACTGGATGTTTATAGTTACTGGTACAGACTGGTGTGCAGAGCCCAGGACACTGCTCAGCTCTGAGGAACATTTTACCCTGCAGAAGGAGTAAAGAGGTCCCACCTGAACCCCTCCTCGGGGGAGGGAAAGACAAGAGAGATGCCAGAACTGACCAAACAGAGTATTCCATCCCATACACCTCAGACTCAGGAGAAATCTGAGGGATCACGAGGGTCAACACCTTTTCCTGCCCCTTCCCTCCTTCCTGCCTTCCTTCCCCTGTTCCCTGTTTGCTTCAGCATCCTGGGAGGATTCCATCCCTTCCTCTGCCTGTGCTCCTGATCCATCCCAGCCTGAATCTGTGTGTTCCTGCCTCCAGCTCCCGACTGCTCCTGACCCCAGGGTCCAGCCTGGACTTTCCCAGGGCTGCCCTGCAGCCTCCGTGGTGACGTGAGAGTTATTGGGGGAAAGGGGGGAGGAACCTGGGATCAATCTTTTCCTGTATATTTGTATACATTTAGTTATCTTTCTTATTCATCATTCCTGTTTCATTAAAGTTGTGTAGTTTAGTTTCCAACCCATCAGTCCCTTTCCCTTATTCTCTCTCCTTTCCTTATCAGGGAGGAGAGGGGCATTAATAGTAAAATCTGTTATTCAGTTTATTTGCCAGGCCAGTGTTAAACCCTGACACAGCCCCATCACCCTGGCACTGCAGGGTTTGTTCTGTCATCAGTGCTGCCAGCTCTGGGGGCTCCAAACATCACTTGACTGCTCACACTCAAGATATTCTCCTGTTTCTGGCTCCTCAACAAGCACCAAGGAGCCAGTGCTGAATGGAGGGTCTGGCTATGTGGCTGGTGGTGCCTGAAAAACCCCACGGGTGCCTGAAATTGCTTTCAAACCCTCTTTTTCCTGCTCAAACCTCCAGGGTGAAAGAGGCTGAAAACTTGATTTTCACCAGCAAGCTGTGAACACAAACCTCCTCCTTTGTGAGAGGAATTCCTGTGGCTCAGGTGAGCCAAGAGGGGTGTCAAGTGGGGGACAAAACCACCCAGTGGGTGCAGCATGCAGAGACCTGCAGAGCTTGACATCACTGAGCCAGAATCAACAGAACCAGAACCACAGGGGGTTTTTCCACAGCTTGTGGACCTTTCAGACAGCACCACACTCAGAGAGCAGAGTGAGAGCTCCAGGCTCAGGCAGCTGTGGCATCTGCCAAAGCAAAACCCATCTGACAAACCTCTGCTCTGAGGGAACAGCACCAGGAAGCCACCAGCTCACCCCTGTAACCACCAAATCAAAGCAGGAGGTGGTAATTCCAGTGCAAGAAACAAAAAGCCCAAGCTTACCTCTTGCATTTCTTTTAAAAAAAGGCTCTGGGGCCCCCCAGCACAGTGTGACACAGCACTCATTCAATCCATCCACATTTCAACAGGATAAAACCCAGGAAATGCTATTTCTTTATTTCCAAGTTTCAGTTAGAGTTTACCAGGGTAAAAAAACCAAAGGCAGTAAGATCAAATAAACTCGTGGCATAAACTGAACAGCAACCCTACAGTCAACTACAGCTCTAGAGGTGAAACAAGGGAACATCTTGACTCTAAAGATAAATATTGCACCCCTTCTCCAACCCAAGTTCAGGGGTATTTCACCTTAAGAGAAGGAGATTTCATCTTAAGGCAGCACCTAAGGGAGCACAAGTACAGGGAGAGCCTAGAAAAACAAGATTTCCTATTTCCAATGGCCCCAAGAATAGCAAAATAGTAAATTGAAAAATATTTACAAAGGTATCTACACCACATGCCTAACAGTGCTCAGAGGAAGCTCCAACACACTGGAATTGCTCATGACACCATTTCCTTCTCAGTTGTCCTCTCTCAAGAGCTGAGCAGATGTCCTCCCCCTCAGTCCTCCTCCAATTAGGAGCCTTCTTGTTGGTCTTCAATCTTTGGAGCCAGGTAGTATTTTAAGTGTCCCATATCAGCAATCTTGTACTCCACAACTGGAAAAGAGAAGAGTATTCAGAAGGTGCCTCAGCAAAGCCCTGAGTTGGGGTGGGAAGCATTCCACAAGGGAATTTCTGAGGAGAGCTGAGTCTACTTACCCAGAGGAACATCTGCAGACATGCTGAGTGTGACTGTAGGAGACAGGGGAGTGGCTTTGGTAAAAAAATTCAAGTACCTCAGAGCAAAGGTCAGCTGGACTGGCTCGTTCATCTCTATCGTCACCTGGAAAACCAGCAGCCAAGGTCAGACCCCAACAAATGCCCCAAGTGCCCCGGAGTCAGGTAATTCAGACATCTGAAGCTGCAAACCCTTCTGCTGAGTGCTGCTTGCAGGCCCCAGGGGAAAGGACTTAGAATTGAACAACAATTTGTTGACTCATCTATCAACCAGAGACACAACAGCCACAGAGCTGCAGGAAACGTCAGGGTCAAAACCCCCAACGCTGAGGACAGGACAGTAACCAGGGAAGCTTCACTTACAGCTTCTTCCTCTTTATCCACGTTACTGGTCTGTGAGAGTTTGATGTTCCCATTGCCCAGCTCCCCATTAGCTGAGAATTTCACCCCATCTTTGGCACAGGAGATGACAACAGCGTCCCCGATGTGGCTGAGGTCCCGGCAGATCCGCGCAAACTCGGCCGAGGGCATTTTGACCACGCAGCTGTATTCCTGCTCCTGCCAAGGGAGGGTCAGTCAGAGCCCTAAGAAGATGCTCACTGGAGTCACCCCTCTTGTATCCTCTTCCCTGCATGAGCTGGGCAGAGAGAAACCTCAGGAAATTCACCCAGGGCAAAGCGGAGGGTCCTGCACCAGGGGAGGAATAACCCAGGGAGCAGGAGAGGTTGGGGCTGAGCTGCTGGAAAAGACCTGGGAGGGACACCAGGATGTCCCTGAGCCACCAAGGGGCCCTGGTGGCCGAGAAGGCCAATGGCATCTTGGGGTGCATCAAGAAAAGCATGGCCAGCAGGTCAAGGGAGGTTCTCCCCCTCTGCTCTGCCCTGGGGAGGCCCCAGCTGGAGAAATGTCTCCAGTTCTGGGCTCCCCAGAAGGACAGGGAGCTGCTGGGGAGGGGACAGGAAAGGGGACAGGGACATCCCTGCTGGGAGGAAAGGCTGAGGGACTTGGGGCTGTTGGGGCTGGAGAAGAGGAGCCTGAGGGGGATCTTATCAACACTTCTCAGGACTTCAAGGGGGTGTCAGGAGGGGGCACAGTCTGTTGTCAGTGGTGCCCAGTGCCAGGACAAGAGGTCAGGGGCACAAACTGGACCATGGGCAGCTCCACCTCAACCTGAGGAGGAACTTGTTGCCTTGGAGGGTGGCAGAGCACTGGGCCAGGCTGCCCAGAGAGGTGCTGGAGTCTCCATCTCTGGAGACATTCCCAACCCCCCTGGAGTCCCTCCTGTGCCACCTGCTCTGGGGGCCCCTGGCCTGGCAGGGGGCTTGGACTGGATGATCTCCAGAGGTTCCTCCCAACCCAACACTCTGGAGTTGCCAAAGAGAGTTCTGTTACAAACTTGAAACTCTCCAAGTCTGACATGAAGATGAGAACACTTCCATTGCTAGGAGAGAGAGCAGCCATTTGAGCCACTACTCACTGGAATCCCAAGCTGCTCCACATCAAGGTCCATCAGCTTCATTTCATAATCAGAAACCTTTTCCTGATCTAAAGAAACAAAGCACAGTTTGACCAAGTGTTCCCAAGAAACCTGCAGTTAAGTTCTGCCCCTTCCCAGGCCCAAGTAAAAACACTTCAATCCTGGTAAGATCCACCTTGCTTAATTAGAGACAGAAATATAAAATTGACCCAAATAGTGTCACTGTATGTAGATTTTTTCTCTTACAAAGAAAGAGCTGGGCAAGCTGACTAAGTTTAAGTCTCCAGATTGTTCCAAGAGTTTAAGTATCTAGTGATTCTTTTCCTTCCAGAAATATTCATCGTTGTTTCCTCCCCCTCCCTGTACCCCTGTTGTTTATGCAGACTACTTAAAAACATCACCCTAGCGAAATATCTCCCAAAAGTAACACTCACTTGGTGCTTCAAACACTAGAGCCAACGTATCCGCATTGTCCTCAGCTCGGAGAGTTATGATATCTTCGTTCCCAGCACACTTCAGTATTTTGGACATGCTGGGGGGGGGTCAGGAAACGGAGATCACTCAGAGGATCACACACAGCCAGGAGGAACACGCACCCCCTGCCCAGCACAGGGGGGAGATCGCAGCCCCCCGGAGCTGTGCGGCGGGAGCAGAGCCGGGGCTCGTCCCGGAGCCGAATCCCCCTCCCCGTGAGGGGGGCAGGGGGTCGGGATTTGCCGCCATTCCGGGCAGCGCGCCGCCCCCCCNCGGCAACCCCTGCCCCGGGGGACGGCGACCGCAGAGGTTTCTCCCGCCCCTCACGCACGCCTCGGGCCCCGTCCCGCTCCCCCAGCGGGTCCCGGGGGTACCTGGAGAGGTTGACGCCCATGGCGATGTTGCGGTCGCAGCGGTAGGTATCGAAGCCCTCGGAGCGCAGCGTCAGCTGCACCAGGGAGACGTGCGAGGAGTCCATGCTCTGCAGGCTGATGCCGCCCGAGCCCAGGTCCCAGCAGGCCTCGGTGATCAGGTCCTTGAGCGCTTCCAGCACCCGCTTGAGCACGGAGCCCTGCACCAGCCGCGCCTCGAACATCCTGAGGGGAGCACCGGCACCGACACCGACACCGACAAGACACCGAAGCGACACCGACACCGACACCGACACCGACACCGACACCGACACCGAGCGAGCGGCACGGCGCGCCAACCGCCCCTTTATATACCTTCCCCGCCCCGCCCACCGCCTCGCCGCAGCCAATCGCCGTCCGCCTTCCTTCCCCTCAGTGACACGTGACAGGCGCCCCCCTCCACTCGCTGACCAATCCCGACTCGGCTCCTCTCCTGAATCCCGCCCCCTCTTCTGGCGGGAGCCAATCGCCGCGCGGTTTACACATTGCGGGGCTCCAGCCCGCGTCCTGCCGGGCCCTGAGGGAAATGCGGCCCCCGGAGAGACCGCGCTGCTCCCGCGTCCCCGCGGCTGAGCTCCCCGGGCCCTGCCGCTCCTTCTCCTCCTCCTCCTCTTCCCCCCCCTGCACCGCAGCGCCGCCGCCACACGCGGGGCCTGTCCTGAGGGCAGCTCGGCGCGCGTCTCCTCGGGCCCCGTCCCTGGCAGGGACCGCAGTGAAACCCCCTCCCCGCTCTGCCCGTTGAGACAAATCCATCGCGATTCCCTCCCCGGTCGCGATATGACGCGGCCGCCCCCTCCCCGCCGGCAGCTGCGCACTCGCGCCCGCCCGTCATGGCGCCGGCGGGAGCACATCCGGGTACACCTGGGCGGAGCCAGGCTGGGGAAGCCCCGCCCCCGCCTCCATCCCGCGCCGCCGNCTCCTGACAGCCCCGACCCCCCAGAGTCCGGTGCCGGGGGAGCCGCTCGGTGTCCGCGGATGGAAATCCCCACCCGGATCCCCCCGGCAGCGCGGAGATCGAGGGGTGGGGGGGTGGGTTTGGGGGGGGTCCCGGGCTTTGAGGGGGACCCCACGGGGGTGACAAACCCCCACAGGTGTCTCCCAGGTCATCCCATCCCCGGCAGCGGGAGGTGTCGTCTGCGTCCAGAGTTTCGTGCGGTTTAGCGGTTCCGTTTGTCCCAGGAAGAGCCCCAAGAAAAAAAAAAAACAATTCTGGCTTTACTCTGATACCTTTTCTGTCCCAAACCCAAGCCCGGTTGGATGCTCCCAGCTTGGCAGTTGCTCCCTCATCTTCACTCCTGTGCTTCCCCCAGGAGAGGAACCGGAGGAATAAGCAGCCAAGGGAAAAAAAAATCCCCAGCTTTGGAAACAATATTTGCAGGGTCACAGTGAGCAAAAACTGGAGGGAAAAGTGGTTCCTGGTGTTGAATACACGGATCTTGAGAGCAACCCAGTACTCGTGCATTTGCCTTTCCTGGTGTCCTGCTGGTGTTTCCTCTGCTAAGGCAGAGAAGTGTGAAATCATCAGGAAAAATGCCTTTTGCACTTTAAATGCCACTTTTAAGACGGTTTTGAATGCCGGTTTAACAGCTGTGAGGAGCAGTGCCCTCAGGTTTGAAGAAGAGAGGGGACAGAAGGTGCCTGGGTAAGTTTCTGCCTTTTTTGTAGCTCGCCTGAAGCTGACATCCACGTTCTCTGATCTCTGTGAAGGGAGCAATAAGGAGGCTTCTGTTTTCTTGTCGTGCACGGGGCAAAGGTGTTTCCCTCTAGATGTGTACATTTGTCCCAGCTGGAATTTAGTTTGCAGCAGAAAATCTTCAGGGATTTTGCTGAAGGACTTTGCTGGCTGTTGGAAGATGTCCCTCAGCAGCCTGGAAGGACTGGGACTGCTCAACCAGAATGCAAACAAACCCCCTCTGGGAGCTGGGATCTTGCTTTGGCTGCTTGTGATGAGTTCCTAAAGAAGGTCAGAGGGCTCCTGTTTTGAGTGCAATCTCGTTATCTTCAGGCAAGTGTGCTTTTCACATGTGAGGAGCTTTCTGAAGGGCTCCTCTGATACATATTGCCTTTTGAGGACCTGAAGTGTCTGTACTGGAGAGGGGGAACATTCCTGTGGTACTGCTCATCCTAAAGCAGCCTGAATGAAATAATAAAATAAAAAATAATAAAATAAAAAATAATAAAATAAAACAAAATAATAATAAAAATTAATAAAATAATAATAAAATAATAAAATAATAAAATAATAATAAAAATAATAAAATAATACTACTAATAATAAAAAATAAAATAAAATAAAAATAAAAAAAAAGAAAAATATGTTTCCAAGCAGTGAAGAACAACAGCTCCTCCAGGGTCTATTATAGAAAGCACTTTGAGAGGCAGAGAATTTCCCAAAAGTGAAAATCAAGCCGGGTGGGAGGTTACCTGGCAACAGTAACCCTGCCATGAGTCCAGCCCCACGGTGTCACCCTGTCCCTGGCAGCAGAGCTCAGTGCCAGACTGATGAAGCTGTTGTGGTGTTAGTGCTTGGGAAATTCCTGACAGAGCCTGGGAATAACATCAGGATGAAGGCAAGGCAGGAAACTTGCTGCTCTGCATCCCATTTCTCAGTGCTCTTGGCCTGCCCAGAGTGGTGCCTGCTGGTATTGCTGTCCAGAGGGGAGATTCCTGTTTCTGCTTTGTCATTCAGTCAGCCTTGCCAAGAGAAAAAAACATTTAGCCATGCTTATTGTTTTGCAGAGAAACCCTTGGGTCTCCTGCAAAGGGCTCTCAGCGTATTGGATGAGTCGAAGTGAGATGTAAACATCCAGGCTGGTTTTAAGATTAGCCCCGGGGAAAAACTGTGGTTTGTTCTTGTTCCTCCTTTCCTGTGTTGATAATGGAGAGGCTGGTTTCACTTTCTGGTCCTCCGACCCTTGCACAGTGTCACAGCTTTGATGTTTTTCCTCCCCACTGGCCCAGGGCAGTGCTTACAGCTGGAACTGGGCTGCTTCAGGCTGTCCTGCCAGAGCAGCTTCAAATCGATTTTTGCTCAAATTTGTTGAGCAACATGCAGTTCTTCAGCTCAGAGAGAACAAGGCAACGTCTGTGTGCCCTGGTCAGTGAGCTCCTCCTGATCTTTTCGGTGAAAAAACCTCTTGCCCTGATGTTCTTTGTGCTCAGTACCCATGTTCTCAGCCCCAAGGACTAAATGTTGTTAATTGTGGCTGGTTTTGTGAAGATATCTGGGGTTAGATGACTGAAACAAGTTCTAGTTTCTTGTTACTTTACAGACTCCTTTATCATTTGGTCCTTGCAGACTCATTCACTATCTAAACCCAGAGGTCAATGCCTTCTCTCTTGCCTGCAGCCCATTAAATCACATTTTCTCCTTCAGCTTCCCAAGAGAACAGGAAAAGTGCAGGAGAAAATTCTTCCGTGGTGTATATAGAGCTCCTGACCACTCCTGCTGCTTGCTGATTTTAAGATCATTTCTCAGTAGCTGTTTGGCCTTGGTGTCCCTCAGCTGTGAGGACAGAGGTTTTTTTTTTCCTTTTCTCCCTGTACTGGGATGATGCAGGAGCAGTTGCCTGAAATCTGGGGGATTTTCTGACATCCCATGGCCCAGTCCTGTGGAAGGGGAGGAGGGCAGGTCTGGGTCAGGGTGATTGCAGGGCTGTTGCTTCACTGGTTGGAGGCCTTGAAGTGTTCAAGGGTGAAAAGTTTCCGTGCCTGGGAAGGGTCCTTGTTCCTGCCAGCACGTGGGCTGATGATTTATCTATTTCTCTGTCTCCCTCTGTATCCTGGGGTACAAAAAGTGAAGGACTCCTGATTTCTTGTGCATTTTGCAAGACTGTCCTGGGGATCTGGAGTGTTCTGGTGAGCTCAGTAGGTGCCCAGGTGTTTGTGGTACCTCAGGTCTGCTCGGGGGGGTGAAGGGCAGAGATCTGAGGGGCTGCCTGGTGTGTGCTGGAGGAGATGCAGCAGCTCTGAGCTCTGTGTTTGCCTTGGGTGAGGGTGCAGGACACAGGAAAACAACAGTGCTGGTACTCTGAAGATTTAGGCCATTTCAGATCCTGTTACTTCCCAGGTTGTTGGGAGTAATGGGTGAGTTTGTGGTAACGATGAGGTTCTTGTAGGACCAAACCCAATAAATCCCATCAGTGATGCCCCTCATCATCTTCATCCAGGATGAAGAGAGGCAGAAGCACAAGTCTGCTTCCAGACCCACCCCAAAGGCTTGGGTTTTTTACTAGCTCTTAATATCATTTTAGGCTTGATACCAAGCATCAGGTTGGTGCTGCTGATGCAGGAACACATTTCAGCCTTCCTCACTCTGCCTGCTGAGTGCCTGCATTGCTCTCTCTTGCTGTTAATTGTGGCAATGAGAACTGGGACTGATTGCATTTCTAATGGAGCTCATTATTTGACCAGCTGTCAAGTTTAATACCTTCCCCAGCTTCTGGCCTGCTCTGGGGCTGATGAAGGAGCTGCAGGCTGCTCCTTGTTCCCTTTGGATGGTGTTTGACTCCTTCTTGCACAAGGTGCAGGCTCCCCACTGAGCAGCCCATTTCCTTGCTCCTTTGCAGGGATGCCAGAGCAGTTTGATGCCAAGGAGGTGTAATTTTAAGGGTGGGGTGGATGACTCCACCTCAGGCTGCTGGGTGCTTCCTTCCCAGTCTGCAGGGAGCTGAGTGCAGGGACTCAGGATGGTGGAAGAGCACAGATGCTCAGGTTCAGCCCCCCAGGTGCATGTGGCTCTTTGTGTTACTCAGCCTTCAAGATAAATCAGAGCTGGCTTCTGTTTCCCATCCTTATTAGGGATTTTTTAGGGATTAGGCATTTTTAAAACCTTCAGCACTCCCTATGAGGTATCCCTGGGAGGGTGCTGAGCCCCAGGTTGCCCCCAGAAGCTGTGGCTGCCCCATCCCTGGAGGTGTTGGAGGTTGGATGGGGCTTGGAGCCCCCTGGGCTGGGGAAGGTGTCCCTGCCCATGGCAGGGCCTTTGGGAATGGATGAGCTTTAACTCTTCCAACCCAACCCAGTCTGTGATTATTTAAAGCCCAAATGATTTGTTTCTTCCTGGGCTGGAGGGGACCCAAGAGCAGAATGAGGTCAGGGCTCAGGGGAGCTGTTGTGGATGTGGACAGTGTCCATGCTCATGCTCTCAGTGACATTCTGGGGGTGACTCTTGTGAAGGGATGGATGTTTGGTGCTGAGGGAAGCTGTGATGAGAGGTTTGTGTTTCTCTTCCCAGCAGGGAGAAAAGTTGAGGACCAGTTTCACTGTCTGTCAACCACATACGAGATGTTAGGTGGCAAGAAAGTAATTTTTATCCTCCTGCCTGCTTGGAGTAAGCAGTGATAGGCACCAGGGATAGACTGCCCTTGGAGAGAAAACCCTTAGGAAACCCACGTGGGTGAAGATGCAGTGTTTCCAAACAAATCCATGTTTCCTTTCTAAACAAAAATGACAGAGTCACTTTTCTCTGTATTGCCCAGGACACATCTGGCACAGTTTGGGACAGACAATTATTCCTGTGCCTGTGCTCTGCTTTCTGTTTTCCCTCAAAGTGTGGTCTGTGTTAGCATCTCTCCCTCCTGGTGATCTGCTTTGCTTGAGTTTTCTCTGCTATATGTTTTCTAGGATTACAAAGGACCATGAAGATTCAGATTTCTCTGGAGCAGGTTGTGGGGGGGTCTGTAGGTTTGTGGTGATAGCTGTGACCGGAGAAAAATCCTGGTTGGAGTTCATCAGGATTACATCTGGACACACATGGCCAAGTCCCACCCAGCTCCTTCCCTTGGTTAGTTCAGACAAAGCCAACAGTACTGACCAGTTGAAGAATGTGAACAAGGTTGTGGTTCCCCCTTAGAATCAGCAAACTAAATGAGCTGGTAATATTTTTATTTTTTTTTTTCAGCCAGGTTTTGGAAAACTATGTTTTAAGTCCAGAGGAACTGAGGGGCAGAAGCTGATGGCCTTGGTGTGATCCAAGCTCTCCTTTTGGGGGACAAACCCAGCCTTTTCCTGCAGTAACCTTTCAATGCAAGCAGTGTAGCTGTTGCTGCAGGGCTCTTTGTTCTCCCTCTTGCTTCTCCCAGCTCTTCCCAATAACAACAACAGATGGAAATGTCTGGCCAGGGTTGTGCAGACACAGCTCCAAGCCGGAGCTGCTCCTCTCAGCCCCCAGAGGTGCTCAGGAGCTTTGCTGCCTTCTTTCTGTCCCTGTTCCTCTGTCTCTGCAGGGACACCAAAGATGCCATCCTAGCAGAGGGAGCCCAGTTAGATCCAGGGAAACCCAGCACTGGAATCTGTCTCCAAAACATCTCCACCCCGTGTTTCAGAGCAGGAGGCAGAGCCTTCCAGAGCAGGAGGAAATTCTGGGGGGATGCCAGAGGCAGCAACCTATTTTTATGCTTTTTTTTTTTATACAATAGCTTCTGGAAAAGGACTTGGAGGATGATGCTTTTACCTTCTTGATTTCCTGGAATAAACAGACCCCGGGGGGGGTGAGGTGCTGGGGGACAGGCAGAGGATGAATTTGTGCCCTGTGAGTCACAGGGAGATGTGACTTCCCATGAATCAGGAGATTGCTGCTGTCAAAACCAGGCTCTTGGATCAGACTGTTGTTCTGCTAACTGCAGGCTGTGCAAACCTCCTCTCCCAGCCTCCTGCCCTGCTCAGCCTGCTTGTGATCCAAACAAAGCAGTTGGCTTTGGGAACGGGAGATGGCCCTGGGAGTTTTTGTAGTTATTTCAGCCACTGTGCAAATATTTATGCTTTTTGTGATGTTAATCTGCTGAAGGGCTCCATTTTTAGGCATGCCTTAATTTCCGTGGATGCTTTCAACTGGAATATGGTTTTTCTGGGGGGGGAATGCACATATAAACTCCTTATATAAACATAAATAAAACCTGACCTTTGGTTTCTCAAGACACCAGATTGAGCAGGTACCACCAGCTTGGGATATCTTGAGGGAGGGACATAAGAAACTTGCATTTGACTGCCCTGCAAGATGATAACTCAGAAGTTGAAGCACTTTCCCCTGGACCAGCACCAGGACATGAGCTGCCTTGTGCTCATGTGCAGGGTGGTTTTTGGGGACTTTATTATGAATCAAACCTAGACACTTGTTTACTTCTTCATTCTAGTGTCAGTGGTCTCCAGACTTCCCTCTTCTTTCACCTTCCTGAACTTTTAAACCTCTGCAAGAGGATATCCTGTAATTAGGGAGTAGTGGGAGAACTTTTTCCCTTGGTGTCACCTTGAGGATGGGGGTTGTGGTGGCTTTTGGGGAGCTGGAGATGGGCAGGTGCTGTGTGGATCGAGCCCTGGAGGAGGGAAGGAGCAGACAGGTTTTCCTGGATGTAAGAAGTAAAACCACTTCTGAAAACCACTGAGACTTCCCTCACTGAGGCCACTGGGTTTGTAGCCATCAGAATAGTTCTCTTGGCCTTGGTCCTGCACATGTGCTTAGGGGTGAGAAGAGTCAAGGCTTTAGTACAGTTGGTCCCTGCTGTTCTAGCTCTCAATTTTATTGCCTAAAAAAAGCAACTATATTTTTATTTAGCATTTATTTAGCATTTGCCATCACTGCCTTTTTCTGTTTGTTAAAATACATTGAACCAATGCCTTGCTTCAAGAAAGGTGCACAAATAATGGGATTTCTTGAACTAATTTAATCTGTGGAACTCTTTATCTCTGTATTGGGCAAGAATTTTTTGGCAAGGAGATAACTGGCTTGTTTCTATGACAACTGAGATCATGTCAGGGATACTTGGGGAATAAAAACCCTGAGTGCTCACAGCTTCCACTGCAAGAAAACCTGAAAACTGAGCATAAATTAATTTCTTACTGCACTCTTGCAGGAATTAAGCTGCTTAAAGAAAGCTAAGACAACCAGTTTCTCTGTTTATCTTGCTCTAGGGTGGTAAAATATTTGTTCCCAAATGTTGCTTGGAGTTTTACTCCTCTCATCATGACTTTGTAGAAATTAATGAGTTAGGATAAAATGTGTGTTGCTATCTTGATTTTATTCATGTATTATTTTATTTTTTTTATTTATTTTATTATTATATTTTATTTAGGTATTACTTTTACCCTCCATTCTTTAAGAAACCTTTGAGATGATAAACTGAAGGAGCACTGAGCTTGCTGCAGGGCTGGTTGGGCAGATTTGCACGAAAAAGAGCATTTCAACATAATAATTACTCGTTATTATATATATTATAATACATTATTATTTTATTATTTTATTATATTATAATATTATTATAATATATTATAAAAGGCCAGGAAAACCTCCTGCAGATGATGTGTTTGAATGGGCTTACACTGTAAAAGAAATGGAAAAATAAAACCCTATTGCAAGGTAACTGGAGGGAAGGTTTGCTGAATGATTTCAATTTTAGGAAAAACCTAAACAACAACCAAAAATAAGGTTAAAAAAAAAAAAAAAAAAAGGTCGGTCCTGTGGCTGGGAGGGGAGGCAAGGCATGATTTCTGGGTTGATGCTTTTCAAGTCTTGGTCTCTCCAGGCTTTTGTTTTAAGGGCAGAAATAGGAGAGAACAGCTCAGAAGGGGCATCAGACACCTGGTGTTTCGTAGGGGAGCAGCAGAATTGGTGCCAGAATTCCACCTCTTAGCTCCAGCTTCCCTGACACACTTTGTGGGACCTGATGTTGGCAGCCTGGGGCTTTCACACCAGCCCAAACCTGCCCCAGGCTCTCTGTCCCAAGCTCCTTGCAGAAGCAGAACCAGTTCTAAGGAGCTGAAATGTTCCTCAGTGGTAGCACTGGGTGAGTGTGGTTCCAGGGTGCTGGAGCTGTTTGTGTTCATCCCCTGGGGATGGGGATGGGCTCTGCCCATCAGGCAGGATGGGGAGGGCAGCAGTGGGGACGTGCAGGAAGATGTCACCAGGGCAATGCCACAGCTGGATGAAGTAGCCCAGACCAGGCTGCATCACACTCAGGCTTAAACAAGGTATTTAGCAGGCTGCTCAGCTGCTTGAACTGGTGATTTGTAGGCTGATGGTTGCACTTTGCATAAAAGGTGTAAAAATAGTGGCAGTTACTGAGTCCTCTCCATAGCCTGTCTCTGGCACAGTGTCCTGTGTCATCCCAGCACTCTGCCACATGTGAACAGGGAGAGGAGCTGATTCCTGACACTGCTCCCTGGTTTTCAAAGTGAAGATGTTAGCCTGGCCCTCACCTGACTGGTGATTTCCTCCATCAGGAAAAATGTTGCCTTTCATCTCCCATATTTTATGTCAAACCCCAACGAGGTCCCTTTATCTCCAGAAATACCTTGACTGCCACCTGTGGAAGGAACAGGAGGATGTTTGTTGGAGCTGTGGGTGTTGTGTGTCCTTGGCACAGCCTCTTCTACACCCAGTGCTGGGGATGGAGCAGGGAAGAGCTGCTTTACCAGCTCAGAAGGTTGACAAGTTCAGAAGGGTGAAAGAAGGGAGAGAAGTTTGGAGACCATTAACACTGGAAGCAACCAGCCCTGTGGGCCTGACCCCCTGAGGCTTAGCTCCTGGGGACAGAAACATGAGGTTTGCTTTGGGATTGCACTGGAAGCACATCAGGTCACTGGGGATGTGCCTTACATGGACTGCAGCATCCCAGCATCTTGCATTTAGTGCAGGAACTGGTGGGAGAGCAGCTTGGCTGCAACATCCAATTCCTCTGTCCCCTGATCCCTGCAGCTGCTTTCAGCCTTCCTCTTCTTGGCCAGGAGTGGAAGGGAGGGAGGAATCAGGGCTTTTTCCCTTTCTTTTGGTCTCTGAGCACTTTGTGAAATTTCTGATCCTTTGGGGAATAAATCAGGGCTGCTGGCTTGGATCTGCACCCTCACTCAGTGCTCAGTCCTTTTCTCACACAGCTGGCAAGCCTGGGATGTGCCTGGGGGTGGATACTTGGATTGCTTTAGAAATCTGCTTGAGGTTTCTGGGTTTAGCCTGGGCAGATGGTGGTGGTTGCCCTAAGTACCTAAGCACTTCCCTTGCCCATTTGGATTTGAATCCATCACATTAGTTTTTCTTTTTTAGAAACGTGCAACAAGGGAAGCAAAACCCCCATTCCCTAAAGGTAATCCAGCAGGCCAGAAGAAGAAACTGAGTTTGGTCAGGCTGGAGCTGGGGCTTTTCTCTGCTGTTTAGATTGCTGACAGGGGAAATCCTCAGAGGATTTTCTTGGAGCAAGCATTGCAATGAGAGGTGTGACCACAGCTAAACACAGGGCACTGATTTCCCCAAACCCGCTCAAGAACAAGGGCCCCTGACCCCTGCTCTGCTATAGGATGCCAAGCTCATGGTATTCAGGGAGTTTTATCATTTCCAGTCTTTATGCCCACTTCTTCTGGATCTGATCTGAGCATTCCCAGCACTAAATCCTCCTGGAGTCTGAGTGCCAGCTGGATTTTCCAGGGCAGTTCAAAAACAGCCAAAGAAAAAGCCAAGTGGTGTTCCCTGTGCCAGCTCTCCAAACCCAGTTTTGCTTTCCTCTCCCTTCCCAGCTGATGGGGATAGAAGGGAGGGAGCAGGGGATGAGGCAGAGGTGACCCAGAGGCGGTGGCCCCGGAACTCATCCCTGGCAGCACCATCGTATTTTTAGCTGCCTCCACCTGCCAGTGTCTCACTGTCCTTGTCTGTTTTAAGAACAACCTGGCCTGCAGCCACCCATACATCACAGCCTGGGGAGTAATTATCTTTTCCTGCCTTGAGCAAAGGAGCTATTCAAGTCTAGTGAACTACAACTCCCCCTCGACTCGGTTGCACCAGACCAGTCCCAGGGGATCTTTGGTTTGGTTGAGGGTCGTCCCCCCCCCCCTCTCCCAGCCTGGGAACCCAGAGGGATGAAGTCGTTTTGTTTGCAGAGCTCCTGGTGTCTGGCAGCTTGGCTCCCTCCTTGCTTTTCCTGCAAACACCTTCTCTTTTCTGGGAGTTTTAAAATAGCTCGTGGTCCCAGGCCAAATGCAAGGGCTCTGCCTTTGCCTGGAGCACAAGCACTCCCCAGGGAGAGACTTTTTCCTTCCTTGCTTCAAGGGCTGAGGATCAGGATGAAGTTCAGCCACTGAAACAAAGGGCAAAACAGGGAAATTGGGATTTATTCTCTATTCAGGAGCTGGACTGGAGGCAAAACTACCACTGGGAAGAGGGCATGGGACTGCCTGGAACCAGGGTGTTGTTTGTAATCCTTTTTCCACCACTGGCCTGTCACGGAGCCTCCAGTGACCTCCTGTGTTTTTGTAGCCCCTAAACAGAGGACTTGGCTCTGGGGGAAGGTGTGAGGGGTGGGGAGCATGTGGCTGTTTCTCTGCAGCTTTCTCTGGTGGCCGTGGAGGATGGTTGGACACAAGTGATAAGCCATCCTCTTCCTCTTCAGCTATTTAAGATGGGTTCAGTGTTATTTTTAGTGCCCCCATGTAAAGTCAGCACTTGAAAAGTCTTCCTGGAAGCTCTGGTCCACTCCGAGGTCTTTCTTGCTGTCTCATTTGGGTAGGGTTGCATGCTTGGAGAACTGCCTGGGGATTGAGAGACCTTGTAAAAATTCCTGCTAACCAGCCCGTGTCCCTGAAGCTCTTGCTGCTCTCAGAGGTGCTTGTTCATCAGCTCTGAGGCCTCTTCACCTCTTCAGAGGGACCACATCCTTCTCCGTGGCTGCTGCTGAGACTGATGGAGGGTCAACCCCACCATGTTTGTCACCTGGAAACCCACTTGGTGTTGTTCCTGCTGGGTGTAACCCCGTGTAACACCCAGAATATTTTTTTTCTCTCATTTCTACAGGAGCAAAGTGGTGGGAGGTGTTAGATCCAGGGGGCTGGCCTGAGTTTCTCAGTGGTAACTCCCTTTGTCTCTCTTCAACGTGCAGGAGTCAGAGTCTGAAAACAAGCTGGATGGGGAGACAGCATCAGACAGTGAAAGCAAATCTGAATTTGGAGGATTGCCCCCCGTGCCAACATCAGATGACACCCCAGAGGTCCTGAACAGAGCCCTCTCCAACCTCTCCTCAAGGTAGCACTTGCTGAGCATGGTTTCCCTCTGCTGCCAGGGCTCTTGTGCCTCCCCTGCAGGGTTCTCAGCCTTGCTGGGGGCTGCTGGAAGCTCTCCTGGGAGCAGGAACTGCCCCTGAGGCCCCAGGAAAGAGAAGATGAGGATGATGCTGGCGAGGAGGGCTCAGGGCTGCGGTGCCTGGGAGGCAAAGGGGTCTGTGGGAGGGACACCTTGGTGCTGGGAGGTGAAAAGAGGCTGGGGGGGGTCAGAAGGCAGTTGGGTTTAACTTTGGCAGCACCCTCAGACTTAACTGTGGTGATTCTTAAGCACTGGTGTGAGCTGTTGGCTGCTGCAGGAACACGTGAGGCAAGCATGCTGGGAAGGAGAAGATATAAAAACAAATCAGGAATGTTCTCTACAGGCTGCTCTGGGAAAAAAAAAAAAGCATTTTATTTCTATCATGGGAGAAAGTGTCACTCCTGGGGGTGCTGTGGGGATGGGAGAGGCTCAAGGCAGGATCTGTTGGAGAGTGGGAGGGGTACAAGGTGCCAGGGCCCACATCTCATCTTGGAAGGAAGTGCAGAGAGGGGTCATGGTCTCCAATTTCTTTGAACTTTTCATGCAGCTTGCCCAAGGTGTGGGAAACCTGTAGCAGAACAGGAACAGCTGCTCTCCTGTCCTTCTTCAGTGCCCCTGGAGATGTTCTGCATCTGGACAGTGCTCTCTGCATTTCCTGAGGTTCATAGGAGGGCAGACTGAGCTGAGCTGCTGCAGCCAGGGTATCATCAGTGGATCAGATCTCTCTGCAGCATCAAAGAGAACTTGGGCTTCCCAGGGCTCAGTTTCCTTCCTGTGCAGAGAACACACTGCTTTCTTGCTTTTTTATTTTTTTCTTTACTTTCTCTACCTCCTTTCCTTCTTTCTGGCCTAGATGGAAGAATTGGTGGGTGAGAGGCATCCTCACGCTGGCAATGATCACCTTCTTCTTCATCATCATCTACTTGGGACCCATGGTCTTAATGATGATAGTAAGTGCTCCCTGATGTTCACAGAGACACGGGGGAAGGTTGTTGGGACCATTGCTGGGGTGGGCAGCTCAGAACCTCATATTTTAGGGGTCCTTATTCAGCTTGCTGGATTTCTCTCTCCATGGGGGAAACCTGGAAGGAGCTTGTGACTACCTGCCCTGGCAGTCAGCATTTGGCTGCAGCTGAAACCAATAAAAAGGGGTTTTTAGAAACCTCCTGCAGAAGAAAAGGGAAGAAAAACCAAAATGCTGAGCTTCTCCTGTGGGGTTAGGAGACTCCTGCCATACTGATAGGGATTGCTGAAGTATCTTTTGCACTGCACGTGCATGTGCTTTATCTCCTGGAAGAAAGAGATATTTTAACCAACATGTATTACAGCTTCTGGATGTCTTTTTGTGCAGGTGATGTGTGTACAGATCAAATGTTTCCACGAGATCATCACCATTGGCTATAATGTGTACCACTCCTATGACCTGCCCTGGTTCAGGACTCTCAGCTGGTGAGTAAGGGGCTGCTGCCCTCCCTGGGCTGCTCTCAGCACTAACACATCCCCTCATGCAGACAAGCAGAGGGATCATCTGCTTACCTCCAAACCAGAGACCACAGGATTGCTGTGTCTTGACCAGTGTTGGCAGCTCTGTAAAAGAAAAACCTCCTCAAAGCCTTGACAGACCCATACCTTGAAAGCCTTTGGTGACAAAGGTTTGGTTTGTCCTTCATGAATCCCAGGAGCAAGGGGCAGTGTTGACAGGTGTCACCACTTAGAGAGGGACACAGTTGCTTGGGTGGGATGGGAATTTTTAGGGCAGGAGCAGAGTGGGTGCTGTTGGAGTTGGCAGAGTCCTGTTGAGGAGTGCCACCTAAAGGCAAGAAGTCTTTGTGCACCTGAAGGCCAAAACCAACCCTAAACTCTGTGATTCCTGGTGAAGTGAAGCCGAGGGGTGCAGCCACCAACTGAAAGTGACATTTCCAGCCTGGGGGACATGAAGCTCTCTCTGGCAGTCCCTGGAGGGGAACCTGCCTGCAGCTCCAGAGTCATGCCAAGACCTTTGAGATCAGATGCTTTCTGTGTTCCTCCAAGAAGAAGCCTCTTAGTGTTCCTGTTCATCACCATCTGAATCCTTCACAGGTACTTCCTGCTCTGTGTAAACTACTTTTTCTATGGTGAGACTGTGACAGATTATTTCTTCACCCTGGTTCAGAGAGAGGAGCCCCTGAGGATTCTCAGCAAATACCATCGCTTCATCTCCTTCACCCTCTACTTGACAGGTACAAACCACATTTTCTGTTGGTTAATCTTGCCTGGGCTGGAGGCAAGAAAGCTGCTTGATCTACTCGTGTTCTGAGTGCTGTGTCCAGTGCAGCATCTGCAGCAAATTAACTCTGCTCTTCAGTAACTTCACAGAATCAGAGAATGTCAGGGGTTGGAAGGGGCCTCAAAGGATCATTGAGTCCAACCCCATTGCCAGAGCAAGATCTCTCAGTGTAGGTCACACAGGAATCTGTCCAGGCAGGTTTTGAATGTCTCCAGAGAACAAGACTCCACTTGGCTGCATGGTTGGAGTAGTGGCTGATTTCTTACATGAGGCTCTGGAGAAGCAAACTCCCTGCTCTGTGCAGCCAGGCTGGACTGTTCATCTCTCCAGGTCTTACCTGTAGGCAGTTCTGTTTTGTGACTTGCAAAGCAATGTGTTTGCCCACTCCTCATTGTTGCTTTGCTCAAGAAGAATCCTAAGGAGCTGTGCAATGTCACGACCAAATTTATTTCTTACTGTTGGAGACTTTTTCATTTTTCCTTCTGTCCCTCCTCAGGTTTCTGCATGTTTGTCTTGAGTCTGGTGAAAAAACACTATCGCCTCCAGTTCTACATGGTAAGGATAAATTCAGGGCCTGGCTTCTCCAGGAGGGGGCAGGAATAGTGGAGGCTGCTTGGAAATATTGTGTAGGGAACTACAAGTCAGTAGATGCTTCTCTTCTGGTTGTGCATTGTAGTGCTGCCTGCAGGACAGGTTGCTGTCAGCAGAGTGGATTTTTACTGAATTCCCCTGCAAACTTGTTTTCTCTTCTCTCTGCACTTGAGGACACTCTCTTAAGAAACTTCCTGCAAGCTGAGAGGACTGCACAAGGCTATTTGCCTCCTGCACTGAGGGCAGATGGCCTGTGCCCTCCTTCCCCCAGGCTTCAGTGGGGCCTTGCTCAGGTGTTGCTGCTGGTTTTGCTTTCCAGCACATTCAACACATGGGGATGCAGCTTGGATCCCTCCTCTTACATAGTCAGAAGGCTGAGGGAGATGTATGGGACCAGGGGGGAGCTGAAGAGCATTTCTTTGGTGCAGCAGAAATCTTCCCAAGGGAGGTCACCTCAGGGCCTGGGCTGAGGAACATCCCCACAGAGTGCTGTGGGTGGCTGTTCCCTGACTCTGGGTCTTTGTCCTGGTGAAGCTGCATGCTTAGAAATGCAGATGTGCATGAGCTGAGAGGCAGTTAACAGCATCTGCCTGCAGGCAGTGGTGTGTGTGGTGGGGGTCTCTGGGCAGGCTGGACTGCATGCTGTCTTCTCTTCCAGTTTGGATGGACCCATGTGACGTTGCTAATTGTTGTTACCCAGTCACACCTCATCATTCACAACCTGTTTGAAGGAATGATATGGTGAGTTGCTTTGATTTCTGCAGCCTGAAACAAGTGGAGCCCAAACCCTTCTTCTAGAAAACAGCCAGGGAGAAGGTGCTTCCTGTGAGGGACCAACCTAGTCAAAACAGAAAAGAGAAAGACTGGGACCTCAGTGACACTCAGGACAAGGGGAAGCTCCTTTGGTGGTCCACCCAGGACCAGCAATGCCAGGAACTAATTCTGGGTGCTTTGAGACTTCGTGTTCCTCTGCACTTCACAACCAGCCTGGAGTGAGTGCCCTGGGAGCAGCCTGCCTCCAGCTACCAGCAGCCTCTTGGGGTCAAAAGGGGCAGCAGTCTAACAGCATGTCACATGTAGCAGCAGAAAATGAGCTTAAAACAGGCCATTCTGGGCAAACAACTCACTTGTTAGTCCAGAGCACCAGAGTAAAGCCCAGCTTCCCCCAGGAGCTTCAGGTGGTTGCTCCTTGCATTGCTTTGGAGGGGGAGACTGTGTGATGGCACTGCAGAGCATCCCGTGGAGCAACTGCTCATTGAGTTAAGCCTTGGAGTGGTTTGGTCTTGGCCTTTTGCAGTGATTTGATTCTTTTCCCATCCAGGTTCATTGTCCCCATCTCCTGTGTGATCTGCAATGACATCATGGCCTACATGTTCGGGTTCTTCTTCGGCCGCACCCCACTCATCAAGGTTTGTAACCCTGGGAGCAACAAAACACCCACTTGGCTCCTTTGGGTCTTAGTCCTGTGTCCCCTCAGCTCCATTGTTGTGGCTTTTTGGGGGTCTGAGTTCAGCTTCCAAATGACACTCCTTGTCTGTCCCAGTCTTTGAGGCTGTGAAGTGACTGGGATGTCAGTGTCAGATTCTGACCACTCCTTTGGGGCTTTTTGCATCAATTTGCATTTGCCTCAGCAATTCACAAGCAAAGAAAGGCTGCACAGAGGTATGTGGTGGTGTACAGGGAGTTGCAAGTTGTAATTCTCTCTCTTTCTCTCTGGCAGCTCTCCCCAAAGAAGACCTGGGAGGGTTTTATTGGAGGATTTTTCTCCACAGTTTTGTTTGGATTACTGGTAAGTGGGAATCAGGATGCTGATTTCATTGGTCCTTTCCCTTTGTAGGGTGACAGGGTTTTGTCTAGAAGGTGCAAGCAAGCTTTAAGCTCTCCCAGCTCTTGTCAGAGACCTCACATGTCCCTTACTGCTGAGGATTTGAACTGGTCCATGGCTGTGCTTTGTGCTGTGTGCAGGTCCTGCAGATGGAGCAGGAAGGTCCCTCTTAGACCCCATGACATGTTTATTACAATAATGATCCTTGAAACTTTCCCTCTGCTGCTGTTGGCTGAATGCTGTTCATTGTTCCAAGGACTGTGGGGGGGGAATATTCTTATCTGCTTTGATGATGATCTCTGTCTCTGGTTGTTTCTGTCCTCTCAGCCAAGTGGTGCAGCCTGTTGCAGCCTGTTTGTACCAGGCTCTGAGCAGATGCACTTACTAAACAAAAATACTTACTGAACAAAACTACTTACTGAACAGAAATGCTTCCTCTGCCTTTAGCCACTTACTGCTTCTCAGGAGAGTAATCTTCTTAATGAAGCTGGGAGTGTGGCTCCCTCCTCACTGCCTCTCCTTGAGTGGCCTTCTCCCTTCAGCTCCAGCTCTGCTGCATTGAAAAATCAGTCAGGAAATCAGTAATCCTGCTTCCTGTGTCTCTTTCCCTCTCTCCTGGAAGCTGTCCTACGTGATGTCCGGGTACCGGTGCTTCACCTGTCCCGTGGAGTTCAACAATGACACCAACAGCTTCACTGTGGACTGTGAACCATCTGAGCTCTTCCAGCTGCAGGAGTACAACATCCCCCTGGTGCTGCAGTCTGTGGTGGGCTGGGTAGGACTCTCTGTTTATTGGATCTTATTTCTTAGGATAGGAACACCAAGAAAAGAGATCAGGGCTTTATTTTTATGGCCTTCATGGGATGATGGTACATCCATAGAAAGGGGGAATTTAGCTCTGTGTTGGTGTCCCAGGTGGTTTCAGGACCACTTGAAAACCAACTGGTCTGCAGGCTGGAGAGCAAAGAAAGGAGGCCAAGCCATGGCCAGCACTCTTGTCATTAAAGGTCCTTTTCTGTCCTTTTCTTTCTGCAGAAGACAGTCCGGATGTATCCCTTCCAGATCCACAGCATTGCACTCTCTACTTTTGCCTCCCTCATTGGGCCCTTTGGAGGGTTCTTTGCCAGTGGGTTTAAGAGAGCCTTCAAAATCAAGGTGAGGATGATGAAGGCCATTTCCATTTTAGAAAGGAAAGACTAAGTGGTTGCTACTACTTTCAACAGCTCCTGTTCTTCCAGACTGGGAGCTCTGGGAAGGGGAGGAGGTTTGTTCAGTCACAGATAAAGCAATAGGACAGGATCTGGGGTTTTTTTTTTTGAATGAATGGGGAGACACCTTAAAATTTCAGCATTGATATTCTAAACCCTCTTTGGTGCAGAACTTGAGGCAGAAGAAGAAAGAGCCAGTCAGGAAATTTTGCAATCTGAGGCTTCCCTTGATGTCTTGCAGGCAGGTTTTATGTACAAACAGTCTGTGATCAGTTAAGATGCTTTGGAAGACAAGCCAGGGCTGGAGGAGATAAACATTAGCCTTCCTTAACCTCTGAGTGACAGAGCTGAGTTAAGCCTTGATGTCCTTCAGGCACTGGGAGTCTTGAAGAAGAAACTCTTCAAAGCAGGGAGAGATTAAACAGAATGTCTTAGCCTGGCTTTCACTTCCTGGGCAGCTTTAGAGCAAGGGTGTGAGTGTTGTGTGGAGATGTACAGAGGCAGGAACAGATGATGGGTATCTGAGGCTGCTAAAGACAATCCCTTCTGTTTTTCCAGGACTTTGCCAACACAATCCCAGGGCACGGAGGTATCATGGACCGCTTTGACTGTCAGTACCTGATGGCTACTTTTGTTAATGTCTACCTTGCAAGCTTCATCAGGTACTTGTTGCTTGGCAGTGAAGTCTGGGGGCCCTCTCAAACTTGAGGGAGGTACAGGCTTGTAATAAGAGACAGTTTTTTTCTTTCTGAGATCATAAGATAAAGAAAGAGGGAATGGAGGCCTGAAGAAGAGAAGGATCTTTCAGCAGGGTAATAATGCAGAGCTGGAAACACAATCCCTATTTCCCAAGTGGTTTTTGTTTTTTTTTTCTACAGTCCCTCTGAAACTCTTCCATATGCCCTCTGCATCCCTGTGACCCTTCAGCAGCTTTTCCAGAGCTGAATCAACAGCAAAATATAATTTTGTAGCATGAACAAGTATTCTGTAGCCAAACATAGAACAAAGCCTGTAGGTGCATAAATGATGTTCTGAAGGAGCTGAGGAACTCTCTCTATGTGGCTGCTTTGATTTTTTTGAGGGGGAGCATCTGCTGGGAAGGGAAGATGCACAATCCTCTTGAAACAGATGGGGTTTGGACTGGGGTTTTTTTTTTTGGTTTACAGTTCAGCATCCCTTGCTTTTTTCACTGAGTTCCACATCTCAAATGGAATTAAGCTCCCTGGGTAGAACTGGGGAAGGAATGGGCAGTGTGGCTATGGCATGAAGCCCGTTCATTTGATGGAGTCTCACCCTTGGGTTGCCAGCTCATTCAGGCTCACTGACAGTGATGCTTTTTGTCTTTCAGAGGTCCTAACCCAAGCAAACTGATCCAGCAGTTCCTAACCCTGCGGCCAGACCAGCAGCTCCACATCTTCAACACTCTCAAAGCACACCTGGTTGACAAGGGGATGTTGGGAAGCTTGGAGGACGTGTAGGGTGACTGGAACAGGACTGCAAACAGAGACAAGCCTCTCTGAGGAAATTCCTGGCTTGTCTGATTTAAGACAATAACAAGGCCTCATTTCACTGTAACTTTTCTTCCTTTCTTGGTAAATGTTTGCATTTGTGGGTTTTTTAAATAATATATTTATATAGCTTTGGTTCAACTGAGCAAATCTTGGGTTTGTAGCCGGAAAGGAGTTAAGACTTGGAAGGACTGTTGGGTGAAGTAGGAGGGTACAACGTGGTCCTCGTGGTCTCTTGGATGCATGTGGGCAGAGCTGAACTTTCCCTGTGAGTGTCTTTACACAGGGGATACACCAAGCCTTGTGGGCACAACCTCCTCTGCACGTGGGAACCTGTGGGGAGGGGAAGCCCTGCAGCTCCCCGGGCCCCTCTGCCATGATGTTCATGATGCTGACTCTGGGGACCAGCATTTTCTCCAGTGGCAACTGGATGCAGTGTTCATTTTCCCAGAAAGCCACGTTTAGGCCTGTGTGCAGGCTCCTTGCAGGCTGCACAGTGAGCACCAGAAGAGGATCTTACTAATCCAGCCACATTTCCTCTGCCCAGCCAGGCATGTGCATCTGGTTTCACTTGCTGGTTTGTTTTTTTTTGCAGTGCCTCTCACATTCCCTCCTTGTGGCTGATGTTTTGTCAAATACAATTTTTTGAACCGATTCAGTCAGAAATAGACCAAGGACAAGAAGTCAAGGAACTGGCAGTTGCTTTTGGGAATGTGGGAGGTGCAAATTGAATCAAGTAAATAGGTTTTAAAGAACACTGAAGTTTCATTGAATAATTCCTGCCAAGTAAGAACAACCCTTTAAATGGCTTGGGTCATTTCCCCCCCTCCATCCCCTTTAATAACCTTTAAGAAACATTGAACCACTCTTTGGTTGGAACCCCCCCTCTGGGATATTTTAACTGATTTGGAGAGCAGGCTCCAACTTGGTTGGCTGGCTGGGGCTCCAGCACCCCACTGGTGCTCTCAGCTGGGTATTTTTTTTTTTTCTTTCAGGGATCATGTCTATCACCTGTTTGTTACTTGAGTTCTAGATGTTGTGCTGCTGTCCACATCATGGTCTGTGTTGCATTTCAGCCTGGGTTCATTTACCTGCAGGCTTCTCTCCTGCTTCACTTACTAAATCTTGTCATAAATAGATTGTACTTAATAGTTGTAAGTTTTATCTAAGTACTTAGCTTTATTTTGTCATATTTTTTTATTATTTAACAAGGAGAGCCCTTAAGATTGTAAACTTTTTTTTTTTTTTTGTGACCAGATAGTGACAATATCCCTGGTTTACACCTCAAGCAGTGTTCCCAAACACAAGATTACTCTGATTTTACTTCTTTCCATAGTTTGTGCATAGCAGAGAGAATTTACCTTTCTTTTACCTGGGGAAGGAGTGGCAGGGAGAGATAACACAGAAGCACATTGCTGTTTTCCAACAGCTGCTGACACAAACCTTACCCACCAACAGCCCCCCAGTATGGAGACACAAATGTGCTGCCAACTAGCTCATCATTGACAGAAAATAAACCACCTGAAATTGCTTTGTAGTTCATACTCTGGATTCAGGTTCTGCCATTGCTCTCATTGACCCCGAGTGAGCGTGTGGGAATGCGTTGGCAGATTCCCACCTCTCCCTGACATTTCTCTAGGAACCCTGGTGCAGGTGTTTCTCCCCATCTTACATGTGTTTGATTGGAAGCACAGGGTGCAGAGAAGAAAATACTTTCCACAAAGTATTTTCAGTGTGGGGCTGGCAAGGTTGCAGGAGTTGGGAAGGCTCTGATGGAGCCCACGCAGGATTGCGTTTCCTTTATGGTGTACCCAGAGGTTTTCCTGGACTAGCTGTGGGACTCATCCCTGATTTAGGCTGAGATTTAGTTTCTGTTGACGTGAAGGATGTTGGTCCAAGCCCCTAACTGGAAAGCTGGAGGGCAGCATTAAGGTGCTTCCATCTTTCTTGGCCCAGGTGGAACCTTCTGTCTGCGCTTCGTGACTCTGTTGGTTGAGCCAAGTGAGGGCACCTGCAAGAAGGACCTGGGCTGTGAATAGGTGTGGGAGTGACAGGGTTTTGTGGAGCTCCTGAGAAGCAGTTGGCCATGTGGGGTCAGCCAAGCTGGTGTTTTTTCTGAATTCTTCCTGCCTGTTGCTGCCATCTGCCCAAATCCCTCGTAGCGCTGTTGGGTCACCAGGAGAAGCTGTAGTGTTGATAACTCTTACAAAAGTGTGCTGCTCTTTATTAAGAAATTTTTCAGATGGGTCTTTAGCTTCCTTCTGGTCTTGCTTTAAACCTTTTGTACCTCTTCAGTTGTAATTAGCAGGGGAAAAAACCCACCAGCAAGCTTTCCTGCGGGCGTTCAGGTGCTGTTGCTGGATGTGGACACTGGAGGGCAAAGCGGTTCCAGCTCCTGGTTCCCTCGGGCTGGGCCAAAGGCAGCAGCAGGAATCCTGGGGGTGACTTTCCTGATGAACCCCCCCCCCCTCCAGCTTTCTGCTCCTTTCCTTCCCAGCAGTGCAGCTAAGGGATGGGTTTGATCCTGCAGGGTGAGTGTGGAAAGGGTGGAGGAGCCTGCAGTAAATCTTGGGAAACTGAACAGGGAGAGTTGAGAAAGGGAAGGAGAGAGCCAGGCAGTGTGAAGATTGTTTTCAAGCTGTGCTGCTGATCTGGCTGGGAAATACTGGTTGTGTGTCATCCACTGGGAGCTGTGGCTGGCAAACCCACTTCTACACCACTGGTCTGAATGCTGGAGGTGGTAGAGCTGAGTCTGGGAGCTTTTGGTGAGTGTTCCCCATCAGCCCAGCCTGGGAGCAGCTTTAGTTCACCAGAATTATTTCAAATGAGACTGAAAAAATTCAAGGAACTGGAAAGCTGCCATCCCAGCCTCTGGCTGTGCCTGCAGGAGTTAACTGGGATGCCCAGGGATGTGTAGCAAGACGTGTTGGACCTCTCTTGGTTGCATTCAGCCTTGCAGGACTTTGGCCAGGCTGTAGCTCTGACAAGGATTTGGGTTTGGAAGGAGGCTGCTGGAGAGGCCAAGCTGCCAGCAGGGAGGTGTGGGTGTGGGGATGTGGGGGTGATGCTCAGGAGGTTTCTCCAGCTGCAGGGCTCACTCTGTGGGTTTTGTTTACAGTGGGCTCCGTGTCTGGAGAAGCTCCTCCTGCTTGTGCCCCCCAAAAAAGAGGGAAATAACAGTGAGAGCAGAGCAGCTCAGGAGGTCCTGTGTGAGCCAGCAGGTGAGGTGGGTTGGAAGGAGGAGAAAAGCAGAATTTGGCCAAGGTGGAGCCTCTGAGGATGAGACCAGTGCTGGCAGGGGACAGGCTGGTGTAGAAACCAGCTCATCAGGAGCACTCACTGCTTTTCCAGCTGCAGGAGACAGGGAAGGATGTCAGTGTATTCAGTGAGCAAAGGGGATGGCACGGGGCTAGAAAGTTGCTTGTGCAGAGCATGAGAAGCTGGCTGTGCTGGGGAGGTGATTCTAAAAGTCCATGACATTGGTTTGCTGGTGGGGGATGCAGTGATACGGGTCAGATACTGGTTTGATCCCCCCAGCCTGAGGGGCACAGCTGGGCCAGGTCTGTGTGGATGAAGGGAATTTGTTTTTCAGAGTCTGGTGGCAGCCCAGCTGAGTTTGCAGATGGGATGCCCAGCCAGCCTGTGGCCTGCAGTGCTCAGCAAAACATCAAAACCTTCCTTCCTGTGGTGTTCTGGCCCATGCTGATCAGCATATAGCATCAGGGTGAGGGGCTTAGGACTGATCCTGGGGTTTGTGGTTCCCTGTAAGTCCTGGAGCATCAGCAAAAGCTTGGCAGCAGGCTGGGAAATACCATCCTAGGGATGTCCCCTGTGCCTGATGTGTGCAGCAAGTTCCCCTGAGCAGAGCTGTGGTGGGATCTTGGCATCTCTTCCTTCCCCTTCCTCCACTGACCAGCTCTGGGTGACAGGAGGAGGGTGGAAAGCTGTGTGGAAAGCATCCTGACAGCCTCTCCAGACCCTCCTGGGGACAGACATTTGTCCCCAGAAGCATTGCATGAAAGCTCCTCTGGTTCTTGCCCTCTGTAACCAGCCCTGGAGCTGCATTTTGTACTGCTGTGACCTTTGTGTGCTCCTCTTCTCCAGACCTGATGCGTTTCTTCCCTCTGCTTCTTTCTCTGTGCATTGTTTTTTTGACTAATGTTCTAGCTACACACGTAGAGTTGCCTTTGACCGAATGTCCAAATGTGAGATATTGTATATTTTAAAGTATTTACCCTATTTATATACTGTATGTTACTGTTAAATAAAGATAAGTTCCATTCTCTGGAGTGGAGTTTTATTCAGCACTGGCTGCAAGGAGGAGAGATGCTGAAAACCTCCTTTTCATTCTCTGGCAGCCTCTTTCAAATTCCAGTTCCCCCATTCCTTGCCCTGGAGCTCTCCTTCCCCAGGCACCTTCCTGGGAGCAGACCTGGTTGTGGCAAAGCCAGGAATGCTGGAAAGGCAGGAATGCTGGAAAGGCAGGAATGCTGGAAAGCCTGGAATGCTGGAAAGCCAGGACTGCAGGCTGCACACACAGGCAGGATTGAACCACCCCTGTCCTGCACCAGGGACACAAACTTCTTTTTTTTTTTTCCACAGGGGATTTGGTGGAAGCTGGGATGGGATCTTCCAGGCCCATCTTGATGGAAGATGAGGGAAGTGCTGGCCCTGCAAATCAGCTCATTTTGCCCTAAAGATTTCATTAGAAATGTGATAAGCTGCTGGAATTCCATCTAGCATAAATTATGGCTCCATTTCAGTCGTTTCTCCTGACTTGTGGGGGGCTAGGACAACATAATCCTCTTTACCCAAGAGCAAAATTTACTATTTTTAGCTCTTGTGTTACTCTGTCTGGTTTTGACTTATCAGCTAAGACAACCCAACCCCTCAGCAGCTCTTTTTTTTGCTTCCTGTCACACTCTGGGGGCATTTTCAGATAAGTGAATCCTACAACAACACAATCTGATGCTTTCTCTATAGCAACCCTGCAAAAATTAAAGCCCCAATCTCCCTGCTCCAACCCAGCACGCTGGGAGGAGTCAGTCAGCCAAGCAGAAAATGACTGAGCAGCCCCACACAAAACTCAGCAGTCCTTGGAAGCAGTTTGCTGGCCCTGAGCTGCAGTTAGACTGAGAGGTCGTGAAGGATCCTTTGGTTTTTAAAGCTTTTGGGAAAAGGAAGAGGAAATCTCTGGCTGGCAGCAGGGCAGGGTGAGTCAGTCCCACCTGACGTCCGTGATGTTCAGCTCTTCTGCTGAAGATCTCTCCCTTTTTTTCTCCCCACCCAGTGCCAATTCAATTTAAGTAACAGTGAAAACCACAAATTCCCAGGGCACAGCCTGGTGCTTCCATACCCAGCAGGACAGAAACTCTCAAGCTGTGGCTGATGCTGTGCGAGCCCAACCACCTTTTCCCTGAGATCCTGGGAGAAGAGGGATGTAAAACCAAACCAAACCACCTCACAGGGCTGAGATTTGCTCTTTTTAAATTCCCCTGGGGCATTTGGTTGAGGAACAGGCAGCCTGGCTTGATTGCTATGAAAAAAAACCACCTTTAATCTTGTGGTGATGTCCTTTCCCAAATCCAGAGGCAGCTGTCAGGTACCTGATAGGAGGATGCTGCAATGGCATCCTGGGTGCTTGGTTTTGGGGTGCTGGAGAGGGCTGAGCTGCTGTGGTGTAGCCACAGAGCTTTGGGCTGAATTGCATGAGTTTGGGCTCAAACATTTGCTGTTTCCTCTCAAGAGGAGGGCAAAGTGCTGTGTGACATCCTGTTCACACAGGCAGGTGGGGAAAGGTGGCTTGAAAGAGGAAAAGAAAAAAAGGATCAAGACACATGATCTTCCCTTCTGGAGCTCCTGTGGCTTTCTGCAGATATTATTAAGCAGAGGAGACGATGAAACTTAAAATTCAGGGCTGAGTCAGGGCACTCTGCTTGTGGTAAAGCAGAAATGGGCTGAACTCACTCAAGCAGTTTGGACCCAAAGCAGGTTTTGGGGTTGATCTCACTCAGGCCTGGGTACCAGCTGGACTGCTCCATTGCCACAGCACCTCTTCCCATGCTGGGGATCCCTGAGCCAGCTCCAGTCACTGCTCAAAGCAACAAAATGCATTTTTCCAAGGGGATTAATCCCAATGAGCCCATCCTGGCTGGGCAGTGGCTGTGCAGTCAGTGCAGGCTCCAGCTGCTTCCCCAAGAAGCACATCCTCAATTTATGCTATGGCACTAAAAAAAAAAACAAAAAACAACTTTGCAAGCTGCTCAGTGCATGCCAGGCATGAGTGCTGGGCTGCAAATCAGAACAGGAACCAGTGGCCACATCCTCTTTCAGCCCAGTCCTTCCCACGATGCTCTTCCTTCTTCTGTTCAGCACAACAAACCTCTCCCCAGGGCTGGGGGGTGAAAAATGGGGGCTGGAGCCCTCCCTTAGGTCTTTGGGGCACATTGCTGTTTTCCTTTGGAAAAAGGCCTTTAAATGACATGGAAGAGGATACACACTTGATGTTATGAGTGGGAGAAGGGACTTTGCTTGATGCGGTGGCTCTGGAGGGGCCCCCTCCCTGCTCTGACATCTTTTCCTCCACAAAAGCCTCATTTCAGCCCCGTTTTCCTCCTGGCTCTGTTTCAAACCTTCCATCAGCTGTTGGGGACCATACAAGCAGCTACAAGAAGAAAATCCCCAAGACCCCCAGATCATCCGGGCCGTGCACAGGGGGGGATTCATCCGGACATCCAGGGATGCCACCATGTGCTGCTTGGCTCTGGCCAAACCCTGCTGAGCTCTGCAGCTGGACAAAAATGTCTCCTGCAACTCCCTGCTAGGCCGTGCCCCTCAGCAAGTGATTTTCTGGTACCCCAAGGGCCCCCAGGAGGACACACACTTCCTCAAATGCCACAAAAGCACCGAGAGCAACCTCGGGGCAGCCGCGTTCGGGGCTGAGTCTCCGCATCAGCCAAAGAGGGCAAGAAAAAAGGGGAGAAAAAAAGGGCTGGCATCACCTCGGGGCTGTCGGGGAAGGCAGAGGAGAGCTTTGCAGGCAAGCAGGGCAGGGAAGTACTTTTATGGGGTTGTTCACAGCTGCTCTCTGAGGAGGGAGGAGGAAGTACCTTGGCAAACCAACCCTTGCCGAGCTCTTCGTGGGGGGGGGGGGG
>JAAWXA010000052.1:2914608-2934828 GCA_038090715.1 Florisuga fusca
GGGGAGCAGTTGGTTTGCAAATGATTTGCAAGAAGTGATTTGCAAAGTTGTCACCAAGGGGATGCTGGGGGGGAGCAGGGCTGGGGCTGCCCTGGGCGGGGTGGGACAAGGGGAGCAGGCAGAGTTTTGGGGGGGGGGATTTAAGCCCCATGGGCTCATTCTTCTGGCACAAACCTGGCAGGAGGTGAAGTGGCAGCCAAGGAGCTCTGCAGGCTGTAGGAAGCAATCTTCCCCTTGCTCAGGTTTCTTTGCCCACCCCAACGTCATCGTTTCCTCTCACTGGTGACCTGGAACCCTCTGATGCCCAAACTGGGCTGTGGGCCCTGGGGTGGCTTCACTGTGACCTTTCCTGATCTATCTCCTGCCTCTGCCCAGGCTTTGTGTGGCTCTCCTCTGCCAGGGGATCCTTCCCCACCATGAACAGCCTTTGGGAATGGGTGAGGGATCCCTGTGGTGGGCTCTGTGGCCAAAATACCTGAGAGCAGAGCCACCTCCAGCCTCTGGGTCAAGCAACCAGGGGGTTGGGGGACTCAGGGGTGAGGATGCTGGGGGTGAGGAAGGGGTGCATGGGGCCCTCCATGACCCTGGCACCGGTGCCAAGACATGGCCAGGACACATGTTGGCAACTTGATTTCTCCCTGATGGGGTGTCCTGGTTTGGAGATGGCCAAGATGGTCCCTGAGGTGCTGAGTTCTTCTACCCCCAGACACTGCATCACCTTCCAAGTTCATCCTGGCTGGATTTTTCTCACAAAGGCAATTTGGGCTTCTATCTGAAGCTGCTTTCCTGGGGGTGGCCAAGCCATTTGCTTTGCACGAGGCCCCAGACAAAGCACTTGGAGGTCCCTGGGGGCTGCTGCTGTGGCCAGCAGTGCTCAGTGATGTGCAGGATGAGACCCCAGCTGCTTGCAGGTGGACAGAGGAAGCAGTGCCAGCATCTCCCCTCATCAGTGTGAAGGACAGAGTGGAGAAATCCTCAGGTGGTTATCCCAGAAGCAGCCTGGATTTCTGCATTGCCCACTTGCAGGATAATTACTAATTTTTTTTGCATAGAGGCTACAGAGCAGAGGGTCAGTTTAATTGGTAGCTCAGAAACAAAGACCAGGAGAGACTGAGCCTGCTGGCTGCTAGCAAGCAGAGAGAATGGAGATGGGACAGAGGTCTGAATGCATTTTCTGACCAGGAATTGCTTTTTGTTTTTTTTTTTAAGAAGAAACTTCCCATGATGAAACTCTGAGGACCTGTTGCAGCTTGGGTTGGGTGTGCAGGGACCTGAGTGCTGGGTCCTCAGGGTTTCTGGCTGCAGGGAGCAGCTGCTGCCATCTTCAGGGGTTCAGCAAGGACGTGACTTGCTTGTGGAAAATAATTGCAAATTACTCACCACCACCCTCACTGGCTCTTCCTGGCTTTAGGACACTTCCCTCTCCTTGTCCCCAGCTGTGGCTTCTGCAAGCCCCAGGGCAGTGCCAGCTCCTGAGTGCTTCCTCGTGCTGAGAAAAAACCCCAAATCAACAAAAAAAGCATTTATTTCAATGAAGGAGAAAATGACATTTGCAATTTTCATCAGAAAAACCTGTTGTGACACTTTTGCTTGCACTGATTTTATTCCCAGGACCTGACATCCCTCCCGTGGGGCAGGAGGGAAGGGGATGGCAGTGAGGGCTCCTGCCCAAGACAAGGAATTGGGGCAGAATCCTGCATTTTGTCAGGGCTCCTCTTTGCAGGGAGAAGGCAGCAGGACACGGTCACCCAGCTGTGTCCAGTCTCCAGGGCAGGGGGGGAAAATGAGGATGTTTTGGAGGAAATGTTCAACTTCAGAGGTGGTTACCACAGGAGATGCTTTAGGGGGCACCAGAGTTGCTCTTAGTGGTTCTTTCCTGCACTGCAAGGTTGGCAAGGAGGAGCAGGGCCAAATGTGTTGGTGGAGGAGGTGATTGCAAATGCTGCACAGACCTGGGGAGAGTCAGGGGAAAAGCTTCTCCCCAGCCCTGTGTAAAATTCCCACCTGTTCATTGCAGGTGAGCAGGGAATAGAGTTGTCCACAAATGGTAGAAACTTGGGAAAGTGGTCAGGGAGGGAGCTGCAGCCTTGGTAGTTCTGGTTTTGTAAATGCAGAAAACTTTCCAGTAGTCAAAAAGAGCCTCAGTGCCTGCAAAGCCAAACTCCCCCCACATGAACCTCCACATCAACCTCCACACCTCTGCATGCACCTTGCAGTGGGCTGTGGAGGGTCCTGCAAGCAGCTCATTTAGCCTTAAATAAACCCAAAGTAGAGGGAGAGCTGTCTCATGAAGAGGGAGAAGGGATGTGTGTGTCTCTGCACCAAGGGCCTCCGGATGCACCTTGAGTCTGGGGTTTTGGAAGGGCTGATGCTAAAGGAAGAGGACCCAAGAGGACCTCTCTGGAGGCACATTCCTTATGCTCCTGGGACAGGCTGCAAAGAGAGAGAATAAACCTTATTTCTAGTAATTTAAGGGAATTTAAGCTCAGGGCTGAGGGTGGGAGGTGGCTCCTTCCTTGCCATGGCGCAGTCCGGGTGGTGATGAGCTTACAGGGGGATTGGTATCTCCAAGAAAAGTTATCAAAACACTGCGTTTTCCCATAAAAACACAGTTTCTCCTGTCAATATCAGTGGAATGTCAGTGCTTCTGGGCTGAGCTGAGCAGTTTGGGAAGGCTGAAGCTGGAGGGAGACACATCCCTGATTTGACATCCCAACAGCTTTGCTTCAGCTGAAGCCCTGGAGGTGATGGGTGCTTGGTGGGGGGACCTCACTCTGCAGACCTTAGGGGTAATTAAAAAGAACGAATATTAACCTCTCTGCTTCACTGAGGAGGGGGTGAGGTCCTCTACTTAGACAGGAGAACACCCAGGAAAATTGGGGAAGACACGGGAGTGCTCTGGCTCGTGGGAGCGCTGCATCCCAGAACGGGGATGGGTTGGAGCCATCCCACTGGGATTTGCTCTTTGGCAACAGGCTGTGGATCCTGCAGAGCAAAGGGCTGGTGGGAGGCAGGCAGGCAGCAACCTCCGTGCTCCTGATGGCTGCTCCAGCCCTGAGGATCACTCCCCAAAAATCCTCATCCCTGAGGAGTCGGTGGCAGCCGTGAGACACGGAGGAAATGATGTAGGGAGAGGAACAGTGCTGCTCAGGAGCAGTCTGCTGAAAATCAGACTCATGTTTATGAGACTGGAGTAATGCAGAGGCTTTGGGAAAGAGCAGAGAAGCCACCCAGAACCTGAGGTGGAATTTGGAAACCCCAGTTTGGCTTTTCCATCAGGGTAGCCCCCGGGACCAGCGTTTTTCAGGGGAGCTGCCTGGCAAATCCCTTTTGAGGGTCCTTGCTTGCAGCCACATCCCACATTAGGATGCACTGGGGGGCAAGCAGCATCCTCACCCTATTTCAAAGGCTGATTTCTGGATACACAATCCTTTTTGATTTTTGGAAAAGATTTTGTAATCCTGCTCGGGGATTTTAGTGGAGAGCTGAGCTCTGAGTGTCCCCCTCCAGCCTGGCTCCACGGGATGAAGGAAAAGCACAGTGGGTTTTCTTGCTCCAGGGGATTTTGGGAGGGGAAGCTGGGCACACTCCTGGCCTCTGAACCAACCTCTAACTGCTCACCATGGAGTCCAAAATATTCTGTAGGCTGATGCTCCGGGGAGTGTCTGTGCAGTGGGAGCACCTGCTCACGTGTGAGATCTCCCCAGTCCCAACCATCACAAGGCAGTGGTGGGTGAATTTTCATTTCCTCTTTTTTGAGCCTCTCCTTTGCACTCAGGTCCAGCCCAGGAATCCTTGACACTCAGACCTAGAGCAGCCTTTGCAGCTCTCTGCTCCACTGACCAGCCTGGGAGGAAAGCAGAGATCTGGGATCAGAGATCTGGGGCTGCCACATTCCCCCATCCCAGGGCATTGCCCAACACCTCCCTCACAGCCTGGCTCAGCCTCAGGGTCCTCTGCCAGCCCAGGGGCACAAATCCTGCACCACCCTCATCCATAGGACCCAGACAGCTCTTTTTTTTTTAGCTGGGGAACCTCAGGAAGCCAACATCTGCAGAGAGCACTGAAGCACCCCAGAGCCACAGGATTATTTGTGCCCTGTGACCACAGATGCTGACTCTGCCCATCTGGGTTGGCACTGGGGTTCTGCAGTGCCTGGTTCAGGGGCACAGGCCAAAGCATCCTGTCTGGAAACAGCCCCTCCCAGGGGAAACATTTAGAGGTCTGCACAGGTCAGTGTCACCAATGGGACTTCTCTGTGTGATGCAAACAGGAGACAGGGGACATATTCTTGGAGCACTAAAACACTCTAAATCTTCTTCCAGCTTCCCTGAATAGACAGCCTCTCCTATTTTTCTTTTAATAACTCCAACTGAGGCTCAGCACCTCTACCAGTGATTTCATGTAGTTGCCACAAATCTTTGTTTTAGGCTTCAGAGGTGTCCCAGTGGGCAGGCAGGTCCTTTTTATCTTAGTCATTTGTCTGACAAATTTCAGCCCACCTGAGGACAGAACCCATGCTGGTCTATTTTATCACAGAAATGTTGGAGATAATAAAATCTCTCTATTTTTTTTCACCTTTATTTTATTTCACTTACTCTCCTTTTAGCTCTGGTAAAAGCTGGCAAATCCAGACTGGAATTTTTTGCCCCCTTGGAGACTGTGTGAGAACTGCCCTATTGGAAACATCAGGCAATGCTCTCTGAGAGCAAAACTGCAATTTCCAAACAGTTTTTTTGTTTATTTTGGGGGTTTTTTGTGAGCCAGGCTGGGTCATTCTGCTATCGCTGCTGCAGCCCGTTTGGGGTGGGTACCAAAAAAACCCCCACACCCTCCCACGAAATAAAAACTAAAAAAAAAATAAAATTATTTTCTTCTCACTTGCAAGACAATTACTCCCACGCAGGAAAAAGGAAGCACATTCTGACAGATACTGCAGCCACTTCCTTTCAGAGCTCCAGCCAGTTTGCCCAGCACAGGCAGAGGGCAGGGAGCTCCTGGCACTGGTGCAGCTTCAATCAGCCCTGGGGGCTGCTGGCACCTCATCCCTCCCCATCCTCCCCATCCTCTCCCCTCTCTTTCCTTGGCAGCTCGTTCCAAAAGCGTGATGAGCAGTGAGGCTGGGGGCACCCAGCCTGTCCCCCCCCACCCCCTGGAGAGGCCCCAGAAGGTGGGGTGGCTGAAGAAGCAACGCTCCATCGTCAAGAACTGGCAGCAGAGGTTCTTTGTGCTCAAGGGGCAGCAGCTTTACTACTACAAGGAGGAGGAGGATGTCAAACCACAGGTAGGACGGGGCCACTGGGGGCTCAGCTGGTCCACAGTCCCCCCCTTCTTGCAGGGAAATGGTTTGGGATGGGGATGGCAGAGGGTAGTCAAGAGGTTTCCTGCCTTTGGGCAGTAAGGAACCTGAGCAGCAGCATCGATGCAATCGAGTTCTTAAAATGTCCTCAAGCCCTCCAGGGTTTGTTTTTTTTTGTTTTTTTTTTTTTTTACCCAGGGTGCTGGGTAAAAAGTTACCAACTAGCAAATTGCTATCAAATTGCTATCAAATTTGATCATGCTATCAAATTGCTATCCATGAGAACAGAAACAGTCTGGGGAGAAAAAAAAAAAACCTTGGTAGATCCCCATTTTTGTGATGGAAGGTGCAGCAATGGGTGCCCAAGGTGACCAGAGATTTGAGAGAGGTTTCAGCCATGGACTGGGTGGGAAAGGCACCTTCCAGGATGCTTTCAGGAAGAAAACAAGCAGGATTTTCCCAACAGACTGGGTGGGAGGATCTGCCCAAGGGATCCTTGGAGGGCAGCTGCTTCCTTAGGAATTCTTGCTGTGGGAGCAAGCAGCTGGAGGGATAAGGGAAGGAAAAATATCTCTCTGGGTTTGAATCCCAGCCCAGCCCATACTCTGGGGAGAGCTCCATGCTGTGTATGCTGTTTGTTAGTCAGCTGCCACCTCGGTCCACCCAGTGTGGCCAGAGGAAACCTGTCCCACTAGAGGAAACCTGTCCCGTGGCCTTTTTCTCTAAAGGAAAAGGCTTGAAATCTGCTGAAGCCTCTAGTGCATGTCAGCTCTTATTTATTTATTTATTTATTTATTTTTGAGATCCTCAGGAGAGCAAAACATGCACCCAACCCTTTACACAAAACAGGAGGGTGGAACACCCACCTGGCCAGGATTTAAACATCTCCACAACTGCCTGACATCCAAAGCAGCATCATCCCATCTCCAGCCCCTCTGGAATCCCATCTCCAGCCCCTCTGGGCATGTAACAATCTCTGATCTCAACCATCCAAACCATTTGTCAGGGGATTCACTGTAGCTGAGCTGCCAGGAAGCAATCAGGTTGTTTTCCCAATTGATATGGATAAATTTGTAGGTTTTTCAACCATTTCCTCCATACTGCAACTCACTTTATGAATACCCCCCCCCCTCCTCCTCTTTTCCTGGTTTTGAGGAATTTCAGGGACAGCTCCTCCCCCTTGCTGGAAAAGAGTTTCTCTGGTCAACTGGGAATTGTGGCAAAACCAAACACAAGCTCAGAAATGCTCATTGAGGGGAAGGTGATCAAGAGATCCTGGGGCTGAAGTCAGAGGGCTGAGCCTGGCAGGATCCAGGCCCTATTTCTGGTTTTGCCCCATCTCAGGGGTGGTGGGGAGGAGCAGTCTGTCTGGCTGTAAATGGGATGTAGAAACAGAAAGAGTTGTAAAAACCTTATTGCTATTCCAGGCACTTTGGGCAGCTCTCTCCATGAGCAGTTTCACCATCCTGGGTCATTTCAAGCCCCTCCAGTCCCATCAACCATCCTGGTGGATACAGCTGCAGTTCAGTTTCTTTTTTCTTTTTTCTTTTTTCTTTTTTCTTTTTTCTTTTTTCTTTTTTCTTTTTTCTTTTTTCTTTTTTCCCCTTTCCTTTCCTTTCCTTTCCTTTCCTTTCCTTTCCTTTCCTTTCCTTTCCTTTCCTTTCCTTTCCTTTCCTTTCCTTTCCTTTCCTTTCCTTTCCTTTCCTTNTCTTATACACATCTTCCTTTTTCTCTTTTTTCTTTTTCTTTTCTTTTTTTTCCTTTTCATTCTTTTATTTTATTTTTTCTTTTTAAATTTTTTTTCCTTTTTTTTCTTCCTTTTCTTTTTCTTCCTTTTTTTTCCTTTTTTTTTCCTTTTTTTTCCTTTTTTTTTCCTTTTTTTTTTTTTTTTCTCTGGGCTGGAGCACCTTTGCAAGGAGGAGAGTCTGAAGGAGCTGGCACTGTGTCCAGCCTCAAGAAGACAAGACTCTTGGGGACCTTAGAGCTGCTTTCCAATATCTAAAGGAAGGCTGGAGAGGGAGGGACTTTTCATAAATGTCCAGCAAAAGGACAAGGAATTAAACTGAAGAAGAGGTTCAGACTGGATCTTAGAAGAACGACTGGTGTGACTCTGGCACAGGTTGTCTGGAGGAGCTGTGGCTGCCCCCTCCCTGGAGGTGTTCAGAGCCAGGCTGGATGAGTCCTTCAGCATCCTGGGCTGGGTGAGAGGCTGGATGCCCATGGCAGGGGGGTTGCAGTAGATGATCTCTGAGGTCCCTTCTGCCCTCAGCCATTCTGTGATTCTGTGATTTTTATTCCTGCAGAATTCAGGTTGGGTTGCAGGATGCTCTGCTGTGTTGCCAAGTCCTTTCTCTGTTTGTTCTTCTCTCTTCTCCCACTCCCACCAGAGGCTGAAACAGGATGAGAAGGAAGGAAAAAAATTGAATTGAGTGAACCACCCAGTTTGCTTATTCTGAGAATTACCTCATCAGAAAAACTGCCATTTAAGAAGTGTCCCTTCTTGGTTGAAAAGTCATTTTTGGCACAGAAATATATATATAGGTCACCAACTTCTGCATTCAGTTTGAGAGAAGGGGTTTGCCACGTGTCAGCCTGGCAGAGCTGGGTGTTTGCAGCTCCTGCTCTGCTCTGTCCTAGGGCTGCCTGTGTCTCCAGGGGAGCATCATCAAGGAGGTGGCCAGCAACCCAGAGGAAGGAGGGAAATTCATCTTTGAAATCATCCCAGGTGAGGATCCTTCACTCCCGTGCCTGCCTTTGGCTTTAACTGCTCACCCCAAATTTGAAGAATTGTAATTTCCATCCCCAGATCCCCACAGTGCTGCCTGGCACAGGGAAACAAATCTCTTTTCTTTCAACCCTGACACCTCAGGGCTGGAGCAGGGTCCTGTGTCAGTGCCCATGCCCCAGGCTGAGCTCCAAGGTTAAAAATTTGCTGCTCAAGGAGTTTCTGTTCCTTTCTCCCAGACCTCCAGCAAGTGTGGGATGGAGCAGTCCTGCTCCACTTCAACAGGCCAGGGAGGCAATTTGGAGCCAAAAGCATTGAGCAAAGAAGAATCTCTCTTTTCTCCTCCAATCCTCTCTGTAAATGATGTAAAAATGTTTTTTTCTTTTCCAGGGGTCTCTGGAGACCAGACCCGGGCAGGGCAGGACCCCTGTGTGCTCATGGCTAACTCCCAGGCTGAGATGGAGGAATGGGTCAAATCCATCCAACGGGTCCTGGGGGCATCCTCAGGAGGTAAAGGGGAGCAGGGAATTCCCTTCCACCTTGTGCTGTGCTCTGCTCAAGGGTTTCAAAGCTGGGCTCCTAAATCCTTGAAACTGGAAACTGTAATGTGAGGTAACACCTTAGGAACCCACTCCTAAACCCAACCCTGTGGTGCTGGGTCTGCTGCAAACATGGACAGTGTTCAGGAAATGGCATCCAAGTGTGAATAAAGATTTCTGGGCTGGTTTCGACCACTTTTGTGAACTTCCTCATTGACTTTTTGACCCCAGAAACTGTTATTCTTGAAACCAACTCCCATTCAGGGATAAAAGATTGGAAAAGCTTGCCTTTTCCTTGCCTGTTTCCTCACTCTGATCTGTTTCCAGCTTTCCTTGCACATCCCAGTCCTTCTGCACTCAGTCTGCCTTGCCCATGGATTTGCCCTCTCCACACCCCAGCAAGGATTCCAGTGCCTGGATCCTTCCTCCCTTTGCCCTTGGGTGTCCCTTTCTGCCATTACAACATTGTGGGAGGGGAAGTGGGAAACATGGATAGATCAGAAAGGAGCAAGCCATAAATTTGCCACCACAGGCAAAGCCCACAAAGGAAGCCTCAAAGGTCCCTCCAGCCACTTTTCCCAGAAGGATGAACTCCTACCAGTAAGATCCCCCAATGGAACAGGGCTGGGAGTCTTTTTTATCTCTCTTCCAACAGAGAACTAACCTGGATCATCATCCTGAGCCTCTCCTCCCTCTGTGATTTGCCCTGATTATTTAGATTTATTTTTTTTTATAGGGTCCTTCAGACCTTTCAGCTGTACAAGACAAGAATGGGGGAGCTCTGGTCTCCTGGGTGTGAACACAAAGCAGTCCAGAGACAAGGAGCTGCTGTGCATCTGAGCTCTCTCCCTGTGACCCTGCACAGATCAGCTTCACCTTATCAACAACACAACTGGTTTTCCAGAGTTTTCTGCCTCTAAACTGAAATATGCTGCTCCCTGGGGGAGGCAGTTATTCACCTGAAACTGCATTGCAAGGAGCAGAGAATTTCAGGGCACTGACCCACCTGGCTCTAATATTTAATAACAAATTTGTGTCTGATCCTTGCTTAAATTTAGGAGGCTGCCAGCTTCTTCCTGCTGGAGAAAGTCACCTTAGATGACAGAAGTTCTCTCTAGTAGTAGAGAGAACCCTGAGAACAGCAGAAAACTCAGGTGCTATGGAGCTGCATTTCCTGTCAATACACACATAACAGACCCTGGACATCAGGCTTTAGATTTTGACTGAGGCTCTGAGTGCTTTTAAAGCCACCCATGGCACCGTGGAGGTTTTGGCAAAAACCCATTTGGAAGCAGCCCCATGTCACCCAGGTGGTTCTGAGCTTCTTACACACAAAGTGCAGCTGCAAAGTGTGAAGGAACAGTGAAAAAGCAGCTCCAAAATCTCAGAGGGGGTTTTGCAGGGCTGGCTGGCTGCCACCCTATGACCCCAGAGAAGTGTCCCCAGATTATCAACTCTGCCAGCTTGCAGCTAGACAAGAAATTCATTGTCAGAGAGGAAAAAAAAACCAACAAAAAACACCCCAACCAAAAAAAAAACCCCAAAACAAAACAAAAAAAACCCCTATTTGCTTTATCTGGGCACAGTGACAGATTTATAGTCATTATTTAGAAGTGTAAGTGAATCACAAATGAAACACCCTCCTGGTCAGACAGGTGCTGACAAGCCTTGTGGTTCCAGTTGAGTGTGTTTACCTGCATTTTCCTGGTCTGGAAGATGATCAGGAATTATTTTAGCCTTCAGAGCACAAGGTGAACACATCACAGGCACCACTCGGGTAAAAATCTAGTGGAGGACCAGTAGGACCCTTTGCCATTAACATCACAGAGGCAGCTTGAGTTGGGATTTGTCTGTTCTTAACCATGCCCCGGGCTCTGAGGAGGAATTTCTGGGATGCAGGCTGCTGCCTTCCCACCTTTGAGCTCTTCTTTTGCTGGGAATTCAGGAGGAAAAAGCCATTGCTTCGAAGGAGAGGTATCACCTGCTACAAAATTCTGCTGCTCATTGCCCTGGGGAGTTTCTGGAGGGTGAGAGGAGGGGAAAGGGGAGAAAAGCCATTAAATCAGTATGACTTCCAGCTCCAAGTCTCTGCAAGGCTGCTTTTCTTTTTCTCGGTGGTCTCCTGTGCTTTCTATATCCTTAAGATTTGTGTGATGAGCTTCCCTGTGCCCTGGCAGTACCTTTCCTGCTGCTCCTGCCTTGCCCTGTGTCAGCATCCTGCTCCGAGGCAGCCTGGAAATAAACCAGGCCTCACTGCTTGGTGTTAATCATCTTGAGAACTGTTAATTAATTAGAGGAGGAACAAGGTTTCATTTTGCTATCATGAATTTCTTTGAAGGAGGTTCTGCTTTTCCCCTGATTTGCAGACTTCTTGCAGCTCCTCTCCTCCCCGCAGAGCAGATCCAGCATCACGTCTCTGCCTGATGCTCTCTGCCAGGTAAAGTCCCCTCAGAAAAGCCTCTGGGCTCCTCTGACCTCTCTTCTCCTTTCCCTAGTGGTTTTTGGGCAGAGCTTGGCAGAGACCATGGCTTATGAACAGAAATTTGGGCAGCAGCAGGTCCCCATCCTGGTGCAGAAATGTGCGGAGTTCATCCGGCAGCACGGGCTGGGGGAGGAGGGAATCTTCCGCCTGCCAGGCCAAGACAACCTGGTGAAACAGCTCCGGGATGCCTTCCATGCTGGGGAAAGGCCATCATTTGACAGGTATGCTGGGTTCCCCCTCCCCTTTTTTCCCCAGAATCTGACCCCAGCAATGCCCTGAGGGAAACTTGGACCGTCCAGAAGGGTTTGGCAAGGAGAGAGGATTCTGCACAAACCCTGAGTGGGGGCAAAAGCAGAACCAGAGGGTGCTGAGATGGGGTTTGTGGAAACAGAGGGAAGTGTTTAGGAAAATCCTGCCCCACACAGCAATGATCATTGCCAGGAGCAGCCAAGGAAGGAGGCAAAGGGAAGAGCCTACGTAGCCCATCAGCTGAGGGCAAAGGTTTAGAGAAAGGGAAGCAAGTGGTGGGGCACAGAGAAGCTCAGAGAACACCCTCATGCACACTGGAGTTATTTCTTTCTCTGCCAGCTCTTAGCTGTGACATCTTCCTCCTCTTGCTTTTCCTCACAACATCATAGAGAGATGAGAGAGAGATTTTGGCTGCCCCAGGGCTGTGGCCTCCTTTCCCCCTTTGCTGGGCTAAGGGGAGATGAGAAACTCCCTACAGCTGAGAGCTGCCTCTCCCTGTCCAAGAGGGACATTTGCTGCTGCTGCCTCTGTGCAAAATGAAAGAAAAAAGGTAAAACCCCTGGTGCTGGGGCTGCAGATGAATGTTTCTTGCTTTCTGGGTGCTGGAGTCCTGCTGAGATCTTTCCTGTTGTAACCTGCAGAGGGGTCAGAGGAAGGTGAAGCCTTTTTGTGTTTATTTTCCATACCTGTTTTTTGCAGCCGGGCATGGGGAGGGAGCTTGGCCCCTTTCCCAGCACCCTGGGACATTAACTCTGTGCTTCAGGGTTTGGTATCAGCATTGCTGGAGTGAGCTCAGGGTGCCTGTGCCCCCCCCTGCACTTCAACCAAAACATTTTCTTCCAGAGGCTGAAGGCAAATAGTGGGGTATCCAGGGACCTGAATGCTGGAAGATGCTGGCTCGACCTCCAGTGCCATCTTTGCAGCCAGTTTGGGTTTGCAGGGGCACAACTTGGGTGCACAAGCCTGGGAGGAGTGAGTGGGAGTGTCAGAAAGCTGCTCTGGCACCCAGGATGGCTCAGGGTGTGCTGTTGGGAGGCCCTACAAAAACACAGCTCTGAAAAAAAATATAAAATCCTCTATGGTTATGTGCATTTGTTAAAAATAATAGTATTTGAAAAAAAACCCAACCAAATCCTAAAAATAAATGACCCGGGGGATTTTTGCTAGGAGTTTATAACAGTTGAGTGACTTCAAGGTAGGTCAAGTTAGAGGCTTATGATCTTGACAGTGTCCTTTTGACACCATGTAAACAACATGGTATGCAAAGCTGCAAACATCTGTCCCGGCAGAACATGGTCAGTAATTGCTGTTAATCTTAAAAACCCCAGAAAAGCTTCCCCAGCTCTGCAGGGAGTGGGGAGAGCCTGCCAGACATGGGAACACCAGACAATATTTCCATACAAACACAGGCTGGGAAGGCTCAGCTGGGTTCTGAGCACTGGAGATCTGTGGGGAAAGCCTCCAATGAGCATTTATTTCCATAGAATAGAATAATTTTGGTTGGGAGGAACCTCTAGAGGTCATCTAATCCAACCCCCCTGCAGTAAGCAGGAAGATCCTCACCTACATCAGGTGGCTCAGAGCCTCACCAAGCATCTCCTGCCCTTGCTTGGGGTGTCCTAGGGATACCCCAGATTGCTTTCTCCTCCCTCTTTATCTCTGTCTCCTGCATCTGTACAAGGTTTTGAACTGTCAGAAGGGAGATTGATGTTGGACATTAGGAAGAAATTCTTTAATTTGAGGGTGCTGAGCCCCTGGCCCAGGTTTCCCAGAGAAGCTGTGGCTGCCCCATCCCTGGCAGTGTCTCAGCCCAGGCTGGATGAGGCTTGGAGCACCCTGGGCTGGGGGAGGTGTCCCTGACCATGGCAAGGGGTTGGAACTGATCAGATGTTGGAATCATCTCCCAGGGGAAGGGGTGGATTTGGAAAGTTTGAAGTCTCAGCTCAGTGGAGTGCTGAGACACCTCATATAAACAATAACATGACAAGGGTTGGACCAGGTGATGCTTGAGGTCCCTTCCAACCTGACATTCTGGGATTCTGGGATTCTATGACCTAGATCATCCTTATGGTCCCTTCCAGCCCAACCCATTCAGTGAATCTATGATTCTGATACACAGAGCTCCAGGAAGAGGGGAGGGTTTGCTCACCAGCTGGATGCAAGTTTGACACGAGTGGGTTTTTTGCTGGTTGCAGGGACACAGATGTGCACACCGTGGCCTCTCTCTTCAAACTCTACCTGAGGGAGCTCCCGGAGCCCGTTGTGCCCTGGCTGCAGTATGAGGATTTCCTGCTGTGTGGGCAGGCACTGGATGGGGATCAGGGAAAGGTAAAGCTGCATCCATTTCTCTTCTCCTGGCCTTCAGATTAGCTGTGCTGCAGTGGCAGGGCTTTGTGAGCTGGAGATGCTGGGGGGATATTGAGCTGTGCATTATAAATTGTGTGTTCACTGAGCTCCAACAACTGAAAGAAAGAGAGAAAGAGAGAAAGAGAGAAAGAAAGAGAGAAAGAAAGAAAGAAAGAAAGAAAGAAAGAGAGAAAGAGAGAAAGAGAGAAAGAAAGAAAGAAAGAAAGAAAGAAAGAAAGAAAGAAAGAAAGAAAGAAAGAAAGAAAGAAAGAAAGAAAGAAAGAAAGAAAGAAAGAAAGAACCCCCCCCCTATCTCATAAAGACATTGAGGTTTCCCAACTTCACAACATTGGTTTATCCAGTTTTAAGCTTAAATTTCTGGAGCAGATCTAAGAGCTGCTCAGCACTTCTTTTTTTGTTGAGCCCTTGCAGCAAACAGTGAGTGTGAAAACCAAGAGAGGAAGGAAACCACCTCCTGCAACCCCCCTCAGGCTGAGCTGAGAGCAGAGCTGGCAGAAGGCTTTGGGTGGAAGCAAGGAAGGAAACAGGGATATGGCAGAGGCAGAAGTGAGAAACAGGAAGGGTCTTTTCCTAGCTATGTATTTTGGTGGAAAAGAAACCCCCTTCCTACTGCAAAAAAACCCCATCAATCAGGGATGCTGTTCCTATCCCCAGAAATAAAAGGCAGATCTTGGTAGCATGAGCTCTGGGAACTGCAGTGTTCAGCAGCTGGATTTCAGGGGCAGATGTTTCTTGTAGGCTGTTTTGGTTCAGGATTTTTAGGGGGTTAAAACGTCCCAAGTGTTTATCCAGAAGAAATGCAGGTTTAGGCCTGATCAGCCCTTTCTGAAGAGCTCACCTCGGGGACTCTGCTGTTCCCCTCACTCCTGTGGCAGCAGCAGTGCTGGCAAGGGGCTGGATCTTCTTGCTAAGCACTGAGCAAAAAATTCTCCATCCCATGCTTGGTCTGCCAGAGAAATGTCATTTCCAAGGTGAGCAAACTTCAAAAGCTCAAGGATGGAGAGAGTGACCAAAAGTCCAGACACATCTCTGAGTCCTTACAGAGCTCTTTCTTAACTTGCATTAAGGGTCACCAAGAGCTCCTGAAGCAACTGTCCCTCCTTCCAAGAGAGAACTACAACCTCCTCAGCTATATCTGCAGGTCAGTCCTCTGCACAAGGTTTCACACAGCTCAGGTTTTATGTTGGTGAGTAGAAATATCATTCCCAAGGCTGAGACTGACTCCTCTAGAGAGAGCCCTCTTGAGCCATGTTTTGGTTCCCCTCGAGTCACCAGGTTCTAACTTTCTTTTAGGGAGAGTTTAAACCACCAGGGTCAACACCTTGATGATGTCTGAGCCAAAAAGTTACCCTAAAACTCACCTACAAATCCCTGAGAATTAAAATCAAGTGTTATTTTCTCTAAACAAAGCCTTGTGCAACAACACTTGGGTTTCAGCCAGCCTGAGTGATTTTTCTCAGTTTATTAAATATTAGGTGGAGGTTTTCTCTTCTTTTTTTTTTTTTGATGAGCAGCTCATCACATGGTGGTTTTCCTAGAGATACCAATAAGACCCAGCTCTAGTTCACAGTTATAAGGCAACTCTGTGTTTCTGTTGGGAAACTTAGAGGAAAAGCTGGATGGAATCATCAGGATTTTATACCAGTGGGTGTAGAAGGCTTTTTGCAGTCCTCCTGCTCTGCCTTGAAATATTTGCCCTTGGATTCTGGCAGGTTTCTGCATGAAATACAGTTGAACTCTAGTGTCAACAAGATGAGTGTGGATAACCTGGCAACAGTGATTGGAGTGAACCTCATCAGACCCAAGATAGAGGATCCTGCAATTATTATGAGAGGTAAAAAGGACTCTTGGAATATTTAGCACAGAAACACCTGCTATGCTGAAATACTCAGCTGAGTCCACAATCTTGAAATTAAAATTTTTCTATGGTAAACCCATGGATATAAACCAGACATGTGCCTGAGAAGAGTAAATACAGCAGGGCAGAGTACAGCCACAGTTTAGTTAGGCTATAAATGTATTTATGGTGACAAAACCCCCTTAGAAACTGCCTGGTGTGTTCCCTCTATAGTTTTCAAACAATTCAGGAATCTGCTGAAGTCATCTTTCTTTTGCTTGGAGCAGGAAGGTGTGAAATTCTTCTTAAGGGAAACAAAGGAAACTCAAAGACTTGGCTGTTCAGTTGAGCCAAACTAATCCCACGGGTAAGAACAGATGCAGCAGAACTAACAGAAGAAATATTTTCAGGCCAAAGACTGCTCTGCTCTACAGAGAGCACTTGCAAATGGTCCAGATTTTCATTTGCCTGTTCATATAAATGGTACCAACAGCTTCTTGTTCAGGCAAAGAAGCCCAAATCCTGGAATGCTGTAGCTGAGCAGGCTCCTGTCTTGGTTGCTCCATGTTCCACTTCTGTTCTTCTGGAGTGATACAAAAATCTGTCCCTTTATTCGGCTTTGTGATTGTGCTCCTTGTGCTCACCTGCATTTTTATTTGCATCTCCATTTTGGACACCAAGAAAAATCAACCAGAAATGCAAGTATGGGTGGAGCAAAGCCTGTCACACTGAATTTCCCACTCACATGTCTCTTAATTTCTTCCAGGCACGCCACAGATCCAAAAAGTGATGACTGTGATGATAAGTGACCATGCAAACCTCTTTCCCCCATCCAAGGATGTCTCACCCCCCCCACCTGCTCAATCAAATGAGAAGAAAGCCCCAATCCCACGCAGCTCCGTGGGCTGGGATGCTGCAGAGGATCCTGCAGGGCTCAAGGCAGAGAGCTTGATCCTCAGGCAAAAGGTAAAGCTAGAAATAATAAAATGTAAAGCTAGAAATAATAAAATGTAAGCTTAATAAATATGCAATGGACTATTGTGAGATGTAATGGGTCAGGGAGCCACTAAGAGTGCTTGCTATTAATAGGGTAAAGAGCTGTAACTGTCATCCCTGGAATATCTGTGTCAGGAAAACAATGAAGATAAATTTTCCACTTTCCTGTGGAAAATCTGCTGTTCTGGGGGAAATGAAAACTTCTGAAGTGTTATGGCTAAAAGGCAGAATAAATGAAAGCTTTTCAGTTCATGCTGGTGAAGTGGAAACACTGGGGATTAAAGGTTTTCCTCAGAAAGACAAAAAGGGGGAAAGAAAAATGGAAATTTCTTTTTAATGGAAAACACAGTACAACCCAAACTAAATTGTTATGGAAAAGTTGTGGCTGTTCCTGTCAGGATGTTAAAATATTCCCTCTGTAAATACTGCAGTCTGAGCAGTTGTGGCAACCTGTCCCTGCTCCCAAAGCAGGAGGGGGCTGTCCTGATTCCAGGGTTTTATTTTACAGAGAAACAACCTGAACCCAAGAAGTGTCCCTGGACCAGCTGCGAGCTCAAGTGCCCCTGGAGAAGATGAGTCCAAAGATACATTGGGAACCTGGAAAACTCAGTCAAGGAAAAGAACTCAGACTTTACCTAACAGGAAATCTCTGCTGGCAGCTTCTGCTCCGGGGGAGAAAGGCACCAATGACAAAAATGACATTTTTGCCAGTGACTTCTGGAAAAGCTCCCCTGGGGGCAGCACACGCTCCGTGGCACCTGATGGGCACAAGAGAACTTTGTCTCATGATCTTTTTAAGCTGCTCGACCTTCATCGGGCTTCGACCTATGATAATGTTCCTGCCTCCCAGGCAGAAGGTGGGGAAGTCAGCAGCTCCAGCCCCAGCCCTTCCAGCAGCATCTCTGAGAAGGAATTCCTCCCCTGCCCCAGTCCCAGCCATCAGCAGAAGGAAGAAGCCAGTCCCACCAGCAGCCCTGTCCAGGTCTCCAAGCCTGAGCAGGAGAGCAGGGAGTTCCTGAAAAACATGATCCTGAAGCTGGAAAAACAAATGGAGGCACAGAAAAAGGACTACGAGGAGCAAATTAACAGGTAACCTGCTGCAGAGGCTGCAGTTTGGGGAGTGCTGAGGCTCCAGCTCCTGCTATCACAACACTTGTATTGCACAGATTGATTTACCAGGGATGTTAGAGGGGCTGTAAGAGTAGTCACTGGTTATAAAATACAGGATTGTAGCAGCCTGTCTAAAAGCCAATGCTTGTGTGCTGTACTCTCACCACAGTTGTTAATGTTATATTATTAATATTATATTATTATCTTATATGGTCACAGCATTGACACTCTGTAGTTCTTACTGCATGGTTGTATGGCACTGCAATAACCAAACTGTCAGAGTTATTCCTGCAATACTTTTCCATGATCCTGTCCACAGCTCAGTAGGAGCACTGTAACCACCAGAGCTACTATAGCTTTACACATTGTTGTATCATTACATATTGTGTGTACTGGTTTATGGCACCGTGTTACTGAGTGTCAGGAGATCAGGGCAGAACTTTTATATTATATTAAATTGGTTATATTATATTATATTGGTTATATTATATTATATTGGTTTCTATTATTGCTTAAGGACACAGTGGGCTCTCTCCTTAAGAGCCAAGCAAGGACTTCCCAGCACCCTTCCAATCTTTTCACACCCCATTTCTCTTTGCAGTCTGGAGAAGGAAAACAGTGAAGTCTGGGCCAAAGTGGTGAGGCTGAATCAGGACCTCGAGAGGGAGAGGAAGAAGTCTGAGGAGCTGGAGCTGAAGTTGGTGAACGTGGAGCATTCACGGGAGGACATGGAGAAGAAAAACAAGATGCTTGAGGAGGAGATTAAAAAATTAGCTAAATCCACAAGCAAAACTGATGCCAGAACCAACTAGGAGAAGACACTCAGCTAGCTGTGCACAGACATAAAATGCAGCTGTATGAGTGGATGGGAATTGCCAAGCAGGATCAGAACCAGGGACTTGACTTGTTCCACGTTCTGCTACCAGGCTGGTTGGGAGGAAGGAGCCCAGGAGTTAGAGGCTGGTTTATGCTGTGAAACAGGAAATTTCAAAAATATCATTTAGCCTTTTTTTGGTGTTTTTTTCAACTCCTCTTTCAGCTGCTCAAGTCACCTGTAGAACAGGCCAATACTCCTTGCTGCTCAATCAGAATGTCTTGCACTCAGGAGTTCAGGATCAGGACAGGTGATGCCTTTACAAAAACAAACCAGTAAGCATCCCTCCTGCCAGACAGCTGGCTCCTTGCTGCAGACACCCACAGGGCTTCAGAGCAGAAAAAAGTCCCTAAACCTGGGATCTGGGGAGACAGAAAAGCCCCAGGGTGTGGGGTGGCACACACAGTGTGCATGGCTGGGGGGTTGCATGTGGCTGAGATGTTCACAGTCTGACCTCCAGCTGGTCATTGCTCTTGTAGAGCAAGAGGAGGCTGCAGTGCCCATCAGGACCTTGCAGAGCATCACTCACAGCCACCTCTGCTGTGCTGGACTCATGGACGTCAAGGCTCCAGGTATAAAATCACAGTATGACAAAAACCTCCTGCTCAGTGAAGTGGCTGCTCAGTTACTCTAAATCACTGCTCCTTTTAGCCATGTCTGTATAAATCCAGCACCACTGCTGCTGAGGCTTTGGGAAACACTTCCATGTATCCATGCTCAGAGCTCTTTGTTCAAGGGGATTCCATCTGCAGCCTTACCCAGTACAGAAAAAGAGGTTTCTTCATTTTCCCTGATGGACAGTTTTCAAAGAATAATGGATCTGGACTTATTGGCTGCCTCCCCTTTTGTTTTTCATCCTTTCACCAGCAGAGAACAGGACTTCCTCAATGACCTTGGTGGAAACCCAGGTTTGCACCCCAGGAGTGATGCCAGGTCTCTCCCTGCCATCAGCACAAGGACTAACTGGACCCAGAGGTTTCAAGGTGCCAGGGTGGCTGTTTGTAAACTTTCTGCCTGTTTTCCCACTGACTTGCCAGCAGGACCACGGTGCTGCTGAAGCATCAAGGTGTAGGGAAGAAAATAACAGGATTCTGCAAGAAAATCTTTCACTCCTCATTCATCTTAAGAAGGGGAAAAAATACACCAGAAGGTCTCAGCCCAGCCCAAGAGCCTTGATGGGAACAGAAAAGGGGCAAACACAGAGATCTGAAGGAGTTTTCAAGTCTAGGACCAAACATGTGCCAACGTGTCAGGCATAATGCAACACCACTGGATTGCTGCTGCTGAGGACTTGGCTTTTGTGATAGGAAAGTTCTCCTCAAGACGGGCTGCAGACCTGCTTGGCAGAGCCTGCCAAGAAAACTGAACTGGTGAGAGAAAGGGACACAGAGTAAACTGTGAAAAAAAGGGAAGATGGAAGTGGGGAACTTGTATCAGAGAATAAAAGTCAATATTAGGCCTCAGACACTTGCTGCTCTCAGCCTTAGGGCCAAGTGCTGGGTCCTGCACTTTGGCCAAAACAACCCCATGGGGAGCTCCAGGCTGGGCACAGAGTGGCTGGAGAGCAGCCAGACAGAGAGGGACCTGGGGGTTTGGATTGCCAGGAAGCTGAACATGAGCCAGCAGTATGCCCAGGTGGCCGAGAAGGCCAATGGCATCCTGGCCTGGATCAGGAACAGCGTGGCCAGCAGGTCCAAGGAGGTGATTCTGCCCCTGTACTCAGCCCTGGTGAGGCCACACCT
>JAAWXA010000052.1:2934844-2981644 GCA_038090715.1 Florisuga fusca
GTTCTGGGCCCCTCAGGTCAGGAAGGAGATTGAGGTGCTGGAGCAGGTCCAAAGGAGGGCAACCAGGCTGGTGAAGGGACTGGAGCACAGATCCTCTGAGGAGAGGCTGAGGGAGCTGGGGCTGTTCAGCCTGGAGAAGAGGAGGCTCAGGGGAGACCTCATCACTCTCTACAACTCCCTGAAAGGAGGTTGGAGCCAGGGGGGGGTTGGTCTCTTTTCCCAGGCAGAGACAAGAGGCCATGGGCTTAAGAATTTTTTCCTAATATCCAACCTAAACCTCACCTGGCAGAGCTGAAGCTCTGCCAAGGGAGGTTTAGGTTGGATATTAGGAAGAAATTCTTTGCAGAGAGGGTGATCAGACATTGGAATGGGCTGCCCAGGGAGGGGGTGGATTCTCTGTCCCTGGAGATATTTAACCAGAGACTGGATGTGGCACTCAGTGCCATGGGCTGGGAACCCCGGGGGGAGTGGATCAGGGTTGTTGATGATCTCTGAGCTCCCTTCCAACCCGGCTAATTCTGTGATTCGATGATTCTATGTTTGTCTAGCCCTAAACCAGACTCCTAAGTCTCAAACTTTGATGGTGTTTGGTGTATTGAATCCACCTTTGCTCAGAGTGTTGGTAAAGGAGAGGTTTGTGACTGTTGAGCTGCATTGAAGAGTCTGACCCATAGATGTGGAGGCTCTGGCTCTGGGTGGTTTTCCTTTCCATAGGATTGCCAGAGACAACACAGCTTCTCACTCTCCTGCCCACAAACTTTCACACCAGAGATGTATTTTTTTTGGAAGGCTTGCATGGGGTTGCTGAATGGGGCTGCTTCACAATCACACTGCCTTCTGAAAGCTTTCTGCTCTTACCAGAGACTGAAACATTGATCCAGATGGCCATTTTAATCATATATACTGATTAAAATATTTCAAACCTTATTAAAATATTTTCAATCTGAAACCCAGCAACTTAAAATCTCAGTAACTTAAAATCTTTACACTGGACCAGAGGGTCTGGACCTGCTTGTGCAGAACTCCACAGCCCCAAACCTTGCAGAGGGATGGACAACACAGAGAAGGACACCAAGGTCAGTGTGACCCCCACCAGGCTGTTTTTGGGGAGCTCAGCTATCCCAACCTCACCTTCCCCATCACCTCCATGTCCCACATGCTGTGGCCCCCTGAGGTGACCCACTTGTCTCCTGAGGTCTCTTTCAAGCAACACCAACACCAGTGGTGCCCAAAAAGTTCCCACCATGCACCAAGGGACCCACATCTTCTGACACATCAAAAAAGTCTCCAAAACTCCTGAGAGATGCCTTTTGCAGAGCAACTGATCCCATTCCTTTCCTGTGATCCCAGATGACCTTGGCAGTGTTTAATGAATTTTTTTACCTTTGCAGGGAGCTCGTTCCTAATCTGGGTCTGAGGCTCAGGACTCGTTTAGGGAGAAACTTTCCCCAAACATCTGGGCTGGAAATGCCACACGCTCCTTTCTGCAAAGATCAAAAGTGTGAAGAGGCAAATAATTCCTTCACGACCCTCAGCGGGGTGTAATGACGTGAAAACACTTGGCTGAGGCTCAGAAATCTCTGTGATTAGGACAAGTGCACATTATTTTAGTATAAACTGTGCATTCCTCCACTTCCTCTGCAGATAGGCAGAAGAACCTCTGTCAGACCATGACTGTTTCTGAAGATCAGAGCTTTGGAGATAATTCCACCCATTAAAATGTGGAGTGTTTATAGTGGTCATAGTTGAAAGATGGACTTTCCAATAGAGGTCAGGTGGGCTGGAATTCCTAAGTACATGAGGCTGGGGGGTTAATAGTCACATCTTAGGAGCTGGAATTGCTCTGGGGTGCTGTAAAATAAGGAGGGGTTTTCTTCTTTTAAGAAGTGGTCTTTTTGCAGAGAGAAAAACATGGGTCTGCCCATGCTGTGGGAACTTTGCATCCTTTGGATGGGAAACTCTCTCAGCTCAGCCAGAGAAAGCCCAGGGCCACACCTGAATCTGGCAATGCCCACACCCACCCCTGGATTTAAAGCCATTTCAGATCTTCTGCTGGAGTCACCAGAAGATGACATCCCTGTAAACTGACAGATGCACAAGCTACATTTCCTTCTTCTCTTTTTCCAGACAAGCCATGAAGCTTTTTCTGGAAGGAGTAGCAGGAAAATCTTTCCTGTTCCTGAAGCAGGAGTTGCTGTTCCTCTGTGCTGCCAGGAGCTCTGTAAACTCCCAGGGGGTTGTTTGGTGGCTGCTTTTCAGCCCAGCAGAGTTTAATCATTGATTTTGGACATCCTAGGAAGTGTGAAACTATTGCTAAGGACAACAAATCACCTATCATATAGAATAAAGAATAAAGCCTGTAGAAAAATCCTTTTCAACCCTGCCCTGGGTACTGTAGACTCAGCAATTTTCCAAAAGTTTTTCACCCCCTCCTTAATCCTCACCCTGCACAGCCAGAGGACACAAGAGCATCCCCTTTGAGGTGATGGGAGTGTAAGATAACCCACAAAACACACCAAAGATTTTCCTCTCCCTTTAAATGTGGCAAGGCTTTCCTCATCAGAGCAATTGAACCACAGACCTGAATGCATCTACACCTGCTAAACCTTATGTTATGGGGTGAAGAGATGACATCTTTTAGGATGCAGTTTCAGTCCTGCTTTTCCTGTCTAGCTTTCTTTGCATTTGAGCAAAAAATCTGTTCTGCTCTTCTCAGGTATTTACTGCCTTCATTTAGGAATTCACCTCATTATATCCAGGCACTTGGTAGGCGTGAGAGGCAAGAAAGTAAAATTATCCTTCCCACATTATTCTCTTTGGATCCCAAGGCAGTCATGCTTGTGCTGACTTACGCCCTCACATTTTATCAAAGTTGCATTTTTGGCATGATAGGAACTTTCCCTTTTTAGCTTGTCTGCTGCATAAAATAGCACGTTGTTGTGGGAGGCGAGGTGGACGTGCAGGAAAAGTGTCCAGCCATGATTTAGGGTGGTTTATAGGAATGAAAGAAAAGCAATGAGAACATGTTGTTCTCCCCAGGAATGACAGAGTAATGTGACCCCTCCTTCCTTCATGTGGGAGCTGAAAGATACCCCAAACCAGGCTGCTTTTAAGAAGACTGCCAAACTGAGACTGGATGAATAAACTGGTGACCAAGGTGTGGGGCAAATAACTCCTCAGACTCTCAGCCAACCCTTCCCTGGAAGCAGTCCCACTGTCCTGCTTTCTTGGTGTTTTCCTGCCACCTTGCTGCAGCACAGGGATGCTACGAAGCCAGATCATTCCTGGAGGAAAAACAACCTGGCAAAAAACAAAAAAGGAGCACCCTGAAAAAGCAAAGGTGAACACAGGGGCAGGAGGAAGCAGCCAGGTCAGCAGGGACAGGAGGTGTCTGAATAAACACTCCTTTGGAGAAAATGCTCATCTATTCTAGCACAAAAATCCCTGTAAGTTTAGGAATTCTGAGTTGCTCCAGCAGATCATGGTGAATGCTGCACAGAGGCTCCAGCTGGGACAGCTTCTTCCTTGGATAATGCACATGCCAGCAGGTCACTGCATGCACAGCCTCCCCCAGGGATAGTTCACCCTTTAGGCTCTTTCCACAGGAATTCTCTCAGTAGGTGACTCCCATAAACAGAAGTGCTCATCAGGTGATTGGGAACTTGGTTCTTAAAAAAAAAAAAAAAAAAAAAAAAGGCTTAAAATTTCAGTGACCAGGTAAATGACATGAATCTGGGGGCAATTTTCCCAACTCTAAGGCTGTGGGGTGGAGCAGAGACTGTAGTGCTGGTGCTGCCCCTGCAGGACTCCAGGATGTACTCAACCTTTAGCAACCATATGAGATTTTTTTACCCAGCTGAAAAAACCCCACAAGCAGAGAGCTCGGTGAGAAAGAAACACTCTCTTTACCCCTTGAGTCCAACATGTAAAGAGGCTTCACAAAAAACCCTTTTCATGCACAACCTTCCCCAAAAGACCCCCCAGGCCCCTGTGCCCAGCCAGCCCTGGTGAGCCCCATCAGCAGCCACTGCTGTGGTTTGTGAAAATTTGCTTTACCACGTGCAAAAAAACCCCAATGTGATATTTTGGCCCTCTTCACACAATGTCCTGATAACAGGAACTGGGGACAGGGGAATGTTGCTTTAATCTCATCACGTGGCCCAAACCCTGTTTGCTGCCTCCAGGGAGCTATTTCCAAATGAGTCCATTTCCAAACCAGCCAGCAAGGCAGGGGCCAGGCTTTGACCTCTTCTTGAAGAAAAGAGGGTGAGCATCAGCTTGGCACCTGCTTTCTGAGCATGTGAGAGGGAGGTTTGTCCTTTCCCCAGGAGTGTTGCCCTCTTTCCTCCCTTAGCCCCCCAGATAAGGGCCAGCACAGGCTGCCAGCCAGGCAGAGGGGCTCTGCACACTCTGCAGGATCCCACACTTGATCCCAAAGGCCAGGGCAGGTTTTGAGTCTTTTCAGTGACACCTTTACCCTGTGTGTCCCTCAAAGGGTGGATTTTCTAGTGCTGCCAAGTGTTCCCTTTGCGTGCATCCACCTTTCTGATGCTGCTAAAAACCTGGTACTCGTTTTGGGTGCTGAACTCTAGGGAAATGCCAATCCAGGAGGAGTCAGGGGGTCAGCCAAGCACCCCAAGGACAACTGTTCCCAAGACAACAGCTACAGGCAGCGCCGAGGAGTGAAAGGTCAAATGTCCACTGGAAACTGGAGTGTTGTCACACCCTGGGAAAGGATGTTTCCAGTGTGGGAACATCCTGCTCCCTCGCTACCTTCCTCCTATCCAGGGCAAAGACGTCTGTGTAAAGAAGTCTGAAATGAGGATAAAATCACATTTACAGTTGGCAGAAGACCTGAGGTACATGTTTAGAAACTCATGAGCTCCAGAAGACTGGATCTTTCCCCTAGCTGGCAGTGGAAGGGCATTGGCTGAGGGTCAAGGATAGCACAAGAAGTTATGGAAAAGCAACAGCAGATTAAATTGCTGTCACCCACTCTGACCTGCTTCTGCTCACCCAAATATAAAGCCTCATTGATAATGGCAAGCAGGATGGCTTTTAAAGGTAAAAATTGTAGCAGAGCCTTTCTTCCATTTTGTAAGGCTGTTAAAACACCACATGCAGGAACAGGAGCTGGAGGGAGGCATCCTGGCATCCCATCACAGCGTGGTGATGGAGCAGTTATGTGGTTTCCATCTATAGTGGCTTTTTAGGAGAGTGGTTTAGGGCTCAGATGGTTAGGCTAATTTTTGCTTGGCCTGCCTCTTGTCTTAGTATCTCATCCTCTTCTAGCATCACTAGCAGGAAGAAAGGAGCCCAGTGCCCATGAGGTGAGGCTGCACCTTGGCCAGTCAAGGCAAAGGAGTTTGCAGCAGTGTTCAGCACTCACCATTCATGCCAAACTTAGGATTTAACAACTAAACTAAACATTTCTGGCTTAATGAAAGGCAAGCCATTAAGATCACAGATTTTTGACTCTCCAAAATTCAACACAAAAGTGATGAAAATTGAATATTGAAATTGAAAATGTTTGCATGGAACATATGAAGCAGAACCAGAGAGAGACTTTGGAGTCTTGAATCCCAATCTAAGCTATAAATATCTGGGACAATAACTAGAATGCTGGGCTTGCCACATAACCTTTCCTTTTATTAACTTTAGGATGGAAGTTTTAGGCCAGAAGTGCTGACAAGAGCAGTGGTGAAGACGCTGATGCCCTCTCTGAGAAAAACAATGCCAGAATGAGAGAATGATGCAAATTCAGGATGGTTATTGATAAAAGGACAGCTGAAAGATGATGTAGAGGTGCAATTCATTTGCTCACAGCAGTACCATTGTTTTCCAGTGGCTCCCCCATCCCCTGGAAGCTGCTGCCTTCCCCTGTGCGTGGCGGCTGCAGCGTGCAGCAGGGTCTGGCTTAGCCACCAGCTCTATTTTAAAAGCTCCTCCTTTCTCCTGCAGTAAGTGCAGGGGTTAATGCAACCCTGGGGAGCTCAGTGAGGCCCTTGTCTAAATTGTTTGCCTGTCCTGGAGCTCATTAGCATTGCATGCAGTGCCCTGAACAGTGTCATGGAGGCAGGAGTGTGGCAGCCCCTGTCAGGAATGCCCCACGACCATCCCTGCTCCATCAGCTCAGGGCACAGTGCTTATCTCCAAGGCACTAATTAGGGTGGACAGAGGAAGCACAAGACGTGCAATCAATATTATTGGACCAAATTTGCAGCTGGTTTAAGTCGTCGATTGGCAGAGGAGGGCAAAAGAACAAGACAAGATGGGAGACAGAGAAATCCCATGGGAACAGGAGGGACTTCAGCAAGGATCCCAGCTGTGGGGGAGTTTATTCCTGCTTTCTCCTGCAAGAATGGCTTCCAAAGTGATACAAAGCTCTAAGTGAAATTCTGGCTGGCAGGTTGTAGTTGTACATTGTCACCCTATTCTGTGGCTGTCTCAGAAGCAACCAACTGCTGTGAGCCAAAATCAAATAATTTAAACTGTTCCAATGCTTGGATCAGCCCGTTAGCCTCCTAACTGTGTGGGTCTCAGTTTCCCATGGATTCCCACTCCCATTTAACCTGTGGGGGAATCCAGGCTGGGATTTCAGAGATCTGGTGGAGAGCAAGCACAGTAATCAGGAACTGGGGAACAGTTACCAGCTACCAGAACTTGTACAAATGGAAAAAGGCTGCATTTTTTTTCTACTGTAATTTATTTGCTCTGCTTCCAGTTGAGCTGGTTTACATTTCAGGCTGTAGGTTTCTCTGTATCAGTGTCCTGAGCTGGGCATCTAAAATCTGGCAACAGTAAGAGCAAAGAGAACATTTTCAGTATTGTGGGATGAGGGGTTTTGCTCTCCCCCTCTCTATAAGTTTTGCCTTTTGACTTGGCCTGATTAGCTGGTGGTGACAGCTCAGGAAATGGATTCCACCAAATCTCACAACAACTGATCTAAAATGCTCTAATCTCTGGAAAGATAAGGAGTTGCTACAGCAAAGCCAACATAAACCTGAGAGTTATGGAAGATTGGGCTGTTGTTTAGCTGCTGTTGCTAGTTAGCTACTGTACTTGATTTCAGAGACCACCCTGTGTTTAAACCTTCTCACTTAACTCAACACGTATCTTTTCAACACCATCTGAAGCTGACACCCTGGACAGCCTCAGCTGCACGGAGCTGAAGGACCTTGTTTGGGAAGTTCTAGTGCTGCACTGAGCATCCCCTCATCCTGAAGCCACTGGGGACATGACAAGCAGCAGGTTCTATGAAGTGCTAATATTCAATGAAAGGTATTGAAGCTGCCTATTTAAAAGAAATCAGAGTGTATTGGCTTGTTGGCTACCTCTTGGGCTATAACAGAAAACATAATATTTGAAGCTAAGAAAGAAAACCACCCTTTTTTCAGGAAGCATTGCTCTATGTCACGGAAATCTATTCCTCTCGTATAATTTCCTTTATTGCAGTCATGTTGATTGCTTTTATCCCTCGTGTTTCCTTTGTTTACATAAAAAATGCAACCAAAGGTCCCACGAAGCCCTTGCAGTGCTGAGCAGGAGGTTGATCAATCTGTGTTGTGAAGAGAACCCCATCTGGGCACACACCCAGCAGTGCAGAACAAATAAGCAAACCTCCTATTTCCACTGTCAAGCTGGTTTGCCTCACTCTGGATATGCTGCAGCTCATGGGTAACACTCCTCTACATTTTCTGGCATTATACCCTAAAAAGTGTGGCTCAGTATGGTGGAATAGTGCAACCAGATCCTAACGAGTTTTGCCAGCAGTGCTGTGTGGTGAGATGGAGTTTGAAGCAGAATTTTTTTCCCGGTTAATTGGCAGCTCCAATTCTGCTCCCATTGACACCTGAAGTGACTCGAGAGGCAGGAGAGTTTACTCATGTGCACCCAAAAGCAAATGTGCTCAGTTGCTGCAGGAGATGTGACCGAGACAGGGAGAGCTGGACCCCCTCCCACCATTCATCTTCCTGACCAAAAAGCGGAGTTTTCCCTCCACGTTTGTCTGGGAAAAGGAGCAGTAATTCCAATGGCTGCTCCTGCTTCCAACAGCCTCCTGATTCCCAGAAGCTGCTTCTGTGGGAGTGGGGCAGACACAGCTCCCTGGGAACTCTGCTTTGCCTGGCAGAGAACCCCTCCTGCCCGTCAGAGTGCCAGAGGACTGAAGGGCAGCAAGGTGGGGACGAGGGGGTGAAGGAGAGCAGGAGGTGCCCAGCAGGCAGATCTGTCCCCAAAATGTGGTCCAGGGTGCTGAGGTCATCTAAACACCTTTAGTGGGATGTGCAAATGAGATGGGAAGTTTGAGAAACCTGTCTGCCCTTTGAAATTACTGACTTGATGCTTTACAGAAAAAGAGCTTGGGTTTGGTTTCTTTTATTAGATGTCTCTAGTTGAGTGGGTCTGGAGTGCAAGACTTTGCTTTATTGCTTTCCAGAGAAGATGCTTTTAAAGAAGTTCATTTGCACAGCACTAAGTCCAACAGTTTGGTTTCACCTGGACATGTCCAGGGGAGCTGGACCACAGCCTCAGGACCTCTCTGGGTCACAGCTGTGCCAGCTGACTGTGTGACCAGACCTGGCTGCTCTTCACCACCTGCTAACCTGGCTCAGTACCACCCAGGCACTGGCTTCATAAGAGGCTGTCACAGACTTGTCTTAGTTTGTCCAAAGGATGTTCAGGGTAGGCACCCTTGGGGTGGCTTTCACCTGTTTTCACCTGAACTACAGAAATTCCAGTGTGTGTGTGTTGTCCTTCTGCTCACAGGTAAGAGGAAGGGGAAACACCCCACAGTTCCTTGCCCATTTCAGTGCTAGAGACAGTCTGGGTGATTTCTGTGCCATGTCAATGTGTTCCTTTTCCTGCTCATGGAAATCACACCCTGTTGCTCTGTGTAGGTCAATACAGGAGAAAAAGCACTTTGTTTCTCCTGAGACTCCAGAGAAGAGTTTAGAGGAAGACATGGGTCACATTTTGCAGCTGGTTTCTGCTTTCTCTGACACAGGCACCTCCCTGACCTGCCTCTGCTAGAAATACAAAGCTCTGGCCAAAATGCCTTGTCCCAGCACTAATATACAACAGTAATACACTCCCTATAATAAACCTTTTCTTCCAAGGGGTGCTGATAAGAATTTCCATTTTTAGTCAAGGGCAAGCGAACTGTTCAGCCTTTATTTGTTGCTGTTGCAACTGAAGAAGGAGCAGAAACTAATTTTTAAACTTTTCCTGTAAATAGTGCATTAATGAAGACGGATGGGTCAGCAGTATAAACAAAAACTCTATCTCAAGTTAGTTTTGTTCTGGCTTTGTTTCCCAATATAGTAAGCAAAGCACCCCCACCCCCGTTCCCATCCTATTAACAGGGTTTGCACTCCAGTGTTGAACTGGGTTATAAGGAAGTTTAAATTAACACTGGGCTGTAGTTTTTCAAATGCTTGAAGCAGATGTTGAAGTGCCAGGAAATCTTCCTTCTTTTTTTTTTTTTTTTTTTTTTTTTTTTTTTTTTTTTTTTTTTTTTTTTTTTTTTTTTTTTTTTTTTTTTTTTTTTTTTTGAACCTCTCCCATTCTGCTGTAGGTAAGCCAGGCACCAACCTCCCCATGGCTGTTAGAAAACTGGGGATCCTTTGATTTTTGTTTTAGACTGTTGGAAGTTCTGCTTTGCTTTGCTCTCTGAGCAGTGTAAGAAGGGCAGTGCTGGGCAGGAGATGAGCAGAGGGTTTGGCTGCTGCTTTGGGTGATGGTTGCTTTGGGAAATGCTTTTCCCTGCCCTCAGTTTTGGGGAAGCTGATCCTGATGGCTTCAGCTCCAGAGTCACTGCTCACCTGGCAGAAACCACTGGCTTTGCAAATTGCTATGTAGCCACAGTTTTCAGGAATTATTACTATTCTTAGCATTATTATTAATATTATTACTATTTTTTCCCCCCAAAGATATATTTGGGTATCTCCAAACAGGAGCAGCTGCTGCCCTGAACAGCTGATCTGCCCCCAGCTTGGGGCTTGCAGGGCTGGGGCAGCAGTGGCAGAGAAAGCCATGCTGAGCTGTCAAGTTTTAATGTTTAAAAAACCAGGAATCTGTAACTTCAAGCACTTCGGACAAGCCTAGACCCCAGGGATCACACCCAAGCAAGGGATACAACAAAAAAAAGCTTTCAGGAGAAATTTTTTTTGAGGAGGGCTAAGAGATATGGATCATTTAAGGGAACCTCAGACTTCCAAGTGCTTTGTGAAATCTGGCACGAGTGCTGAGTGTTCTCACAGCAGACACAGCTGTCAAGATTTCCTTAAAGGCCAAGAAATGAGTAAGATGTCTTGAAGTTCATGCTCTTCTGGAGCAGCAATCCAAGACCAAAGCTCTTCTCTCAACTCCCTGGCTGATATGTTATCCAGGCTCTTCCTCTCTTTCTACCATTTGTTTCTGCTCCCTCTTTGCCTGTTCTTCCTCTTCAGACTGCAAGCACTGCCTGACATTTTATTCAACATCCAGCAAAAAAGTGTCTTTGCATCTGCTTACACTTACACATACTCAGTTAGCAAGAGATGAAAGCAAAACTCCAGCAGATACTGATGATTTCCATGAGGCAGGGTTGCTGCCCCCCGTAGCTGCATGGAGTAAACCAGACAAGGATGGATGGATGGATGGATGGATGGATGAATATTGAAGCCATATTTTTCCAAGGCTTTTTAAAAGTGGTTTGCATTTTTACGTTGAGCACGTTGTTAGAAAATATATCAGAAATTGAAGCAAAATCAGTGCACATCACTATTAGTATTTAATGTGACAAAATCTTTGGGAAAAAACAGAAGTCATCATGGTACTAGTGTGGGAGGATGGATGGATGGAGCAAAGAAACAAAGAAAAGGAAAGTATGCAGTGGAGCATTTTTCAAGGGCTTGCTGACATTAGCAGCACTTACAGCTTGGCTCTTCTCAACCACCCACTGTATTGTTTGTGTCTGTCTGTAGGGACAGGTGTATTTAAAGCCAAGGACTTGTGAGTTGGTGGAAACCACCTGAATTTGGTGCTTAGGGAAAGCTCTTTATAAACTATCTGCACCCACTCTCGGTGCTATTTTGCCTGATCTCTGCCATCTAAGCATGAACACTCAGTAAATGTCTTTGCATAATGATATTCAAAGGTAAAGGAAAAGCAATGTGTGGTTTTGCTGGTAAAGCAGGCATGCAGCCCTAAGAGGCACACATTAGGAAATGGAACACCAGTCTCCGTGGTTATAGTCTCAGGTTATGAACAGCTTAGGTACAGCTGAAGGATTCAAGAGGTGCTAATTTTTTTCCTCAAATAGCACAATAGCATCCATCTTCTGCTTTTTGTTTTTTCACCCCAAACTCAGGCTGAAATCCTCTTCCATCAGCAGTAGAGCCCTTGTTTCTCCCTAAGGAAAACTGATTAATACCAAAAGACTGGATAGCCCCTGATTCTAAAAAGATTTCAGTGATATTTTTATTGATCCTGTAAAAATTCACACTTGCAGGTTTAGTAACTGATAAAATACATGCCTGCCCTTCTTTGTACTGTGCTGCAACACACTGTGCACTATCTGCTCTACTACAAGAAATCTCTGGCAGTAAGAGAGTGTGAAGGCAGCCACTCTGCTTTGCTTTGTGGTCACTTGAAATTTATGGTGATTATGGGAAACTACAAAGGGTTGCTTATTATTTTTAAGGCCCTGGTCCTCTGCCATGCTGTTCAGAAACATTGGTATTGTGCAAAAAGCAAGCTGGTCAGATCACTGCCACGGGTACTGTTGCAGAAAAGAGATAATAAAAGCAAATGTCGGATTATCTCCCTCATGCTGGATTATCACTCCTAACAAGGTGAATGGTTTGTCTTGGCAAATGGCTTCATAAGAATTGTGGATAGTTTTGAAAGGATCTGTGCAGTCACACTTCAACCGTTGGCTGCTGCAGTTCATGTCAGCAGAGCAAAATATCACACCTCTCAAGAATTCTTTTAACGTGCCATTAAGCAGGGACTGAGATTGCAGAGCAGCTCAGGGGAAAGGTCTGTGAGCTGTGTCAGTCTCTCCCAGGGTTGGGATCACAGAAAGCAACACAACCCCGAGGCACAGCTCACAGCCTGGATACACACAGCACAAGTGGAGGCTGCAGAACCCCAAAAGAAACCAATTTCCAGCACTGAGACCCCTGCAAAAGTACTTACACAGTGGACAAGACCAAACGTCCTCCAGGATGCTATTTAAATTACTACAGTGAGTGGGTAGTTCTATAAGCAACAGAGATTAACTGGTATATGATATTTACAAATATCTGGAGGAGGGAAAAAAAAACACCAGCAACCCCAATCTCTGTGCAACACGACCCAGCAAAGAGATTCCACGTAGAATTGGATGGGTACAAGGTTTTATCCAAGTGGGATTACACACAAGCACAAAAATAAAACATTCTGTATTCTACATTATGTTACAAAGGCAGGCAGTCAATAAATAGGTCAATAAATTATGGGAAGCACAGAAGAGTATGTGTGAAAATAGGTGAAACTGGTTTTAGTTGGTGCAGGATAAAGTCTTTAGTGTTCATTCCCATGAAGTGTCAGAGTGATGCTTTCAAAGACGCTTATCACTCCCAGGGAAGATAAATTCCCTTAAAAGTGTAAGACAGATGTGGGGACAGTACAGTAGGCTCTGGTACAGGCTAAGAGAGTCAACGTCACTTACACTTTCCCAAGAATCTGACAAATTTGCAGCTTAGTATAAATAAAGTGACGGGTCTATTGTTTCTCAGCTCCCACACCTCCTTATCACCGTGATTTGTTGCAGAAGAGTGGCGGAAACATGGCATGTGACTCCATCGGAGAGGGGGGTGGCAAGATCTTTATGAATTGACAACTGCAGCACAAACATCAAGGAAAGATCCTCTCTATCTAGCTGGCACAGGGGTTTTCCTTTTCTGCCTCGTTCTGTGCAGGCTAAATGCACCACTACTACTTGCACATTTGAACTGGGTGACAAAGTTGTGTTGAACGCAACTTGCCAGACCGGGTAGGGAGACCAGTTTCTTAGCTGGTATAAACTGGTCTGATTTCAAAGAATCAGGAAGTTTCCTGCAATTATTTCTGCCACCTAAAGCTCTGGCCCTTGAGAGACAGCACACAGCTGGTGCTGCTTTGCACGGGGTGCTTTGGTAATAAACATGCACAAGGGGAATTTCTTGCCACTTCAGGTCAGATCATGGCACGAGCCTGGCAAGGTTCCTGGGCCCACTGCTTTACCAAGACAGGTGGGAAAGGGAATGGTTCCTTTTTGCTCCAGATGCCAAATCATACCTGCCAGCTGCCTTTAACTGAGGCAGGGAAAGATTAAAGAAAGAATTATGAAAAAAAGTAAAACAGTCTAACACCTTGTCGTGCCTTAGTGGCTTAGGAGCTTGAGAATTATTGGGACTTGAGAGCTACACAGATAAATTAAATAATAATATGAGCATGTAGAGATTTTACACCAAACTAAACAATCTAGGGGTGTACTGTTGATAATTCAGCTATCTCTAATAGCTCTGGAAATCCCTATAGATGGCAATCAACATTTCTGAAGTACAAAAATAGGCCTTTATTTCTGTGAATTTGAATGTGCCTCTCTGGCACAAAGAGCCCTCCCAAACAATCCAGTCATCTGCTCTAGGCCTTGAGAAGAAGAGAGACTCAGTCATCATTTGGACAGCTAAAACCAGCAAGAAGCAAGCAATGGAACAAAATATACATTCCCTACAGTCGTACGACTTGCCCCTTCCCCGTAACAGGAAACATACAATTATCTGTACATGCCTCATTAAATAACCTTATTAAATAGGAAATCCAAAATGTACAAATTTACAAACTGAATCATTAATTAAATACTTCCCCTGTGCACCCCTCTGTGCATGCATTCCCTCCTACTATCTGCAGCCACATTCTGATACCACCATGCCTTCGTATTTGAACTTGTAGGTGACCACTCCTGCATCTAAGTAGAGAATAGAGATGGGATCGAGTTTGGTGGGCACGCAGCAGGCCTTGGAGGCTTTCTGGGGATTCTTCAGGTGAACCAAAGTCTGGACAATGGCATGTTTGGTTGGTGTGACGTGCTCTGTTAAGGGGTAGGCACACACTCCGTGGCACTCGTAAGCTTCGTAGCCTGCTGGGGCGATGATCCAGGAATCCCAGCCAATCTCCTTGAAATCAATGTAAAGTGGAGTCTTTTTACAGTAATTGCCTTTTGCATTCCTCCGGATGCGGGCAGTGGAGTCGTAAATGATGTTGGATCTCATCTGGAGCAGTGCCTCCTCACCAGGCTGGCCGTGGAAATTGCCGACCTCCAGGTTCTCCAAGTCCAGGAGCTGCTCGTGGTCTATCATTTCGTTCAGCTCTTGCTTCTCCTCTTTTTTGTCATTGCTCTGGTCATCAGAGAACACGATCAACAGAGGCTCATGCTTAGCCTCAGAGGTGATGTCAATGTCCAGTTTGCCCTCTCCATTCTTCTCCTCCCCTTCCCTGCTCTCTATATGAACTTCCAGCCGGTGCGTGGTCAGTCCTGCTCTTCGCCAACGCCTGATGGCTTCGGTGACCTCGAAGCTCTCCCACTCACTGCTTGTGCCATAGATGTGCCTGGATGCCAGTGCCACTGCTTTTCTTTCTTCTCCTACCCCCAGATGGTCACTCTCCAGAACTTCAAAAATGGTGACTTTCCGGTCAAGCCCATGGTAGAGCATTTGGTCCCGTTCCACCAAGGTGTAGAGCCTCAGCTCTGCCATGATGATTTCTTCGTGGTGAGGGATGGAAACATTGAATAGAAGGGGGTATTTCCGGATTCCTGTAACACCAAGAGGATGGGAAGCCAAGTCTGGAAATGACAAAGATCAAATATTTTAGCAGGGTCAATACATCCAGCAACACATGCACTGAAGTTCATCTGACAAGCTTTGCTCTGTTTGGTTTCAGTTGAACAGTTCCAAGAGTGTGGGGTTTTTTTTCATCATTTCCCAAAATCATACTTGGAAAATAGGCTGACTCCATTTCAGTTGTCACAGGACAGCAATATCCCAGACATGATAAAGACCATAAACCTGGATTTATAGATTCCCTTTCTATCCCCATGTATTCCAGGGACTTCGTTGTCACCTGGCAGTATTACTTATTAAAAATACGTTGCCTAACACTGATACAAAATCACTTCCAGGTTGTTGCAAAGCAGTTACTTCAGAAATGAAGGAAAACAATGAAGAGAGGAAGGGAAGAAGGATATGGTGCTGGAGTGAATATGGCACAAAAGCCATATGAGCTGCATATGCATATGTATGTGTGTCTGCTCAGCATTTCTGTGCTAGCAGCTATTCCCTTCTGCTGAAACATCCCTCAGGATCCCCTGGAAGGGCCAAGCACTGAGGGAGGAAAAGCTGCTTTGGAAGCTGGAAATGGTTAGGGAAGGCAGGCTGTGAAAATCCAGCGTGAGGCACCAGTCAAGAGAAATCCTGCCATGGACTCGATGGGCTTCCAGTGAGCAGTGAAACAGCTGCACTCAGCCAGGCACTTTTGGCAGCTTTAGTTAATAAAGCATGTAAGTACATAATATCTGCTTGTCAGTCAGGCTGTCTGGCCTATCTGCATTGTTTGTTTATACACAGGCAATATGCATTTCCTCCCAGGGTGCAGGGATCTGAGCTAATTATTGCAGTTGGTGCTGAATTACTGCGCTGCCTGCTTGTAACTCAGGAGACAGATTAGGACATAGGACTGTGGTAACATTTCTGCAAAGGCAAACCACTTGTCACCTGTTACTATCTACATCTCTGACTTCTCCAATTTTGATGTGTTTGTAGAAAAAGGCCCTGATAAAGCTGCAAGTGTTGGCCATGCTCCACTGGTATTCTTAAGCAAGCAGTAGCTTCAGTTCGTGAGGTTTTGAGGCATCTGCCTTTTTCTTTTCTTTTTTCTTTTCTTTTTCCTTTTTTTTTTTTTAGTATTTTCCATTTTTCACTTTTTATCTGTTCATAAATAAAGACATGGGCTGTGATTCCCTACATGTCAATTGATAATGGTGGGAGCTGAATGTGCTCAGCAGAAAGCCAGGGTAGGAGCAGACTGAGCTGGAAGACAATGTTGTTTGAGCTTAGCTATAATCTCCATCCTGGAAGTAATCTTTGGGATTTCCTGGACCTTGATATGCCAAAGCAGGTCTGCAGTGATTGCACATAATGATAGGTGAGAAATGCCACCTGATGAACCAAAGCAATTCCCCAAGAGGCAAAGTAAAGGACACACAACATGTAAGGAGCCACGAGAAGGCTTGCAGGGCATGAGGAATGTTCATTTCTAAGTCAGATGTGACTCTGCTCTTCAGTTAGAAATTCCATAGGAACATAAACCATTCTATGAACCTATGAAATACCTCCTGCTGTTACCAGGACACCCCTAGCAGGGTCAGGAAGGGAGATGTGGAGTCCATAGAAAAGGAATTTCCCTTAAGATCTCTAGTTAAAAGAAAGAGCCAATTCCAGCCACCAACATGTTGTGTTTCTGTAATGTTCTTATAATAAATTTAATAAAGGATTTAGTGGATAAGAATCAAAGTACCATTACTGCTAATTTTTGGTAGGCAGGTGAAGAAACAAATTCCCTGGTATGATTTGTTTCTAATGTCCTACCCATTGCAAGTTATTAATTTCTTTATCATAAGAGTTCTTTAGAATGAAACAGATGGTTCTGAGTTACACCAACTTTCAAGACACATAAGAAACTCTAATTTCACAGCCCCTCTAGCTGCATGCTGCATGAAACTGTCTGAACATCAACAGTCTCACTTTACATCTTGTTGGTTTGGATTGGAAGAGGTGAGAGAAATACTGAAATGACAAAGTTAAGCCAAGTTTACCCTATCTGGAACAGAACTGATGCAGTGGCACAGAACTGCCAACTGCTCTGTGTGTTACTGGCAGGTCAGTTTGGTACCATTTACAGTGCTGAAAACCTGAAAGAATTTCAGTTTTGCCAGTGGAATGATCTCAGATTTGTATGACTAAACCACACTGTATTTTATTCTTTAGTAGACCCTACTTGGTAATTTTTATCCTGTTTGTTTTTTCCAAATAGAGCAAAAGGAGAGAAGAACAAGACGAAATCCTGCACGTGTCTCCATTTGTGCTGGTGAGCAGTGACAGACGTGGCTGTTGAGATGAGAACCTGCTCACCCATGGGTGTAACTGGTTTGCCATCAACCCTCCAATAAATTTCTCCACACTTGAGAAGAGACCATGTAAAAAAGATTTAAATTATTACAAATAATTTATTTTAATTTTGCTGGAAAAGTGTCCAGGCCTGGCAGAAGGACAGAGCAGACCAGAGCTGGTGGATTCTCTCCTTGCATCTTGCTGCTTTGCACAGCTGAAAAGACTTGCACAGAGCCTTTCCCTATTGTTCATAATTTCAAAACTGCAAATGGTAGAAAAAAAAAAAGACTTCTATACTTCATTGACTAGGTTAAAAAAGGGTAAGCAAAGCCCCGTGGCAGCTTGAGTAGTTGCAAGCTGAGCACTTAGCAAGAACCAAAGCACTTTTTTGTGCCTAGTGGAGTAACTGGTATTTAGAAATCATTAGTTGAAAAACATTTTTAACACAAAACCTGTCTTAATGCAAATAGGTATTGACAAACCGTTGAATGTTAGCACTGGAACATTATCTTATCCTGACTGAACTTGGGGGAAATGTCAAAGCAGAAACTTCATACGGTCACACTTCTTCAGATTTTTTTCTTTTAAAATAGGAAATATTCTCATCCTCCAAAGTAAAACCTAAGGGCTACCCAAAGTTTGCCTCACATATTCCTATGGATTTGCTGGACTGTGTTCAGACACAAAAAAATTCCCGTGAAGATCAATAGTGAGGGGATATTAACTGAAAGCTGCAGTTGGTTAAGCTCCTAATAGGAAAATATTGCACCTTGAAGAGCGTGTGAAGATATTTCTTAACTTAATTTCAAAGATGACTTAAGGTCTTTTGGGGGATTATGAAAACGAACCCAAATTATACTTGGTGCTGTCCAAATAAAAAAAGAAATTTCTTCTTGTCCCCAAACCTTACAGTCTCAAAACTAAAGGACCGTGTATTTCTCTCACAAGAAGTGGGACCTGGGTGATGCTGGCACAGTGTTAGCTGCTTCACCCAACACCACCCTGGGTGAAAGAACTTTTTTTCCTCAAGTGTGGTTCATGCCCGTGTCTGGTAAATACATTTCCCACTGGCCATAAGGCTGCTCATTTCTCTTTACTTCTCCCAGAGACGCATCTTACCTTCATTTTTGAAGCTCCTAATAATGTTTGCGGATGGCATGGATGTCCTGTCAGTGGCAAACCTGTTGTACAGCTCTAGCATGTACTCTGGTGGATCCACCTTGGCCGATTCGTGCAGGGGAATGTCAGAGAGGTTCAATGTCTTCAAAAACTCGTTCTTCATATTCTGCAGCAGCGTGTTGAAATCGACGCCATCCTGCTCGGAGAGAATCTCGTCGAAAAGAGGCACGTCTTCCTCCAAGGAAGAGTGCTCCAAGCTCAGGATGGGACTGCAACTCGCCAGGTGAACCAGGAGACAGAGGACAGCCCAGAGCTGGAGGGCTACAGAACCCATGACTTCCCTCCAGCCTCCAACCGCGCTCGCCAAGCTCTAACTCTCCTGTGGGCTAAGCGGCCGTTTTATCCCCTGGGTTGTGTGCGGCTTGTGTCACAGAGAGATGACAAGTTTGGAAGCTCTTGTCTTGAAACTTGTGATCCGTCCTGTCTGTCTCCCCCTTCCCCCTCCCCAAAACCAGGTCTCAGTAATTGGATATGGCTTGCTCTCTTCTGTGGTCGTCTTGCCTCTCTTATCTCGTTCAGTGTAAGCTGTTCACCAGATTTGTTGCTATCTCGCAATCCCCTTTCCCTTAATGAGCATTTTGTAAACATTCTTCACTCGGACACTCTGAGATAGGACAAGTTTCTCCTCTGAGAGGAACTGCCCTTTCTTTCTGCCTCCTGGTAGCTGACTTCCTTTGCCAGGCGTGAACAGCTGCAGATTTCAAACTCAGACAGAAATTCTACAGAGCCTCTAGCCAAACCTATCAGTTTTTGCACCAGGGGCAAAGAACAGCTCCCCTAAGGGAACAACTTTTCCCTTTTCAAAAGTACTTCAGAGTTAAGCTACACGACACTTATAAAGGAATTTCTGTGGGAAAAGGTCCACGTGTACAGGGCAGAGCACTGGAGAAGAGCTGGAGGTGCCACCACAACCCTGGAGTCACAAGGCCCTGGGTGCAGAGAGCAGGTGAGCTTGAGATGAGGGAGGAGAATTTCTCACATGGCAACTGGAAAGCTGTGCTTTGCAAGGGCTCTGCTGGAAAGAGTGCTTTGAAGAGAGAGAGCATGCAAGCCACAAAGTGTGGCTTTGAAAGAGAGTGAGGAATGGAATATTTGCAACTGGTTCAGCAAATCTTTTCTTCCTTCTTTATTATATGCTTCTGACTTGCAGGCTAGAGTTATTCTTCTTTCAGTCACAGCACTGCTAAAGGGGCTGTCAAAACATGACCAAAAACACACAAAGGCCAACAGACTACTCTGACTTCCCCTTCACATCACTTCAGATAGCTCAGAGGCACAATATGGGGAATATTGAAATGATTTTGCTAAAAAGATGTGCTAAAATTCAGGCAATAGTTTTGTATTATGTTATACACATATTATAAATTATTTACTGGCCCTTATTGCATTAGTGTGAAAACTTCAACGAATTGTGAGTGATGTGCACGCAAAAATTGCTCTAGTTTTTATGTTTTAAATTAATCCTCTTTTTTTTTTACGTAGGTATCAATATATTTGTGAAAATCACATACAGTATTGATGTCATGGAGCCAGACCTTAACATGGCCTTTAAACCTCATTTTATTAAACTTTTCTTCTTTTAAACATGGGAAGCTTGACAATAAAAGCTAAGTGCATCACCAGCGTTGCTGTTATTGCTATACTACATCAGAAGTAGATAGTTGAGCTCAGGAAGATTTAAATCTCATTGTGGAGTTCATGATAATCTGTGCAAGTCTATCTATAAATCCTTTGCAGCCTTGCCAAAGGCTCATCTCTGAATATTGTGGCTTTCCAGAGCCAAGCTCAGAAAAATTAGGGAAATTCTGGAGGGGAGTTCAGGTCATTTCTGTTAATTAACTTGAAAAGAAAAGCAGTCTTCTTCTTGTTGGTGATGCATCACCTGACTGTGCTGAACTGAGGGCTTTACTACCATAGGAAGTGAGATTAACATTCAAAACCATGAAAATAGGCTTAGCCTTAACTCTTTCATGCAGCACAGTACCAGTACTGCACAGGAAAATCCTCAGAGGCAGCTCTGCAGGCAGCAGATACTGTCATGAGAGCAGGAACACCTCCAGAAGTGGCTTCCTGGTTTTATGCTTAAATATTAATTTCAGAAATGCACTAAGCATGTTGCAAGAGTTATTGCTTCCAGGAAGGAATCAGGTGCTGAACCTTCTCAGCACTTCACAGCATATGGCCTAATTCTCAGTCCTTGCTTGTACCTGGTTTGCCTTCCCAGACCAGCCTGGGTAATGGTTTGACTGCAGAGGCTGCAGGCACATGGATTTGCCTTCCTGAGTTTGTAAGCACTGGGATCTCTGTTAATCTGTTAATCCAAAGGAACACTTGTAGAGTAAGAGGAGATTTTTCTAGGTTCACTCCACTTTTATACAAATTAAAACTGTGCAGCTCTGGTTTGCTGGGTGATAAAACTGAAGAGGAGGACTTAACAGCTCTGGCAGTGAGCTAAGCAGCAGTGACACTGCCTGGGAGCAGGGGCTGGGCCAGTGACCTCTGCAAGCCCTGCAAAGTCCAGGCATATATTCTATGAAACTGTGATTTCACACCCTGCAGATATAAATATGTACAATAAAACAGTAGTGTCTGCACAGTGATCTCACAAAATTTCCTACCCCACAAATATGTCATCAGGGACACGGTTCCTGCTCAGACATTCCCACTGGCTTTGCCTTTCTGCTCTTTTTGATAATTCCTCAAACAGGAGCATTCTGCAGGGCAGGGCAGCCTGCTGGGTCAGACACTGAACAGTTTTTCCTGAGTTTCCCAATTTAGTTTCCATCCCTCTGGGGAGGGATACCAGAGGAGGAATACCCATAGAGTACATGAAATAAATAAACGATTTAATAATTTAGTAAATAAATAAATGAAATAAAAGCAGCTTCCTGTTTCATCTAGGTTACAGGCTGATAACTTTAACACGAGTTATTTTTTGTTGTTGTTGAAATAAGTTGCTTGACAGAGGACTTTATTTTGTGTCACTGAAATGAAGAGGTTTGTCCTTTTTTTCCCAGCTGCACAATAAGTGTCCTAGAAAGGAAATTACTCTCAAAAAATCTATGCTTAAATAGAATTACTGAGGCTGTTGAAGAAGGAACACTAATGGACATAGCTGCTTAATGATGATTAAATCTTTAGCATAAAAAATGACCCAATTTCATTAGCAGCAAACGGTGTAACAGGCAGACAGAGTTACTGAAAGGTGTCTTGGCCCTCACTCCTTGAAAGGCTGTGTTGGTTTCCCCAGCTAATCTGCAGCTGCAGAAGGGCAAACAGAGCTAGTGAAAACCTCAGCCTTTGCACTGAACCTGGCAGTGCCTGGGAGTGACATTCAACATGTCCAGCACTGTTCCATGAGTGTTTCACCCTTCCTGTCAGAGGTAGCTGCTGGGGGAGGAGGTACAATGGATTGGACATTCTCCATTCTTACGCCAGGGTGAGAACCAGAGGGGAAAATCAGCTAAAAAGAGCTAGGAGAGGCCCTTCCTCCTCCCAGAGCTCTGCAGATCACAGATGAATGCAAATGCAGTTGATCCAGAGGCAGCCAAGGCTCTGCAGCAGCTCCTGGGAACAGCTCACTTGTCGAAAGGGTCAGTCCTGAAGATTGTGGGGCTCCAAAATAGACTCTAATCTCAGGCACCCCACAACTTCCTCCAAGCTGATGCCTCCACGGCTTCTTCTGTCAAGAGGCAGCAGAAGAGCAGGGGTTTGAGCAGGAATGTGTGAAGCAAGCAAGGTGCTGAAAGGCTAGAAAGTGAGGCAGGGCTTTATGAAGTGTCAAGGTCGACGATACACGAGATAGGAAGGGTGTGATGCTCCTCTGGGCAAGAGGAAATGCAGAAAAAGAATGTGAAGGGGTTTTTAAGCATCCTCACCCTTTCTTAGGTTGGTTTCTGGAACAGAGGAACAACCTGCTCTCATCAACACTCTGAGCAGACTGGGATGAGGAACCTTTCTCAGGAGAAAGTGATTAATGTTTGTTTATGTTTCCTGAGCTTTCTAGCTCTGAATAGTTCCTCAGTGAATAGAAAGAAATTCTGCCAGTTAGTTATAATGTCATCTGTAATTTCTCCATGTATACACTCAGGTGGGTTTTGCTTCAGCAGTCTGTACCTTAACAAATTTAATTAAGCTGTTAAAATTAGATTGTTGTTACCTTCGAGGCCTTTTTTAAACCATGAAAAAAATTTTTCCCTTTTTCTATTTAATTTCCTTTTTCTCTGATGGCTTTTAATGGATTCCATTGAAAAAGCCTCTCAGAAAGCACCACCAAACAAATCCAAAGAGATTAAGATTTCAGAAGAGAAAAAAAGAATTGGTTTTGATTGAAATACAGAAGCATTACTGAAAAGCAAATATTCCTTAGACCTCCTTTTAAAAAAATAGTAAAACATTTGAGGAGAATTATCTGATGAACTGGTGTTCTATTAAGTCATCTACTGGAGGAAGACAGAATATTAGAATTTTTTCTGCCCTGCTTACATATGAATATAAATATCCCAGGTAAAACTGGCTGGAATGTGGAGGTCAGAGCACTTCATTCAGAGTTCATAAGGGAAGAACTTCCATCCACTACAGGCTCTTGGGGATATTTCTTATAGATATTCAAATCTTGATTCCAGATGCCAGTAAATGAGATGAGAAACCTAATAGGCATCAAGTATTTCCAGTACCCTATGATTTCTAAGAGCTTTACAATTTTCATGTAAGTTTTATTTGTCAGCAGCACAGTCAGATACTTACGTGTACAACAGAAAAGAAACAACTCTTGTCCCCAAGAATGTGCATTGTATGTGAAAAGACAGATGGAGTAGCAAAGGCAAACACCCTTGTATCATAGAAGATAATATATCAAAAATTATATCAAATTACTTGCCCAAGGTAGCAGAGGACACAGGTAGCAGAGCCAGCAATTGGGCCTCAGTTTCCAGAACTCAAAATGCGTTCACCTGCCTCACCACAAGAAAATACCCACTCTGCTCCTGCAAGGGACTGGCACTAAAACACGAGGGAATCTTTGTCTTGGCTCTACAACTTCAGAGGAACAAAAAATAGTGTCAAGCCTGAGTGTTCACTGTGTGTGACACAGAGAGCTGTCACTCTCAGCCACACACCTGCTTCTGCCCACAACACAGCATTAACAATGAGTGTGTACATGGAGGACCAGGACTGCCTTTGGTGACATTAACCAGTGCTCAAACCCACTGAGGTCAGTCTGAAACCCCCCCCCACACACACATTTTCCCACTGCACAGTGTAAGGAGGAACCACTGTCCCAGCACTGGATCAAATCTCAGCATTTGGACTGAATCAGCAGCAAGATATCTTGTTCAGAAATCTGTCAAATTCATGCTGAGTAAACCTGAAATTCTTTTTGCAAGCTGTGTAAATGCAGGGATTTCAGTTCAAGGCAGCTCTCTAATTAGGACCCCACAGACATATATGACATTTTAGGGAAGTAGGATAATGATGCAAGCTAATAGACTCTAGCAACCACCTCAGCATGTGATTTGGAGTTTTCCAAAATACAGGCACGAAATTATTACGAAAATGCCCCACAATGGTCTCTGCCAGCAGATAGCTGTGGCATGAGGTAACTGTTGGATGTGACATGGGAGATAAAGAAGAGTGTGACACTGACAGTGTGATGAGCTTGCAATGGAATAACTAAAATTAGTTTCCATTCCTGCATCTAAGTCCTTATTCCTGTAAGACTTGGTTCCTGGCTGCTCTGGATTTCCTTTCCATAAATGGGTTGTTCCCAGCAGCTCTCTGTTATGATTTCAGGTGTTCCTAGAAAACAACAAGGCAGCATTTAATGAAGGAATGGGGAGAGAGAAGTGTAGCAATGCATTGTGACCTGTGGGACTGAGAAAAAAACAAAAGAGAACAGGGAAAAGGAAAGGCACTGTGCAGCCAAGAGGGCAGAGAACTACTTAAACTCTAGGACACAAACCCCTCCTGACCCAGAGACTGAAATGTGCATCTCCAGCTTTATATGGGAAGCCAGCAGCACCTTGTCTTCATCAGCTCCTTCCAGGTAAATGAAAAGAATGGGGGACATACTAATGAGCAGGGCACAAAAACTACCTGTACTACCATGGGCAATTCCCTTTCCTCTCTTTTTTTCCTGCTGAAGTAGCAAAATGTCCAGGCTGGAGGAAGGCAGCCCAGCAGTGTGTGTTAGTGCTAGTGCCACCTGGTCTCAGCTTCAGGCCAGTGGCCATGGGGCAGGACAGAGAAAGAATGATAAGCAGATATTTTCAAGCCAGTGCAAAGCCTGAGCAACTGAAACAAAAAGGAGCTGGAAATAGCTGGACATTGACTTTCTGTCAACGTCCTGTCAGTCACGTGCCACAAATGCACTGGGAGCTCTTGGCCTTCTTATTACTGTGAACCCCAGCTCCCCGTGTGCTCCTTTCCCCAAGCAGTTATTTGGAAGAGGTGCCATTTTCTAGAGTGACTGGCTTGGCTTTGGAATTAATCAGGAGATTTCTAGCATGCACTCAAGTCCATAGCTCAGTCCTGCAGTCAAAGAAAAAAACACTATATGAAAATTCTTAGATCCACATATGAGAAAGGCAAAGAGGAGCTTGCTTTTACACCTACTTCTGTACACCCCAGCATTTAAACTGTCTTTTTTCCTGCCAAGCCTCAAAATGAACTAAAACGGACAATAAGAATACTTACATCCAGCACAGGTATTTCCAGGAGCAGTATACAAATATTTCCTTATAGCATTTATAGGGTGGGAGGTGAGTCAAGAAATCCACCAATTCTTCTCCACTCCCATTATATCAGCATGTGGCTCCATGCAGATGGAGGTCCTCATACTAGGAGGTCACTTAATATTTAGACTACTTAAAAGTTACCCAACTTATTAATTCAGTCTGATTCAAACCTGGTGAGACATAGTTCAAATAAATTAATTATTGTTTGAGATCTTCACATAGAAAGTGACTGTACTGCAGTGCTAATGAAGAGCAGAATAGGCACACTGTTTAATACCAAGAGTTTTAACTCTGCAGGATTCTTATCATACTTGCTTCACAGAACAGTTTAACAGAAAAAGGTCAAGAGAAAGTTCTAATTTTACATTTTTGAAATTCCTTCTCTCATCATCTCCTTATTCTGCAGAGCTTTGGTATTCATGTGGGTGTTAAACTTCAGGGAAGTCTCTGAGCAGCTTCAGTGACACTGACAAAAGCAAGACTCCTGAACAAAACTTTACAGAAATCTCCAAACTTGTTCCTCTTTCCTTGTCAGCTATGTCCAACGTGGACTCTTGCTGGAATACCATTCTTTACCTTACTGAGAACTTCATGGAAGTACTCCTACAGGACAAAGGACAAAGCTGTTGTGAACAATTACTAAATGTATCTTGTCCTCGGTTTTCAGAGCTATGGATTCTTCATCTTCAGTGATGGGTTGGAAGAAGAGAAGTTTTGTTCACCAGAAATTGTTTTGTTGACAGTTTTGACTGATAGCTTGAAATTATTTAACTGACCACTGGAGCAGTAGGCAGAGACAGAACATTTTCTGGCAGTGTTGGCTGATGTCTCAGCACGACATGGTAATTACAAAGCCAACAGCTTGTAACAGTATCAAGTAGATATGAGGAAAAATTAGACATGCATGTCTAATATTTGTTCTGTTTATTTTACATAGGGGTTGGGATCAAAAAGGGAAAGCAAGTTTTACGTAACAGTAGAAGAGATGGATTCAGTAAAAAATACTGTTTATGTATGGCCTTAGAAGTTCAATGATTAAAATGTATTTCATCTCAGTTTCTGTAACTTGATGACTGGAATTGTACTGGATAAATTAGGGTTGTCAGCAGCCTCTCTCATTTATGTCTGTCACGTGACTGAATATCAAATTTTGTCTTTTCCACCTTTTTTTTTTTTTTAAGGAAAACTCCATAAAACTCATTCATTTTTTCTTCAATTGCAGCAAAACTTCCAAAATGGTCTGGTCCTCTTAGTCTGCCTTCTGCAACTTTATTTTTTAGGATTTTGAGGATACTTATGTATTGGCTGGCATTACCACAGACTTTGATCAAATGCTGTTAATAGCCCACTTCACAAGGCAACTGTTCTTTCCTCCTTACCTGAAAAAAGTCTTGCATATATCCAAGACCAAACTGAAGGATTAATTGTCCTCCAAATGTAACTACCATACAAAAAAAGTGACTTTATCCTGGAAGCTTTAAAAAAATAAATGACAATGGAGGGGAAAATAAGAGTCCATACATAATAGGTCTGTGCAAGTATCTTTACAGCCAGGAAACTTACCTCATTGATACACAGACTGTATTCTTATTAGCTGTCACACCAGTCAGAGACCATTTTAGTAGCAGGATAGGCACACAGAGACTACTCCCCCTCAGGCACTGTTTATAGTCTTTTAACACTTGTGATGATCTGCATTAAGAAAATACATTTAAATTGGAGAGATTTTAATCAATAAAAACTTTTTAGAGTTTAGTGCTGCTAGTTCTACCATTCTTGTGTTGTAATCATCTCCTTCCCAGGTGTTTAACACTTGTAAGCTCTGCATAAACATTCCTTTATCTGAAGGAACCCACCCCCTCTGGTAATTCTTCACTTCAAATTAGCAAACCCCCCCATTGGGGGAGTCTGTAATGTGTTTTAAATCATGCTGCACATCTCCCCAGTTTTTCTCAGAGCAGGCTGGTGGATGGGGGTGTCTCATGAAGCGTGGATGGCAGCTTATCTCATTGAGAGCATGGAACAAGCCCCTCACAGTCCCTGGTGTTAAAGGGCTCGACTTATCTGGAATGAGTGGCAGAGTGCTCTGGCTCAGCTCTCAGTATATTGCACCCAAGGACATTGCTTAATGTGCTGCTGTCAAACACCTCCCAGTGTGCTCAGGGCAAATTTCTGAATCAGGGAGCTTCTCTAGGTGAAAACAGGCTCTGCTTCCTATCACAGGGGATGGAAAAGGTTACTGGGTACCAGTGTTGGCTCAAGCCTTAATGTCCTTATGTCTCAATTTAAACATATTTTAAAATGCTTAACAGTTGTTAGGTGACTGTATGTACAGTGGTGCCAGCAGGAGAAAGGGAAACTCCCCAGCAGCTGGCATGGTGACTATCAGGGTAAGTATGGGAAGGGTGGATGGACTGGGTCCTACCTGGGAAGTGCCAGAAGGGATTAACAGCCTGCAAACAGATAAAAGCCTTAGCTACTTTTATAGCCTGGGCTGCCCTGGAAGCTATCTGAATTACAAGAACCTCCTCAGAAAAACTTGTTGCACTGCTTTACCCCTCTACCCTCCTTTATGTCCCACATCAGCTCCTGTGCTAGTACCAGCAAGTACAAAGTGATGTTTTAAAGGACACTTTCTCCACTCTGAACACAGCCACAGAAGGGTCTACTTTATGTTAAATTCACTTCTCTACCCAACAAGAAATGGCTGGAACAACCAGAGGACTCCATTCAATAGGTCTGAATCACTTCCTCTCGTTATACACACCCTCAGAAAATTAAATAAAGTGGGAACTGCCAAATCATATGAGTCTGGCTGCCTCTTACTGCACTGAGAGAAAGAGCAAAAAAAAGCATCTGTAGAAGAGGAAGAGAGATGCTAAAACCAGCAGAAGATGTGGCCATGACAAGTGCTAAGAGCAGCAGGACCTGCCTTGCAAGGAACAGAGACATGGCTACAAAACTCCAGCCAGACTGCCAGCCCCAAAATACCCCAAAAATGATGAGCCCAAAGCACATCTCTGGGTTATTCAAAACAGAGGTAGGAGCTCAGCTAAGCAGCACTGGGCAGGGGCAGATGAGGCTGGCTAGATCTCACTTGGTGGCAACAAGGTTGTGATAAGGAGAGGGAGATAAGAAGAATGCAGAAGTGTTGGGGCTTCCCCTGTACCTGTGCTCATGGGCAGTGTGTGACTGGCCTTTGTCAGATTTATCTTTCATCTGTAGCTGCATTGCTTTCCTGAAAGAGTAAAGATGTCACTCCTTCATGTCAGATCTTGTGAATCTTTGCTACTTACATTTTAGTACAATTTGAAATCTGATTAATAAACCTGGAGCAAATGCAATGCCTCATTAGATAATGGAAGATATATACACCTGTTAAAGAGAAAAAAAAAAGGCAAAAATTAAGGGATCAAAAAGAGTTCAGTTAATCACCAAATGGGAGATAATTACAAATGAAAACAAACATTCCTGGTTTGGAAATCTGAAAAAATTCTCTACATCCTGATTCAGGTTTATCTTCATGGGGAACAGGTCTCAGATTGACAGGGATTAATTTTATTTTAGTTCTGAGGTGGGGTTTGCTCCTGATTGGTGTTTTCACCAGCCTGAATCAGCCAGATGTCATTTAATAACAACACTAGATTCTGATTGCACCACGAGAAAGGCAACAGCTGGGTTACTGAAACCATCTAGTGGTCAATCCAGATTACAGACACTTCTCAGCTCAAGTGGGAAGCAAACAAATACCACCAGAACTGGACTACATGCAGCAGAAACGATGGTATGGCTCACTGGTCAAGACACTGACTTATTTTAAACAAGTAACTGTGCAAAACCCAGCTCACCTTCTGTCAGAAAATTATTTTAAATCTGACTATTTAAGATGAGACACCTTGATTCAAAGCCAGCATGGACGCAGCTTTTAGAGGAATGCATCATCTTTTCTTCTTGCACATGGATCTTGCCATGTTCAGTGGTAAAAAGAGCTTGGATTAACATGCAGCACAGGTGCCTAGATAAATTGGTGTCCTTGGCAGTGAGGAACCACAGAGGCTTCCTGCCCACTGATATGCATAAGGATCAGGAAAGGTTAATTGCAGTGGAGCTGGAGATGGGACTGAAATGTGTGCTAAATTCTGCCCTCCCCAAATGCTTGACATGTTTCAGCTGCCTGTCAGTGTGCATCCAGTGATACCATTGCCTGGATTCCAGGCATGCCTTTAGACACCTTTCAGGCTTTTTAAAAAGCTGGGAGCAAATAATCATCATTCTGATTACCCAGCCTAGGGTATGCTGGTTTAATTTAAATGCTGCTGTCACACGTGCACACAGATACTCACTTAGGCACACTCAGACACTCTCAATGTGCTCTCTTCCACATCAACCAAATTCCCCACCTTTTATAGAACAAGCCTAGCTGAGAAGCTAGTTACCTTCCAAAGCATGCCTATTACTTTAATGTAGAGCAACTCTTGGAAAGATGAGGTAGATTTCAAGATAATAAGATTCACATTCTGATACTCTCCTCCTTTCTAGACTCTTTCTGCCAGTATTTCTTTAGGATCTAAGTTTGTGTCTTGACTCTTTTCTTAATTTCTGTGACAGATCTGGGTTCCAGTCCTTGTAGGATCACCACACCTCTTCTGATATAGATATACCAGTTGCCTGTGCTCATTTCAAGGTGTTAGTCTTACATTTAAGGCTAACAAACTTCATTGAAAATCCACCCTGCACATTAACTTTAGGCAACTATTAGGATAAGCAACTCTGGTTTGTTGACTGAGAACACAACTCCCTCTCTCCCATTGTTCCAGAGGATGGCTGCTGGCTGCTCTCCACTTAGGAAGTGGCTGTGGGTTCCACCCGTGGAAATCAGTGGGAATTTTCCATCTCTTCCAGTAGGAAATCTCATGGATCACAATATATAAAGATCCTTACCAACAGATGACCCATAAACTACTGCTACCTAACGAGCTCTGTGAAAGCAGATGCTTGGTATTACACAGAACACACATCTAAGTTGAGTGATAAATAAAAGGCAAGCTACATATTTCCTTCACATCATAAACATTCAGCCCAGACCCTCTCCTGCATTTAAAAACTGAAAACATTTTCAGATTACCATTATCTAAAGCAACAGATGGACTCAACCCTCAGGGACACTTTATCTGTTCTTGATGCTTGGTCCTTGGTCCTTCTCTGTAGTCTTGTAATAATATTCATCACCTTGCAAGATAAGAAAAATAGACTGATTAGTCCCAGACAGGTAAGATACATAGTAAACTCTGGCATAGTCAGCAAAGACTGAAATATCAGGAGACAGCAGTGGTGCACTACAGTATAAAATAGATAAAATATCAAGCAACTTTCTTCTGCACAGTTCCTTTTCTCTGCTTTTGTTCAGAGCTAGGTGTACCTTTCTGTTTGTCCTGTACTTAGTCACTAAATCCAAAACAAATTCTTTGGCTCTACAACTATTTCTAGCATAATCTTTGAAATCAGTGAGAGGTTGGTGATACCAACAGGCCTAGGCTCAAGGTCTGTAAATTCAGAGCTGTCAGATGCTCATTCAAGAGTTCAGGTAAACACAGACCATCCTCTGAAAAACAGGGGCAGGAGTGTCAAGAAGTTGATGATTTTTCCTCTGCTTTGCTTCTGTTTGTGAGCTGCACCCCCAAAGGCAGAGCAACATCTCAAGATTTTCCTCCAGGCTGCTACATCCAGAACAGCTTCCTCTAAGCTGTGCACACTGACATTGGAGGTGCTGTGAGAGTAGGTGGATTGATGAAGCACTATCTATGAAACAATCAACAAAGTAGAAACACAAAAGTACTGCTGGCAGGCCTGACTGATACAATAATATTGTGAGCTAAAACAAAAGTTAGAAACAATCCTCTATGCTTGAGTACCTGATGGGCAGAAATGCTGCCTCCCCAGCTCAAACAAAATTAAATGGCAGACAATGAGGCATTGAGCTTGGTTTAGAGTTCTCTGTGGAAGTCTTAGCTCTAACATGGAGTGCAAATCTACTGAGCTTGCACCACTGCCTCAAAATCAGTGGACAATAAACATTAAAAGCTTACTGGTAACAAGGGTATACATGCAAAAACATGCAAATACCTCCTAAACAAAAAAGGTAAGACCTTAAGTGTGCTTACCAGTTTAATGGAATGCAGTCACACTACAGAAAAGGATTTTTTTAAGCCATCCGTGAAGACTGAAGAGCTGGACTGAGTTCCTGCCTTGATGAGACAATTTCCATGAGAGCAGTCGAAGCAGACAGGGTGGATTGTGCTTCAGTTTCCCACTGACAGTATCAAAGCAGCAATTAATCTCTTATCCTGTCCATTCAGAATAGTCCTCATGATCTGCAAAAAGCTATGCAAGAGGAGAACAGGACTCTCTTGACATGAGTGGTGCTGTTTTTATCCCTGGGTCAACGGAAGAGTTTACCTCTACATCTTTCATAACCGTGCATAACCCCTCAGTGGTTTTCCTCAGATCTCACTCAGATCTCAGAATATTGTTCCACTTATAAATTAAATTAGTGCACAGAGGGTTGCTTTAAAGGAACTAATTCTGATTAAATTAGTAGCAACTCGATGAGAGACTCAAAGGATCATTATTACACTGCACACACAGTAAAGGTTCAGACTCATCTCTACTGCAATCAAACAGAAAAGCAGATTGCATTGATTAATTATTTAAAATATCCTTGAATCAAATAATAATTTTAGGGTAATATGACTCAGCTTTGTTGGTACATCTAGTCTGTCTCTCTGGGAGCTCTAGCAGTCTGTTTCTTTATGATCCACTTCAGTCTATGGTCTACAAACTTTCACTGGATAGTTGTCAGGTCAGCATCCCTGAAGAAATAATCCAAAGATATATCAAGTTTGAGATAATTAAGGCATGTATTTTCTGCATTTTTAAGAGCTTGGCTGACATGGTGCATGGGCTTTGTCATGACTTCCATGTTCTCTGACAGAGGAGTACACATGAAAAGGGTTGAAACTTGACAATTGTCACCTGGAAACCAGACTATGGCTTCCAGAGTGCTGAAGGTCTTGAAACAACAGCCTGTTGATGCTGCACCCACAAAATCTTTGGAAGTCACAACCCATGTGAGCACTTGTCAGGCAGAGCCCTCAGAGTTTGAGGTGTTTCCCATCCCCCATGCACCAGAGAAGAATATCACAGCTACAGGTCCTTGATTTCCTTTCCATCTGTGAGCTCCACTTTAAAATACAACCAAACAGGCTTTATCCTGCAGACACACTGTGTATTCCCAGATTTAATTCCTGGAGTTTGACTCTACAGAAACATTCTTTAGATCACCAAGAACCTGAAGCCTGTTGTGAATACAATTAATCTAAAACCCCAGTTTCACTATGTGATAAAATACTGTTCTAATAAACAGCAGATGATTTGACCAGGAGGCTGATTTCACAATAACAAGTTGCAGACCTGAGACCAGTTTCTGGGGCTCCAAAGGAATGCCTTGTCCTCTGGAGGACTTTCAAGACTCCAGTAAACATTTACTTTTCAGCCCCAAAATATACACTCCATGCAAGGACTGATGGAAAGGACATGTGAACTAAACCACTCACTGAGATCTACCAGCAAAGCAGGCAGGCAGCACACCAACTCTGCCTCCTCATGGATTTTAATCAGCTCCTGACACAAGATACACAGGGCACTCCACAGCTCCTTTTACACTAGCATTGTTCATTTTATCCTGGGTTACAATTTTTTTACAAAAAAAAAAAAATTATTGGGACAGTCTCCTCTATTCAAGTTTGAAAAATGCCCAGAACATGAAACTCTCTGACCCATTTCACCTATTCAAATTGCAGAATTCCAGTTTCTTTGTAAATGGTGGTCATGTAGATCTGCTCCTCCCTTTATCCATCCATCCATCCATCCATCCATCCATCCATCCATCCATCCACCCATCCATCCCTTTGCTCCCCCCACCCAGCAATTGTACATGAAGTGAGTCAGCACCTGAAGAGGCTGGTGTTGATGCCAGAGGGAAGTTCTCCAATGGAAAAAACTGTTCTGTTACTGTTTTGTCATTGTCATGAAACATATACCAATGTCTATATATATATATATATAATCACTGGAGCATTGGAACACACCAAATGAAAACGTCTCTCTTCTGTAGCAAAACTAGCAAGGCCACTTTCTTTCCATTCTGCTTTCAGATGAAGACAAGACAAAGCATTTTAATGACAGCATTATCTTTATTGCTATATGAGAGGTTTGTTGCACTGAGCTTAGTATTGGCCTGTTGAGTCTAACATTGAGCTTTATTCCTGTTGGAGAGCATGGCAACCATCACACATGCATGCAAAAACCCAAACTGTTTCCATGCAGAAGTGCCAAGATCCAGACTATGCAACTCTTTCACAGACATTAAGGCCCAAAATGCTTGGAATTCCTGCTCTGGCACAGTTGTGAAAATCTGATGGTGCTAAAAGAAAGAAAGAAACAAAAGAAGATATCAGTGACAAGATCTCTCTGTGAAGCAAGAAAAAGTCTGTTAAATACACAAATTTCAGTCCCCAGTTATGGTCCTATCCGAGGTTCCTGTTGGTCTCAATTAAAATTTCTCAAAGGAAGGAGATGTCTGCACAGCTTTAAATCACCTTTCTGCTCCTCTTTTCCCACAACCCTCATTCAGTGGGTAGCACACTGCTACAGCAGATGCCTTTTGGGACCACTGTATCATCAGGGTATAAGTTGGGTCCAGCTGACACACCATGGCTTCCTCTGACACCCAGCAAACCATTTTGGAGCAGTTGTGGCAGATATTTAGATGCCTAACAATGAAAATCAGCATTTCACCACATTTTTCTTACCCTTCCAATCTTGCTAGGTGGTTTACCTCTCCTCTCTAAAACAGGGTGTTATGTTCCTGCTTCAAAGGTACTATGTAAATTTAGGCTTAAAGGACAGAAAGGAGCTTATGCACAGTAACAGCAGCAGAATGTTCTCATCTTGTAACTTACGCTGAGTCTTTTCCAGCTGGTAGAGGGGGAGCCCTGAGCAGAGGTGCTCAATGGCTTTACCATAGCGAAGCCAATCTTTGAAATCCCCAAACCTGGAATTGCCAGATTGAAACTGTACCCACACGTTGTTTGGAGAATATACTGTCTTCATTGTCTAAAAAGAAAATGTTAGACATCATCAGTAATGTAGCTTTGCTTTCATTCTACTAGAATAACCTTTGAGGAAATCCCAAAAATGTAAAATCACCTTCCTCTGCCTCATACAAAGCATCAGCTGAAGAAGTGACAAGCTTTTATAGAAAACTAATTCTTTTTTATCTGTTCAGAAATAAAAATACATATTAATTCTGTCAAACAGCAAAACTGAGCTATAGTCCTGGCATAATAAGCTATATAAATTGTTTTGCTGCAAATGCACTCCTGTTGGGCTGCCATAAACCAGGCCAGAACTCAAGTGCATCTCCAGGCAATACTTCCAGTCAGCTTCTTGCAAACTTTGCCTGAATAAGAAAGTCAAAGACTGGTCAAAGTAAGTTTCTAAATTCTGTTCTGCAAACAGAATTATTTGAAGTTATGTCAAGCTCAAAATAGCAGCATGACAGGAGAAAAAAAGGAAAAGCCTGTGGGATGTTACATTGAGATTATCTCAAAACAGTCAAATTATATTACTTATAGGCACAGGGGACCTTTGCAGTTGTAGTCACAATGATAACCCACCATCCTGTCAGATCTGCTTCATCATTGCTAATGCAGTGAATGACATTCCTAAGAACATCCATTCTTAAAGGGAGGAAGGAGAGTCCCCAGCACACCACACAACTCTGGCACAGTTGCCTTGCTTGTATCCAGCCCACACTTTCAGTACAAAGTCACCTTTTTTTCAAAAGCCAGGCGTCCAAGTTCTTTCAGCTCGGGGATGAACTCCTTGTCTATTTTAATGATGAAGCAGGCATTTCGTACGAATAACCGGGTTGCAATATAACCCTGGGATAAAAAATATAATTAATAATGGTTACTACTATTACTATTAGTTGATTCTCTCTTTAGGACAATCCAGAAGAAATATGAAGTGGCTACACAGGCTACTGATGTGGAATGACTCTGCGTTTCCATTGTCACCTTTGGGGAACAGAAGCAGCCTTCCCACATTAACATCTGTCCATGAGACTGGAAGTATCTTTTCTGACAGATTTCTGCTGCACTTGCTGTACCTGAATGCTGCAGACCTTCTCAGCTCTGACCTCACTGAGGTCAGTGACATTCTCCTGACTTTAATGAACTGCCACCACAGTTTTCATTGCAAGTCTTCTAAGTTACACTATGTGAGGGGTGAAACAAGGAGGAGGAAAGGTGATGACAGCCTTCAAAGAAACAGTGTTTCAGGACAATTTAGGTGTCAATACACTAGGATGATTTCTTAGCTTAAAAACTTCCTCAGAGATTAAGTTTAGGCAGACTCTTGGGTGTACTTACACGTTCATAGTCAAAAATGGTGTCAGAGGAGTAGACGCCAGAACGGACATGGACGTCAACGATGTGTTTCTCACTGTGAATGGTCATGGTTCCAGTGACATAGTTACTGCCAGGTTCTTGCAGGACAAAGGTCTTTGGTAAAAAACACAAGATCAGTGTCCAACATCTAGCTTGTTTCAAAGGTGCAATATAAGCTAATGTTTTGTTCCAAATAAACAAGTCTGATTGCTTTATGTAAATATTAAATTCCTTTAAAAAACCATGGTAGTCTCAGGAGGCCCTTGAGGTGGAGATTCAGGGGGAGGAAGGAGGGGACAGCCCCTGACTGGAGGCTAAGGAGAATCAACATGGGGCACCCCAGCATTATGTGTGGCAGCAGAGACCAGCAGGAGACTGCAACAGTCTCCAAATTCTGGCTTGAGCTAAGGGGATGTGTGTGTGTGTGTGTGACCCAATTTCTTCTTACTAAGCACCAACACAGGTGTTGGTTTATATGATTATTACTTCCAGCAGATGCTACACTCAGCAATAAGCAGCTGTTACTTTTTTTCTGAGCTATTCTTCCTATTATCTTTGTCCTTTGCCCTGGGATCCAAGACATTTTAAATCAGTACAGGCAGTAGAAGGTTTTTCACTCTACTTACTTCCAGTGCAGAAGCCTGAGTCCAAAAGACTCCCAGCAAAACAAGAACTGCAGCCTGTAAAAGAAAGAAGCATTCTCACTCAGCAGAAACACCAGGCAGTGCCATAGAAAAACCCAATTCAGTTCATAGAATCATAGAAATGTTTTGGATGGAAAAGACCTTTCAGATTGTCAAGTCCAACTGTTAACATTGCCAAGTCCACCACCCCAGTCCCCCAGCACCACACCTACACAGCTTTTAAATCCCTCAGGAATGGGGACTCCTCCATTCAGCCTGGGCCAGGGCCTGACAACCCTTTCAGACAGAAGTTTTATGAATTGAGGAAGGCTGCTGTAGCACTGGTTTGAAAAATTACCCACTTAACATGTATTAGTTGAAAAAAAATCACAATTCCTCACTGTAAAATTACTATTAGGTTCTTTTGCCTGTAACTGAAAATGCAGAATAACTCAACCATCACATTTCTTGTATTTTTCAGAAGTCCCTCCTTGATGCCACGTCACTTCTTCATTTGCCTCTACAACTGTAATTATTTAATCATAACTAAATCACCCTCCTGAGTGGTAATCAAGTTCTGCACCCTTTGCTCAAATGATGCTTCCACTGACCCAAAGGGGGCAACTGTTGAAGCAACAAATGCAAGCTTCCCACTGAACAATGCAGAGAAACAAAGACTGTATTAGTGCCAGGACTGTATCACTTACTCAAGCATCATCTTCTCTATCCTTTTGTTTTTAAAAATAAGGAACTTTCTATAATATGAGGTCAATAAGAATGGATATACTCACAAATCCGTTCATTTTTCTTTCAGATAAGACCCACAGGCTGCAGAAAGTAAGAGTGCAAGAAAACCCCAGAGACCTTCAACTTTTATATCTTGGTGCAGGTGTGGGAAACACTTGACAGAAGTTTTTCTCATGACTTGAACAAGTCCTTATTTACATGCCACACCATAGTAAGCCTCATATCTAAATTTGGGGTTGGTACAGATAACCTGACCCCGATATGTTGGAGCCACTGACTAAGTCAGCTTTTGCAGAATCAGTCACTGCAAATGACTTCTTTACTGGTTTAAACATTATAGTAATTCCCACTCTTGGTGGTTCCATTTTTAAAATATTTATCAGGCTATTGTCCAAAATTTAATGACATCAGGAATAACTCTGCTATTCGTTCATCCAAACTGCACTTTGTCTTCTGAAATATAATCCCCAAGAGCCTGATAGTCTGCAGGAAAATCCTGGAAAGAAATCATTGTGCCACCAGTGGCTGGCATGTAGGCCATGAGCTGCCTGATTCTTCAGATATTTCTACCATCTCTTCATGAATTCTCAACCAGAAGTGCTGACCACTTTTGATCAGTAACACATTCATTGAAATTAGTGTTGGGATTAGGAATCACAACTGTGTTTCACAAGACAGTTGAGGTCACTTCTAGCCTCCTCATCATACAAAGGAGTGACATGAAAATTCAGAGGATGTGTGCTGTACCCAGACACAAAACAAAAGGAGCACTCCTTTAAAGCTATGACTGGTTTCTGTATTTTATGGAAATGTCAATGACTGCATGGTATTGCCATGGGGTATTGCCAGGGGAAGCATTCTCCTGTGACTACAATCTCACCTGGACTCCTCCTTCTCTGTGACTCCACGTCAGCCAGTGCCAGAACCTTGATGGAACACACTGCTTTGTGTGGTCCTATTGGGAGGCCATAATTGAAGCCTATTCCTTTCTAAACAAAAAAAGAACTCCACCTAAGAGCCAACACATTTTTGTAAACTCAGTCATCAGGCCTCAAACAGCCCTCACTGAAAAAAGGAAACCTGCATGCATTTGCTTTCTTCTACCTAACTCCACATGCAATGTTATCTCAAGTGTCACAAACCTGTGCTGCTAAGCAATAGATCAGAATCCATGTGAACAGATATCAAATTGTGTCAAGCACACTTAGACTAATTAGATTAGATTGATGTTACCCTCCTCCTGAAAGCTGGCTCTGTCCCTTCTCAAAAAATCATTTCTAAGATCACAGATATGACAGCAATACTCATCATGTATTTCAGCAGTCAAAAAATAAACAAAAAGTTTTAGTATGTTTGAAATGCTTTAACACTAGAGCTTAAATTAACTTTCATCAGTCACTGTATCATCATCCAGGCATTTATGTGACAAAATACCCAAGCAGCTCAAGTTTCTGCTTTCTTAAGCATCAATATGCTCAGGCATAAATATGAGCAGAGCAACACGTGGAGAGAACTACAACAGACACAATCTCATGATTTTCACCTTACACTGAACTGACTGAACTCTGCTGATCTGATGGGACAAGGCCAAAAATTAAAGATTAGTTTCTAAAAAGCACTTGACTAATTAACATTATTGCAAAAGAGACCATTCTCCTAGTTGTACCAAAGTGTAGATACACTTCCAATGGGAAAGCCTTGCTGTTTGGAGACTTTTCCCCCCAGGAGAGCCACAGCCACACATCCCCCAGTAACACACCTGAACTTAGCACTTGTGCAAGACTGGCTACAGCAACACCACAGGGCCCTGAAGCATCCTTCCATATTAAGGATCTGAAGTAAACAGTGGCATCAGAAGGGCTATAATCCACTTTAATTTCAGTTTTGCCCATACCCAGGGAACATAAGGTGTAGTTTAGGGAGCCAAGACTCTAAACCCCTTGGTGGGCATGAAGTTTCATGCTGGTGCTCACACTCTCAAAGTGGTCGTCTTGGTTTCCATCCTTTTGATCATTCCCACATAGCAACATTTCTTAGTTGCAGGAAACTTTATTTCTGTTTTTTTTTTTTAAAATTAGGTCAGATACTTTCAAATACTTTCTAATTTACCCCAATGAAACATGACTGAACTACAGAATTAACCTTGACCTACATAAATAAAATTGCCAGAAGAAATGGACTCATTGGCACTGTCACCCACTAGGAACCATTTAAACAAAGGAAGTTTGAAAAGCAAATAAAAAGAATAATTGTACAATTTAATTTCAAATCTGATTACCAAACAAAAATTTTAACACATAAGGGGAGGTGGATTAAATCAAGTTAAGGTGAGATTATACTATCATAATAAACTCTTATAGTGACTAATGTTTGGGGTTTTTTTTTCAGATACTTTTCATAAATATTCATGTTATCAGGTTCAGAGAAGGTAGTGGGAGAAAAGTAAAGAAAGAGGCAACACCTCAGAAAATCAACAACATTGTCTATGCTTCCTTTTGCACTCAGCTGGTCATGTAACACACTGGATAAAAGTAAGGTGACACATTCTAGAAAAATCTCTGGCACAAGGACAGGTCATGCAGAAATAAAGATATTCCATAGTTAAATAAAATACATCAAGTTTCAATGACAAATTGAGAAATAAATTCAGCAGTTTCATTCATGCTAGGCTTAGAAAAACACATAAACACGTAAAGGTGCACAAAATGAAATGATATTTTGAGAAGAGGGACAAAACTGCAGCAGCTCTTAGCCTTGGGAGTTGCTGCACATTGGCATAAGAATCCAGTAGGAAAACAGAATGTCCTGAGTAGAGATTTAAAAATGAGACAGAAAAACTTGCACTTGAAAAACAACATGGTCTTACACAGTAAAAGCACCTCCCCCTGCCCTTTCTCCTGGCTTCTACTCCTGTAATTAGCTTTGTAAGCTATTCTTAATGTCAAATGCTCTGACTGGGTGTTTGCCATGCTCAAGTAATCAGAAGTTGACAGAAGATTTGGAGATTCAGGCTTCCAAATGTGACGCATTACACTAATGGCCAAATTGGCAATGGCTGCTGGAAGAAATGGGCAAAACTGCTTTCATAGAATGATAGAATTGGGGGGGTTGGAAGGGACCTCAGAGATCATTAAGTCCAACCCTTGATCCACTCCCCCCGGGGTTCCCAGCCCATGGCACTGAGTGCCACATCCAGTCTCTGGTTAAATATCTCCAGGGATGGAGAATCCACCCCCTCCCTGGGCAGCCCATTCCAATGTCTGATCACCCTCTCCATAAAGAAATTCTTTCTAATATCCAACCTAAACCTCCCCTGGCACAACTTAAGACCGTGTCCTCTTGTCTTGCTGAGAGGTGCCTGGGAAAAGAGACCAACCCCCCCCTGGCTCCAACCTCCTTTCAGGGAGTTGTAGAGAGTGATGAGGTCTCCCCTGAGCCTCCTCTTCTCCAGGCTGAACAGCCCCAGCTCCCTCAGCCTCTCCTCACAGGATCTGTGCTCCAGTCCCTTCACCAGCCTGGTTGCCCTCCTTTGGACCTGCTCCAGCACCTCAATCTCCTTCCTGACCTGAGGGGCCCAGAACTGGACACAGGACTCGAGGTGTGGCCTCACCAGGGCTGAGTACAGGGGCAATTCAGCTCCTTGCTAATGACACTGTGGGGATCAGCATTATTACAGTTCAGTTTCTCAGTGCCTTCTGTGAGAACTCAATTAATGAAATTTTCCACACCGTGAAAGAATTTTGAGACATACCAAATAAGACTTTTATGACTATTTCAGATCTTGGAGGCTAGGGACATATGTGCCTCTTAGAGTAAGATTCTCCTGCCTTTTTCAACAACATCTACACCATGGATCCTCAGTAATTAATGACAGTGGAAAATGGAGTTCAGAGATGTTAGGCTAGACTGAAGTCAACAAAGAGAAACCTGCAACCCCCTGCTGCACTACAGCAAAGTGAGCAATTAGTGTACAACAGGACTTACAGAGCTGCTGTTAAACAACACTCACTTCTGGGCTGGGCACAGGAGCACTTCTTTCCAAAAGTGCTGCTGCTCAAACATACACAGCTAAGAAAAAAGTCCAAATTATCTGAGGCTACCTCTGTACAGATAAATATCTTTAGTCTTTTAAAGAGCAATGGACAATATTCCTCATCAAAGAGACACGGACACCTCCACTGGCCAAGGAAAACACCAAATATTTGGCAAAGGTTCTACAACAAACAAGGCAAATAAGCTCTTATGCTGGGGCTCTGTGTGTAAGTACCAAATGCAGTGAAAAAGTCAAAGCTACGTCCTAAACAACAGTGCATGTGAGAGGCCTGTTGTAACTGCTCCTCCTGTACTCATGTTTGGTTATCTCTGGTTCATGGTCCCTTCCTAGAATTAGCCCTTAGTCCATAACCAGGTACCACTTCAGGAAGAGGCTCTGTGAAGACACAGAGGCCATGCTGGGACACTGGAAAGCAGATCCCAAAGACAGCAGTGCTGACCCAGCTCAGAAGGGAAGGCTAAGAGAGGAATTCAGTCCTTCCTGTGATACAGAACCAACCTCATGATTCCTGGGGACTGACTTCCATCTTTTAAATCAATAGAGGTGGCAACCTTGCTAGGTGAAAAATCCTATCAGCTATGGATAAAATATCAGGCTGGGTTCTTTGCCACGTAGGCACAAGGCGTCACCATAAATTTCATTCGGCACCATGACTCTGTCTCATTTTTTTATTTTATTTTATTTTTTTTTTAATTTAGAGATTACTATAAGATACACTACGTTGCCATGACAAGTTTCCTTTCATCTGCCTGCATGGAATGGATCCAATCAGGCTGGTATCTCAGCCTCCTCTTATCAGTGAGCACTTCCCCAGGAAACCTGTCCTGATTCTGTGAACACAGGGCACGTGCCAACAAGGTAAACCCATTTTAAGATTTAACTTTGGGATATTGCTGTATAAAAAGTAAGAGTACACATCAATTACCAGCAGACTGTGCTTTGCCTACAATCAAAATGAAGTTCACTGTAAGTATATGTAATACTTTCTCATAAAACTCTTAAGGCTGGACAGTTTTAAAATTATTGTGATACTTTCTTGGCATCTGGTGAGTTACTGCTGATTTATGCAAGGATCACAGAGTGAAAATGCCAAATGGCTGGGGACTGAACAGGTGAAATGTCACTTTTGGCAGTGACTTCACTCTGTATGCCTACTCAAACCCAAAGGAGAGGAGTGCAAGATGCACCTGTAAACTTTGAAGGACAAAATTCTCTCCTTCACAGCTCATATCCAAGACAACAGTCTCCATAAGTGCTACAGAGTTTTGGCACAGCTGTCTGAGAGTGCATGACTGTGGAGCAGGGGGGTTTACAGCAGCCTGAAATTAATGCATGATTGATTCCAAACTGTTAGTGCTAAACACTCCAAATTAAACTTAGATATTTCTCATAAAAATCCTCCTTTTAAGCAGATGACATTCAACATGGGAGGGACTGTCTCTAAGGGACGATGGCTCATAGTAGTTATTATTATAAAATTAATTATCATCATAATAATATTAAACATTAAAAAATAAAATCCATATTTTTGAGCAATCTCAGCAACAAAAAGCACCGGGGGCACTGAAACTATAATGTTTTATAAAGAGGTTACAATGTGTTTAACATTATATTTTTCAAAACAAACATGACTGAGCTACCCTTACACTACAAGCCCTGTACTCAGAGGCATCAGATCTCCCAAGAGACTCAAGGTGGAAAGTTCACTCTTTCAAACAGAGCAGCTGTTGCAGAGCAGCTTCTGCCAAGGAATTTACTGAAATGGACCTGGATGTACTTTACAACCCACGGTGCCTAAATGATCTTCCCTGTGCAAAGTATCCTGCTGGGGTTAAGAGGAATTTGCAGGAACTGATGATCCAGCAGTGGGAGCTCATTAACAATAAATCCCTCTGCATGTTTAAATACCATTCAGCTAGACCCCACTTCAGAGAAGTGCTGAGCATGTACACACAGGGTTCAACAGGAACTCAACACCATTTCAAGACAGCAAAGACCCTGGTGGAAGATAAGCAGCTACAATGTTAAAGCCTTCTGAATTTCAAATGTTCCTTTCAGATTGTGATTGCTTCTCTTCTTGGAGTTTTCCTGGCTCCGGGTCTTGCTAACAGGGTAAGTTTGGAGCTTCCTGCAATTATTCACTGCTTCCATAAGAACCAGGGCCTTCAGATACAGCCTCTAGAACATGTTTCTGAAAATAAAGTTGTCTTTTAAAGTCTGATACTTAGCAGAAGGCTGCATTAAGGTTTTTTTAAAAAATATATATTTATATGTATATTTTATATATATATATATATAAAAGGAAAGTATTTCAGTGCTTGACATATATAGGGGAAAAGACAGTTGCCAGATATGAAATAAAAAAGTCAGTGTTGAGATCAGCACGAATGCTGAAAATAATTCTGTGGAGAGAAAGAAGCACTGTGTGAATATTAACATGAACACAACCAACAGTGAAATACTGGAAATAACCTTTTGCCTTTAAGTCCATCCTGAGGAAAAAGCAATAAGGCATTATTTTCCTTTCCTCAAAAGTTTTTTCTTGCAAGCTTGACTCTGAACAACCAGATTAGCCTTTAACTTCAAAGGAAGTTCTCCAGTGCCCTATGAAATAATGTCTTCTTTTCTACCTGCTCTGAACAGGCATTCTAGCACAGGTGGGAATTGAGCAGTAATGTTAAAGCCTGTCTGGTTTTGCAAGGTGGAGGCATCAGGCACATGAAAACCAGGCCCAGATAAAGCCTGAATGTCAGGATTTTGACAACAGGACCAGAGGCTTCCCAGCCTCCCCTCAAAGGCCAGAAATTCTCTCCCCTTTCATCAGAACTCCAAGTGTAATAATTGCCCCAAACATGGTTACTGGAGCTAAGGCTTTACTGAGAGAAAGACTACTGAGAATTCACAAAACCTGCTCCTTACCTCCTCCTAACTTTTTCAATAATTAGAATGGGGAGACATGGTACCCTAACCACCCTCTGACTGACATCGGGGTCATCACCAACGCACAGGAGAGCTCTGAGGACTGGAAATCTGTCTGGGACTTTGCCTCTGTAAGTGGCTGCCACCACAGTTTGAAAATCAATTGAACAGCCAAAAATTTTAACAAAAGTTAAAATTTTTAAAAGAGATGCTTAAAAAGTGTTTTCTTACTTTAACAGGGCTACGCTGCAACCAAGGTACTTTCCAAAAACGCCTGTATCATTTCTAAAATGGACAGGAGTGCTTTCCTCCCTCAACAGTTTCCTGCAGCTCCTCAAGGACATGAGGTAGGATGGTGAAGGACAAAGCTAATCCCTTCCCTCAAAACCCCTCGCTGACTCACTCTGCAAGTTTTGTCTTTGAAGAATTACACTTGAATCACCCCTTCCCCATTATCAGAGATGGGCAGAGGGGCTCAGAACTCCAGCTTTGTTTTTTCTAAATGCTGTTTTCTCTCTGATGCTTAGGGCTTTCGTCCTCAGCCACTTCCACCCAGAGGGAATCACTTCTTTATCTCACCAAACAGACTCCAAAGCTTGCGCCCATACGGGAAACGCATTCAAGCTCTGTGCAGAGGGATTCCTTCCTACCTTGCTTACCCAGCTGCTGGTGAGTGGGGTACTAACAGCATTCTGAACACCCCAGGAAACACCAACAGATGATAGAGACTTCAGTGAATACAAGCAAGTCGATTTTTGAAATCCTGTGAATTCCCAGCACTTTTTATAAATCGGCACATCTGTATGTAAGAAAAAGCAGCAGGTCTGTCACTCTCCTGCACACACCCTGGAGACCAGGCTTGTTGAGAAAGGTTTTGGGCTCTAGCCGTGGCCACAAGAGTGAGTGTTTTAGGCAATGTCTGGCATTTACAATATGTAGCTGCCAAGGGTTCTGCCACAATTGTGAGATTCAAAATGCCACCTGGCTTCTGAGATTTGTCTAAAAAGTCCAGCTCTGTTTTGAAACAGTGTTTCCTGGTACATTCCCAACATGAAGTTGGAAGAATTTCAGCTACATTGTTCTCTTATTTTTTCAACCCAAATCTAATCAGTATTTCCTTTCCTTTCAGGATCAAACTTCTTAATGCAAGATGTTGCATGTTTGAAAGTTGACATTAATCAACTGCCCATCTATTACTGCCATTAATTATTCCTGGTGACGTTTGGACAAAGACAATTCACACAAGTCTACCCAAGAAACAAGACTTTTCTCCTTGATTGTCCTCTCAATCATGTTCTCAATCATTTGTCTGTCTCCTCTTCTGCCCTGTGTGGAGGATATTGTGCATCAGTAAAATTGATCATTGCCCCACACTGGTCTGTGCTGTGTTTTTCCTAATCCTTTAAGAAAGTGCAAGCAATTCCACTAAGTCAGTGTTCCTGCAGAATCCCAGTTTTGGTATTCCAACCCCAGCCTGTGCATTCTCCCTGTGGGATTTCACATGCTGCCTTGAACAATTATTCATTCCTACTAAAAGGAATTGCTGCTACACCTGCTACACAACCATACTGAAGAGAATATGTTCTCAAGTCCAGATTTACAGAAATAAGCTTATCTGAGGTATTTTCATTTTAACTTCTTAACATACTACATGCTACAAGGTTTCACTTTTAAACTGAGCATTGCAATTCACTATGGGCAGGGACAAAGACAGATGTACTACTGCACTGACCAATCCAGAAATCAACAGAATTAATCTGTGTATTAAATGCATTTTGGAGTTTCTTCATGTACAACCACCACTTCAGTAACTGAGCCTCTCTGGAAGACACCAGAACTTCACATCCCCTCCTCCCTCCCAAGGCCTTTAGTTGGCATTCTGAAGGTTGCCAAAACCTCTGTCTCTGACAGACACTTTGCCCATGCAGAAATAGTCAAAGGTTACTGGACCTAAAGGATGAATCAGCCTTCACCTCCCCTCCTTCCTTGTTTAACATCCAAAGGACAAACTCCACAGACACTTGACCCATGCAGAACAGACAAGGGTTACTCAAAGTAGAGGACCCAGCAGTCTGAGCTGTTCAGGAAAATTTTTCTGGGAGAGAATCCCCTCTCCTTTTCCAGCTTCACGCCGTGTTTTCCCGAGATAAAGCAGACACAACTCCCTTCACTTATCCTATGGTGTGTCACTGGGACATGTCTTTCTGGGGACCTTTGAGCCCTTGAGGACTGCAGGCCAGGCTCTGAAAGAGAGGATGATTTAAAGTCCCTCAAAGGAGCAGGAATCTGACACGAGGAAGTCCATGCTGGAAAGTATCTCACATCCCCAGCAGTCCCAGCCATGCAGGGAAAGGGGACAACAGCCCAGCAGGCAAATTGGGACACCTCTAGAGGGACTAAACCAGCAACCATAATCCCCTGGGCAGGGAACATCAGGGTGCAGATTCTTCTGGAAAGGGATGACACCTGCTACAATTCAATCTCGTAGCAAAAATTTCAAGTGGAGTGCACAAAAAACATCACAGCAAGGTTCAGCTTGTCTACAGATCTTCAAGCACACTGATTCCATAGTCACATTTTTATTACAAAATTACACCTTAGGATACTAAAGCCACAAGCTTTTTTATTCCATGAAAAGTTTATACGACCATGTGTCCTACAGTAACAACGACAGCTTTACAGGAGACAGGGAACTTCTACTGAAACAAAGAAGCAAAGTCAATCTAGAGAAAGGAACTCTTTTGTAATTTAAGCAATTTTAAAATAATCACATCTTCACAGTGACTCCCTGCCACAGACTTGGGTTACACAAAAAACTAAGATGAGCAATTTGACACAACACCCAAGTACTCAAAACCC
>JAAWXA010000052.1:2981661-2992338 GCA_038090715.1 Florisuga fusca
CTCAGAACCTGCTGTTCCCAGGACAACCTACCAGGCAGATCACATTCCAGGTCCAGGGAACTGTCCAAAACCTCCAGGCTTATGGACCAAGCATTGCTGCCATGTGCAGTGGACTCCCCACCTACGTGGCCACTGAAGCTTATGGTGAGTGCAAGCAAAGGAATTCTGGCTCTCATCAAGCAGCCTCCTTTTCCCCCTCTGGAGGGATAATGGACAGAAGCTGCTGGTCCATCGAGAGATGGACACACATCAAGAGCCTCAGGAGATGCAGAAAGGGTTCAGTATCTCTGCAGAGCAGGACTGGAGCAGTGCTGAGTCACAACTTCCATGAGTGACCCCATCAAAATCCTTACTGCTCCTTTCAGGGTTAGGGCACTACAAAAGCATCTTTCACTCACACGGAGGAAATATTTCTGTTGCAGTAATCCTCACAAACATTGCTTGCCAGCTATTGCTCTGGAGACCAGTGTAAATCAGCACTCCATAACCATTTACTCTTTCTTCTCCTTTTCTTGTTTCTAAAGGACTCCAAAACACTTACAGTCAGTCATGCACTAGACTTGATGTCCTGGGAGTCGTGGAGCTCCAGTATTGTCGTACCAGTAACAATATTGATGTCAACATCCCTGTCAAGGGCTCAATATCTTCCCTTCCCTGAGCCAAGTGCTTGAGAGCTGCTGCACAATGCCCACCCTGATGCTGTTCTTCCCTGCATCTCCTCTTGTGAGAGGTTGCTCCTGATGATTTGGATGCTGAAACAGATCAATTGTTGACCATATCTTTCCATTAAAGACCTTTAGCATGGATTACCTCTGTCTGGTTTCTCATTATTGTGCCCTTTACCATATAAGAACATATCCAGAAATACTGTTGGAGGGCACTGTCTGCCCCTTTTGAGGCTCTTTGAAAAGCTCAATCAAGGGGACACCCAGATACAGCTCTGTCAAGCATCAGAGTGTGCACATTAACAGGAAGGCCTATGGAATGAAAAACTTCCTTGCCTTTTTCAGGGCAAGATGTCTCCCCTTCAAAAATCTTTATTCTCATGGCATGAAAGGTAGAAAGAAAAAAGGAAGATGCAGTGAATTTTCCTTTTTTAATGGGAGATGAATTTAACCTGTAGGATTTACAGAGTTAATGTGTTGCCAAGAGTCTATCATTTTTTCCAGTGCATAGCAAGGACTGGCTGTAGGCATCACAGCATTCACGTAGGGGTTGATCCACATCAGACAGTGCACAATTCCCTGCTGTCTCCTCCCAAAGACCTCTAACTAAAAAAACCCCAAACTTTAAAAAACTTAAACAATGTCAGGCTTAGTTTTCCTTCCCTAAAGCTGTAAAGGGAGATGGATACATAGAATGCGTTGGGTTGGAAAGAAACTTTAAAGGTTATCTAGTTCCAACCCCCTTGCAGTAAGCAGGGACATCCAGTCAGTATGGGCTTTTGAAAGGTTTCTCCTTTCTACACTTAACTATTTCTACAACAAAATGGCTCACCTAGTGGATGAGGGAAGAGCTGTTGACATTGTCTACCTGGACTTCAGTAAAGCCTTTGACACTGTCTCCCACGTCCTTCTTCAGAAACTTATGGTACAAGGCTTGGATAAATACATTCTGCACTGAATAAAAAACTGGCTGGCTGGCCAGGCTGAAAGAGTGGAGTGAATGAAACTACATTTGGCTGGCTCCCAGTCACAAGTGGTGTCCCTCAGGGCCCAGTACTAAGGCCTGTTCTGTTTAATATCTTCATTAATGATCTGGATGAAGGGATGGAGTGCACCCTCAGTAAATTTGCAGGTGATGCCAAGCATCTGGAGGGTGGGGAAGCCTTAAAATGGGATCTAGACAGGCCAAGGTTAATGAGATCAATGAGCCAAGGTTAATTGTATGAAGTTCAACAAAGCCAAGTGCAGGGATCTGTACTTGGTGTCATAACAACCCCATGGAAAGCTACAGATATGGGGATGTGGTGGTCAGAAAGTAGCAAGTTGGAAAGGGACTTGGGGGTAGTGGTTGGTCATTGACTAAAAGAGTCAGTACCGTGCAGAGGTGGCCAAGAGGGCCAATGGCTCCTTGGCTTGTGTTAGAAACACTGTGGCCAGCAGGAATAGGGAGGTAACTCACCCTGTACTCAGCACTGGTGAGGCTGTACCTTGAATATTGTGTTCAGCTCTGGGCACCTCACTATACAAAGGACACAGAAGTGTCCAGAAAAGGGCAACAAGGCTCATGAAGGGCCTGGAGCACAAGTCCTGTGAGGAGCAGCTGAGGGAGCTGGGGTTGTTTAGTCTGGAGAAGAGGAGGCTGAGAGGAGACCTTATTGTTCTCTTCAACTACCTCGAGGGAGGGTGGAGTGTGGAGGGAGACAGCCTATCCTCTTTGGTGGTGTGTGACAGAACCAGAGGAAACAGATGCAAGCTATGCCAGAGGATGTTTAGGTTGGATATTATGAAACATTTTTTCTCTGAAAGGGTTGTCAGACATTGGAACAGTCTGCCCAGGGCAGTGGGGGAGTCACCATCCCTGCAGGTATTTAAACAGTGTGTGGACCTGGTCCTTAGGGACATGGTTTACAGGTGAACTTACAGTGTTGGTCAAAGGTCGGACTGGATGAACTTGAAGGTGTCTTCAAACCAAAGACATCCTGTGATCTTTAACAAGATCAGGTTGCCCCAGCAAGACTGACCTTGGAATGTCTCCAGAGATGGGCCTCCACCATCTCTCTAGGCAACTTGCTGTAGTGGTTCACCACCTTCACAGCAAAGAACTTCCCAGTATCTAATCTAAATCTGCTCTAGTTTAAGACCATTAAGGCCCTGCTTTAGTTTAAAACCATTGCCCCTTGTCCTATGGCTACACACCCTTGCAAACAATCCCTCCCCAGCTTTCCTGTAGGCCCCCTTCAGATACTGGAAACTCTGTAAGATCTCCCTGGAGACTTCTCCTGTCCAGGCTGAACCACCTCAGTTCTCTCAGCCTTGTCTTCACAGTAAACCTGCTCCAGCCCTCTGATGGTTTTTGCAGCCCTCTTCTGGACCTGCTCCAACAAGTCCATGTCCTTCTTGTGTTGAGGGCTCTAGAGCTGACACAGTACTCCAGCTGAGGTCTCAACAGCAGAATAAAGGGGCAGAATTACCCTTCTTGATTTGCTGGCCACCCTTCTTTTCACATGGCCCAAGAAGCAATTGGTCCTCTGGGCTGTGACAGTGCATTGTTGACTCATGCCCAGCTTTCTGTCCACCAGCACCCCCAAGTCCCTTTCCTCAGGGCTGCTCTCTATCACATCATCCCCCAGCACGTATAGATAATGAGGACTGCCTCTATCCAGAGGCAGGACCTTGCACTTGGCTTTGTGGAAACTCAGACACCCACCTCTCCAGCTTGTCCAGGTCCCTCTGCATGACATCCCATCCCTCTGGCTTGTCAACCACACCAGTCTGCTTAGTGTCACCAGCAAACTGACTGAGAGTGTGCTCAATCCCCCTGCCTGTGACATGGATGGAGACACTAAACAGCACTGGTCCCAGTAGAGACCCCTGAGGGACACCACTTGTCACCCATCTCCATCTGGACATGGAGCCACTGACTACCACCCTCTGGATGTGACCATCCAGCCAATTCCTCATCCACAGAACAGTCCCCCCATCACACCCGCATCTTTCCAACTTAAAAAGATGCTGTGGGGAGTCTTGTCAAAGGGCTTGCAGAAGGCCAAAGCAATGACATCCTCTCATCTTCCTTTGCACACTGATGCAGTCACTCCATTGTACAAAGCAGCCAGGTTGGTCAGACAGAACTTGCCTTTGAAAAGCCATGCTGCCTACCTTGGATCTGCCAGGGACATGTAGAAAGAGCCTCTGTGCCTTCCACAGACCTACTCCCACATTCCTTTTTTTTTTTTTTTTTTTTTTTTTTCCCCCCACACACATGCCAGTCTGTGATTCTGTGACATCTGCTGCTTTTGTTTTGTTTTGTTTTGTTTTGTTTTTCCCTGGACAATTATTAAAAGGTTATCCCTTAGTCAATAATGATTGAGCTAATGGAGGAAATCTGACCAGTGTCCCTGGGCCTCAAAATCAAGAGAGGAAACATATTTTAATGTTTGGGCTTTGTTGTTTGTTTTTTTTTTTCAGGTCACCCCTTTAATTTTAACAAGTCATGTAACCCTAAAAAAACACTTGTCTTCTAACCTGATATTTTCCAAAAGGATTAGCAAAGCTTATGTATAGGCTGCTGTGTGTAGTAACTTACTGGTGTTTTCTTTATTCAGTTAGCTATGTTGTCTGTGCCTGGAGATGCTGACTGTGATATTTCTTGTGGGGGGGTAGCAAAGAATAAATTAATAAGGGTTCTTGTTTGGGAACATGATATTCTAAAGTATAAACTGTGCCATTTGTGTTCTAAATAATGAAAGCTTTCACCCCCTCCAAGGTTTTACAAAACGTTTTTTGGAGTGAGAAGAAAAAATGTTTCCTATTATAAATGATGGAAATACAGGTTTTTTACTGGTTTTGTCATCAGGGTTCATAAATCATTACCTGAGATATTACTTTAGATATTAAAATGTTGGGGTTTTTTAACCTGATGGACCAAGACAAATGCTAAGTGAAAGAGGAATATGACAATTGTTCTCAACAGCTTTAGCCTTTGCACAGTGATGTTTGCATGTAACCACAAAAGCTGCTGTTTCAAGTTCCAACAGGACTTCCAAAAGGCTAATAGGATACTTTCAGTGCTAAAACTAAGCTTGTAAATGGGTTATCTTCTTACATGTAGTCACATGAAAACTCTCTTGAGAACCACTGGAGATGAGGATGAAACATCTCTCCTATTTTTTGGTGTTGTTTATAATGACTTACAGATTACCTTTTTATTTAAGGAACTTAGGAAGCACAGCAAGACTATAAACTTTGTTTCATCCCCTATTTAGACAGGATTAACTGTAGCATTAGAATTTTTTTCTTGTAAATCTCATACAGCATTGAACTGTATTTAAACTACTACTGTTGGACTCTCATTGTTGTGAGCAAAATCAATTTGAATCACTTGAATGACAAGTTTTCTGATAGTCTCACATGAATTCTGTACTTGCCTGGCAGCATACATTTGAACTGTTCAAAGCTATGTTTAAATATTAATATCTCTTTATTAGGTATGTTTACAGTTTTCCTATGGAATGTTGCTTTCAGTGCAGGTCCAGTATGTACCTTGCAAAATAAGGCAGAAAAATCTTCATCCTGTACAAATTTGAGGGGAGGGCTGAAAGGACTCACAGACAGACCACCTTGTTTCTTAATGACAGGTGTCTTCCAGTTTACAGTGTACAATGCTTTGCTGAAACAGTGCTGGAAAATTTGTATGTGGAATAAAGCTTTGTTGCTTTGTCACCAGTGCTGTGAGTTCACTGGAGTTCCCTGTATGTCCACACTTCCAGAAGTAACTTTGACACGAGTCAAGCCACGCATACAGTAATGCTCCTGCTGAACTCATGAGGCCATTTGACAAAGTGTTTATCAGATTTGTCAGCTCTAGGCTAAAGACAAGCAAGCCCCTCTTTACTCTCACCCAGCTAGAAGCTTGCTGTTAGATGTAACACTTCTCCTGCTGAACAAGTGGATTCTGGAACACATTTGGCAGCTTAGATTAATTAAGAAAAGACGGAACTAACAATCGTTTGGACTGTAAGCCTAGAAAGATCTGTTCCATTTCGAAATGGTATTTCCTGGGATATTTCCAACATTAAGTTGGAAGAATTTCAGCTACATTGTTCTCTTATTTTTTCAACCCAAATCTAATCAGCTTTTCCTTTCCTTTCAGGATCAAACTTCTTAATGCAAGATGTTGCATGTTTGAAAGTTGACATTAATCAACTGCCTGTCTATTACTGCCATTAATTATTCCTGGTGACGTTTGGACAAAGACAATTCACACATAAGTCTACCCAAGAAACAAGACTTTTCTCCTTAACAATCCTCTCTCAATCATGTTTGCAATCATTTGTCTGTCTCCTCTTCTGCCCTGTGTGGAGGATATTGTGCATCAGTAAAATTGATCATTACCCCACACTGGTCTGTGCTGTGTTTTTCCTAATCCTTTAAGAAAGTGCAAGCAATTCCACTAAGTCAGTGTTCCTGCAGAATCCCAATTTTGGTATTCCAGCCCCAGCCTGGGCATTCTCCCTGTGGGATTTCACATGCTGCCTTGAGCAAGTATTCATTCCTACTAAAAGGAATTGCTGCTACACCTGCTACACAACCATACTGAAGAGAATATGTTCTCAAGTCCAGATTTACAGAAATAAGCTTATCTGAGGTATTTTCATTTTAACTTCTTAACATACTACATGCTACAAGGTTTCACTTTTAAACTGAGCATTGCAATTCACTATGGGCAGGGACAAGAAGACAGATGCAACCTTGCTCTGATCAACCAAGAAACTAAGCTGCAAATAACAGAATTAATCTGTGTATTAAATGCAGTTTGGAGTTTCTTCACGTACAACTACCACTTCAGTAACTGAGCCTCTCTGGAAGACACCAGAACTTCACATCCCCTCCTCCCTCCCAAGCCCCTCCCAAGGCCTTTAGTTGGCATTCTGAAGGTTGCCAAAACCTCTGTCTCTGACAGACACTTTGCCCATGCAGAATAGTCAAAGGTTACTGGACCTAAAGGATGAATCAGCCTGTTCTGTTCAGGAAAACAGTTTTTGGCTCCTCAATACTCAGTTGAAAGTAAAAGCAAAAAAAAGCTGCACCCAAACATATTCAGAACCTCAGGGAAAAGCAACCATGTGAATGCAGTATCTAAACAAAGCTGCCATTCCACTTGTCTGGGAGTTTCATGAGATAACCCCCCCTCTTCTTTTCCAACATCAGGATGCTTTTTCCCCAAGATAAAACTGGCACAAAACTCTCCACTTATCCTTTGGCTTGACAATGAGACATAAAATTTCAAATGGAGTGCAAATAAAAAAAAAGTCACAGCAAGGTCCAGCTTCCCTACAATAACTTCATACATAGGGATTCCATAGTCCCATTTTTATTACATTACACCTTAGGATACTAAAGCCACAAGCTTTTTTATTCCATGAAAAGTTTAGACAACGATGTGTCCTACAGTAACAACTACAGCTTTACAGGAGACAGGGAACTTCTACTGAAACAAAGAAGCAAAGTCAATCTAGAGAAAGGAACTCTTTTTTCATTTAAAAAATTTTAAAATAATCACATCTTCACAGTGACTCCCTGCCACAGACTTGGGTTACACAAAAAACTAAGATGAGCAATTTGACACAACACCCAAGTACTCAAAACCCTCCCTAACTGGATGATCACACTCTTTGAAAAAGCATTTACATCAACACAGAACACAAGATGAGGCAAGGTGAAAAAAAAATTAAATTTGCCATCCAAAATTACAAAGAGACACTCACAGACTTGCACATGTATGTAATATTCCAGCTTGAACTGCCAAGTCACTGCAGAACAATACTCAATGGAGTTGCTGTATTGGGGCCATGTATTTTGGGGGGCCCTGTGGTAACACACAGCACATTTGGGAAGGTACAAAGGCTCTTATTCAGTCAGCTGCAAGGCATTTCTTTGTTTTAAACACTAGGCAATCTCTGGTCTTAAGTGTGATGGGAAATTTCAAAAGCAATTAGTACATGTCAGAAAGTTACCATGAAATATATTTAATTTTTCCCCTGTAAAAGGCTTCTTATCTGATAACTATCAGAGGCTGGAAGGTCAAACTTTGCAGAACTACAAATTCCTCATTAATTGAAGTGGTTACAGCAGGAAACAGGTCTCAGTGACATGCAGACAGGGATACAAATTGCCAAATAATTTGATTTCCACACTTAACCATTCCACACCTAAGTCTGAAATCGTATATAAGGTGGACGGGGCAGAGTGTTCACTCTACCTGCACTGCCATCAGCTCTGCAGTCAAGATGAAATTCACTGTGAGTATGCATGATGCTTTTTTTCCCTATAAACTCAACCTTTGATTCAAAACCATTGCCTTTATCTCTCAGAAGTGCTTCTGTCTGTCTAGAGCAAAAGAAGGTATTCTCAGAGGAGACTCTTCTCCTCCAGACCAGGAAACTCAGACCCTACTAACCAAATCTGATGAAGCAGTAAGGATTTCTTTGACAGCCTAACTATGACATGATTCCACCTGGAGGAGGCCTAATGCATGCCTGGTTTTGCCAGTGCTTCTGCTAAACCACAGCAGTGCTCCAACTCCTCAACCACTTGCTTGTAAAATTCAAAATGTCTATGAAGGGATCAGGATTGGCAGCTTGGCAAAAGTGGTGTGTGCTGCTCTGCAAACTCCTTAGAAGAGTGGAGGTCAAAATGTGTTAAAAACCTTCCGAAGGAGATGTGTATNTGCACAATGCCCACCCTGATGCTGTTCTTCCCTGCATCTCCTCTTGTGAGAGGTTGCTCCTGATGATTTGGATGCTGAAACAGATCAATTGTTGACCATATCTTTCCATTAAAGACCTTTAGCATGGATTACCTCTGTCTGGTTTCTCATTATTGTGCCCTTTACCATATAAGAACCCATCCAGAAATACTGTTGGAGCTCCATTTTGGGGCTCTTTGAAAAGCTCAACAGAGGGGACACTCAGACACCTCTGTCAAGCATCAGGGTGTGCACAGAAGTCCTCTGTGTTTTTCCATTGCATTGTGAGGACTGGCTGTAGGTATCACAGCTCTCAGGTGGATGAGGCTTTGCCTCAAAGATCCACATCAGACTGTTCAAGATTTGAAGCTGTGGCCTCCCAAACACCTCTAACTCAGGCTAAGCAGATTTCCTTCCCTAGTGGCACTGCAAAGGGAGAGGAAAGGGGAATGAAGACAGAATTTACGCTGCCAGAAAAAGAGTAGAACGAGTCTTTGTGCCTCCCTCAGAGTTAGTCTTGCATTCTCCATATGTCCACTCTTCCAGAAGTAGAAATTTGGGATTAATCCAGCTAGGAATACAGCAATATTTCCACTGATATAACAAAGGGATTTGTCAAAGTCTTTACATCAGATTTGTCAGCTCCATGCTAAAGAGAAAAAAGCCCCTCTCTACTTTGAAATAGAGTACATCAAGCTTGCTGTCTGATGTAACCTTTTTTAATTTATATGGGTTGGTTCTGGGAGGATGTGTTAATCTTGGACAATTTTCCCCTCCTTAATCCTGCAGAGAGACACTTGAGTCCAAATTTCCTACCCAGTCAAGCCACTGTCATCCTGTAGGAAGCAAGTCCTTAGCATTTGAAAGTAAAGCAGTTTAGAGAGGAATTAAAGTACAACTTTTAAAAAAGAGCAGGTCCCTTTAACTCTAAAAGTTTACTAAGGTGAGGTTCCTGCTGATCAAATCTCTAATATATGAATTTTTCATTCTGTGTGGCTCTAAGTTGTGGTGTAAAAACCACCTGCATTTATTCCTTCCTTTAATACAGACTTGATCCTAAGGAAAAGCTGAATTCCTACTTGTCCATAATTTCATTTTACAGGGCTACATTGCAACCAAAGTGCTGACAGACGGAGTTTGCTATGTTTCTGCCATGAACAGAGCAGAGATGCCCAGCTTTAACTCACTTCCTCAGCTGGCTGGTTCCAACAGGGTAAGAAGTTACTTGCCAACAGCCCCACAGTCTCACAGCGGATCCAAAGACTGTACTAAACACACTCTGGAGTAACTCACCAAGCTCTGGGTCACCATTCCAGAAACAAAAATATGCCAAGCATTAAGTGGATGAAGGCACTGATCTTTGCTTTTATTTATCCTCAGAACCTGCTGTTCCCAGGACAACCTACCAGGCAGATCACATTCCAGGTCCAGGGAACTGTCCAAAACCTCCAGGCTTATGGACCAAGCATTGCTGCCATGTGCAGTGGACTCCCCACCTACGTGGCCACTGAAGCTTATGGTGAGTGCAAGCAAAGGAATTCTGGCTCTCATCAAGCAGCCTCCTTTTCCCCCTCTGGAGGGATAATGGACAGAAGCTGCTGGTCCATCTAGAGATGGACACACATCAAGAGCCTCAGGAGATGCAGAAAGGGTTCAGTATCTCTGCAGAGCAGGACTGGAGCAGTGCTGAGTCACAACTTCCATGAGTGACCCCATCAAAATCCTTACTGCTCCTTTCAGGGTTAGGGCACTACAAAAGCATCTTTCACTCACACGGAGGAAATATTTCTGTTGCAGTAATNTACAAAGCACCTGGTTCTACTTCTCTCTCACTAGACAGGAGTAGAACCAGGTGCTTTGTAGATGAATATTTTGGGCCCAAAAATTGTGGTGAATGGAGTCAAGTCCAGTTGATGGCCAGTGGTGTTTGTGCTTGGACCAGTTCTCTTCAGCATCTGGACAGGGGGTTGCATGCACCCTCAGTCAACTTGTAAAGGAGGTGGAGGTGTTGATCAGCCTGAGCATAGGAAGACTCTGCAGAAGGCTCTGCTGGACCCCTGGTTTGAGGCCAGTTATATGAAGTTCAACAAACAACAACAAAAAAGCTGTACTTCAGGACAATAATTTTGGCCTAAAGTTAGCAGAGGGAAAGGAGGAGGAGGTTAGATTCTCTGCATCTGTGGATTCAGGCTGACAGAGGGCCCAGGAAAGCTTGGGGAGAAGCCAAGGAATGAGGCATCAGATGAAGCTGAGAGCACTCTGAGG